>CM076570.1:848645367-848963919 GCA_034641835.2 Pinus albicaulis
ATCTTATCATTTTTCATCGTAGAAATTTTATCACTTGCGATTGTCCATGGTCTATTCGAGGCAACATTTGCAAGCATTCTATAAAGGTAGATTGGTTTCATTCCTCCTTGATGGATTTAGACCCTTTATTGGATCTTCATACCACACCCAATCAGTTGAATGCCCCTTTTGAGATAAGTACAGAGGTGCCAAACCTTCTTACAAATACTATCCCAACCAATATTGAAGATGAGAATGTTGAAGAACTTGGTGTGTTGAGAGAGGAGTTGTTTGGTTATCTAGACCTGATTCGGAATAGTCCTCCTTCTACTGTGAGCAAGACAAAACAATTGATTGATCTGGCTAAAAAATTTGTGGATGATGCTAATAATCTTAATATTATGGATTATGACTTCGCCCGTGGTTTGGGTGCTTATGAGTCATCCTTGAAGAGGAAGAAGAGTTTCCTTAGTCCAAAAAAAAAAGGAAAAGGAATGTCACCTTGAATATTGATTTGAATGTCTCTGCATTCGAAGATGAACCATTTCAGTTTCCACACCTCAACAGGCATGGTCGTCCTCCCTCTAACAATGCTTCCTCTACTGTTCCAAGTAAGTTCTATAGGGAGACGATATCAGTTTGTTTAGATCAAATTTGTGATCTTCCAAGTTTGTTGCTATGTTTAGATCGCTTTGTCGATTTTTCAAGTTTGTTGCAATGTCTTTGATCTTTGCTATTTCTTTTAGCTTAATGTAGTGTTGTAACGTTTGCAGGGCCGCGACATCCAATTAATGTGATTACAGATGAAGGATGTACACAGACCCACAATCAACCTTTTGATCACATGAGTCAAGGTACATTTGACGAGATTGCTGATTGCTCTGCTATGTATTCTGATGCATCTATTACTTGACATGTTATTTTTTTCTCTAATGGAAACTGTGTTGTCATCTTACAAACACAGCTGGTTCGTCATTGGGCCCCCCTCGACCAGAACAGGATTGGGCCACTGACATCACAAAAATTGGTGAATTTCCATGTTTGTTTGCATTGTCTTCGCTCCTTACGTTTAGCACTGGTTGTTGTTCATGTTGTTAATGTAGTGCTGGAATTTTTCCAGGGCTGGAACGTCCAATTAATGTGATTTCAAATGAATGATGTTCAAAGACACACTATAACTATTTTTATCAGATGAGTCAAGGTGCTTAGGACGAGACTTTTAATTGATCTTCTCTGTATTCTGATGCATTTATTACTTGACATCTTATTATCTTATCTGATTAAAAATGCATTGTCATGTTATAGACACAACAAATTCTTCAATGGGTACCCCTCTATCCGAAGATGATTGGGTCACTGACATCACAGAACTTGGAGACAACACAGAAATTGGCTTCAGAAAAAAGTTGTGATAGAAACTGCATTTTTTTGTTTATTGTCCGACATACCGATTCATGGTGGAGTGGCCAGCTTTGGTTACATGTGATTCCTAGTGTGAAGCACTTTGTTGTTATGGTTATATTGGTTTCCCTAGCTAGGGTTAGGAGAGCTTAAAATTATTCCAGCTTCTGATAAGCTGCAAGTGTGTACATGTACTTCATTTTTTCTATATAAATTAAAAGAGAACATCAGGAATTCGATGATGCAGTTAATGGATATTTGTGGTTTACTTTTAAATGTTATGTTGGAAAACAATAAATTTGCTTGATAGTACTGTAATACATAGGCACATTTTCATTCAGTAGCAGAATTGGCGTGCTTTCTGCAAATGCCTGAAACTGTTTTGTGATTTCAAATTTCACTGCAACATTTTTATCTCCATCCTTTGGTCAAATGTGTTTGAGGAGAATGAAACATTAGATGGTGGAGAAAATTAATTTGAAATCCGTTGGAAACTTAAAGACGACTCATTTTTTTAAATGTAAATTGGTTTTTTCTAATTGGTTATATAAAAATTATATTAAAAAAAATAAAAAAATCTAATAGTGTCATAAACCATGTGGATAACTGTCTCATATTTTTTGCCATAATTTTTTGATGCAGTTATAATATTTATGCCACAATTTTTAGATACTTTTGGAGTTTTCATTGTTAAGCTTCATAGGAAACTACCAAAAAATAAAATCCTTTAAAATAGTTCATATTCATGTAAATAACATATTTACTATCAATTACTACCCATCATATTTTAAGCAAATATTTGAATAACACTTACCACAGTTGTTACTACCCACCATTATTTATGTTTTCTTCAGCACTTTATTAAGTAGGAGCAAAAAATATAAATGTGTTGATTTTTTAGTAGTTACTATCCATCAAAATTTATTAAAGTCTTTGCCCCTTAGTAAGCAATTAATTTTTTTCTTTTGGTTAGCGTATTTGATAAATAAAACACAATCCTTTAAAACTAAATATATTAACAAAAATTAATATTTCAATTAATATTTTTGAAATCATAAATAAAATTGTTTCACTCTACCTCAATATATGTACAGTAAAACTAAATCAATAATTCATATAACAAAAGTTGAAATTTTAAAAATATATATAAATTAATCAATTTATTATCCCATCAAAAAATGAGAGCTTAAAACCTATAATGATTCAAATCCAGCTTTAGTTCTTTCATATAGTTTCAATTATTGGAATAGCCATATTTGAATAATGATTTAATAAAGAAAATATTTCCATCTTATAAGTAGATATTGAACAAATGAAAATAAATGTTAAGAGGATCAAGCCAATGCAAAGGAGAATGATTGAATGTGGTGCATTGTCCAAAGTGTTTCACTTTTTGGAACAAATATTCCCTTCATTGCCAAGCTTCATCATCTATTGAACAGAATTGGAGAAAAATTTCATGAAAAAGGGCATTTATCATTTCCAAGTGTTTCTTCTCACTATTCAAAGTGTGTGTTTCTCTCTGGCATCATATTTACTTTCATTGTTGGTAATCCTCCCACCTTATCCATTGTTAAAAGCATTTGTCTATACCACAAGACCAAAATGTTTGTTGCAAAATTATTTCCAAATGCATCAAAAGCTATTACATTCTTTGGTCGAAATGCAATTGTCTTATTGTTGTAAGATGGGATTTATGTAATTTTAGCTCTTTACTATTTTTACTTTAGCTATCAAATACTTCTTGCAAAAGCAATTACTTATTGTAAAAGCAAGTACTAAGAGTGACCATGCATATTGCACTTGTTATTAGAAACTTGATGTTAATTCCTATACAAGTTTAAATATTTAAAAGTATTTACATTGTTTAGTGTATAGATATTGATAACATTTTTATAAATATGGTATTTAGAGATACTTACATTTTTATGATATATATGTGTTCATCAAAAGCTATGTGTCCAGTCAATGATTTAAACAAGGTAATGTGATTCCCTTATCATGGTTCAATTCTCTTAAATGACTTGTTCCCCTTATATACCCTTTATTTCCTCATTATAGTTCAATTCTTCGTAAGTGACATATTCTCCTTATATACCAATGGGTTTTTGTTAATTAAAAGTATTTCAAAGAACTTGTAAAGTTAATGAATGTGTGATATTAATATTTTCTTTGTCATAATTTGATGTCTAATAATAACATATTCCCTCATAAGTTAATGTGCTTAAATAAAACAAAAAATAAATAAATAAATAAAATGCCATCAATACCTAAATAAAACAAACAAACAAAAAATATCATATCATTAGTTCTAATGAAGATGTTTCCAAATAATACAAAATAATATCTCACCCCTTACCAAATTATAGGTGTTCAATTTTTTACAAATTATAGATGTTCAACCCTTTTTAAAATTGCCAAAGGAAATATGTTGCCAAAAACAATAAATGCTTACACATAACATTTACTCATACAGTCTAATTTACAAGCATTTCCATTAATCATCCTCCTCTTACAATGTTGATTCAAAATTTAAAACCAAATATCCGGAATGCCTGTCATTACAAAATATTTTCAGAATGAGAAATATGAAGTCTCGAACACCACATTGTACTATGATTACTTCCTTTTATTTAAGCCTCTTCCATTGCATTTTTACAAACCCTCATTAATATAAGGTTCAATATTACCATTCCCAAATGATCCAACTTTCTCACCTAACTTTTGTAACTTTAGCACTTTTCTAATATTTAACCTATTAAAAACAAACCCCATTGTTCTAGTTGTGATTTAAACCTGATGAAAAAAAAATTACAATATTTAACTTATATATCGTTTTAAGGTCGTAGTCAAGTCAATTTGGCGCATGAGACCCCTCTGTTTGTGGGAGAAGAGACCTACGTCCACCCAACGATTTTATTGCTAAATATTAAGGGAATTTTTAAGTCTAAAATGGGCCTCCTAAGGAAGATAATAAAATGATAGTAAAAATAATAAAATAAAGAGTTATGAAGTTTTAAAAGAAAAGAAAGAAAACATTTTTTTAAATGTATTTTCGACTTATTGCTTTACAAATTCACTCAAATTTGAATTGCGGGTGTTCCTTGGATGTGAATGACCAAAGAGCGCTCACACTCGAAATTTTAGTGAACCTGTAAAGAGATCAGTTGAAAATAAAATTAAAATTTTGGTGTTCTTCTTTTACCTCCAAAAATATTTACCCTGGGGAATGACATCATCTTGTATCTTATTGGTTCTTTTAAGGTCGATTCTGTTAGTACATTTTCATTTTGAGGTCCATTTTTTACCTCAAAATTCCCCTAAAAATTTAGAGAAACATATATACTCTACTCACCTTTCAATTTAAACTTATAATCTTTTACAAGTAAATACATACTCTTATCTTTTTTTTTCTAAGTTAGAGTAATCTATTAACAGAGGGAAATATAGTACATTAGTGCCTACGAGGAGGCAATTCGAACAGACCAAGACTAGTTTATGGCTGCCCTTCTGGAGGGAAACCAGCCCGAGGAACCTTCAACAGAAAAAATCCCGCGCAGGGGATCGGACCTGGGTAGCTTTGACTGAAAACTGAAAACATGTACATTATATAGCAGATTAACTGGACCATGACAAAACTGGACCACTGTAATAACTAAGACTGGTCGCTGACAAAAAAGGACCAAAACTGTAGGAAACATAAGAACAACATGACAATCCCTCAGAGAGGGCAGAGCAAGAACCTGAGAAACAAGAAAAAAGGTCGAGTTATTCATCCGGGGCGACCTCCTCAACCCTGCAACCGAAGTCAGCTGGTGCACCTTGGGCGTGAGAACGTTCAGCATTGGGAAGGACCTCAGAAGGTGATTCCGTCTGAAGAGGTGGACCACGAGCCGAAACCTCTGGCATAACCTCCCTGCGCGCGCTAGTCTGAACCCTCGAGTCAAGCGCCATCGACAGGAGCAGGATCTTCCGGAGGGATTTCAGGCGAGGGCTCTTCCATGAAAACAACAGAGATGGCGACTGTGACTCTAGGTCGATTAAGGGCGCAATCGAACGAAAAGAGAGCTGTGTGAGACTGAGCGGGCATCGCATCCCCAGAGGGCGAGTCGAGCCTGCGTCTAGAGCGTAATTGGCGGCCATGGAAGATATTGTCAGAGGGCAAAGAGATTGCAGACGGAGAAGTGGAAGAGGAGGGCGAGCGCCTCCTGGCGAAGCGAGAGGCGCCCCTCCTGCTACGCATCCTGTGCCTCAGTCGAGGCATGCTTGCAACAGAGATAGAGCTGAAACGCTGGAACGAAGACGAGCTCACCAGGGTCGGCTCTGGAGGAATGCTCAGGACCAACGATGCAGAATTGCAGGAACCAGCAATGGAGATGTGAAGACTGTCGTCAGGCTTCAGACAGCAAGTTTGGCGACTCCTCTTCCCTGTGGTGGTGCGCTTGTTGGCGCAGTCCTCAACCGAATTACACAGCGAAATCCTCGGCGTGGGATCCATCTCATATAGCCCTCTGTTCCTGCAGCCAACAACCTTCTGCAATGAATGAGCAATCTGGTTAACCTGGTGCGAATCGCCTATGCGGCGTTCGAAAATACCTCTGCCATCAGAATTCATGTCGAGTGGCTTCACCATTACGATTGTCATTATGAGCGATCGAGTGGTATTTACTGCGAGCAGGTGGTCGCGGATGGGTTGGCAGGTGGCCTCCCGTCCTAACGACCTCTGTCCCATCGCTCTTATGCACATTGCTGTCACCCGCATCCGTGGAAATACATACTCTTATCATTAACCTCACTCAAAATATATATATTTCTCCCTCATATCTAAAATATATAATAATAAAAATTTAAAATATATATATATATATATATATATATATATATATATATATATATATATATATATAATATTAAAAAATTATCAAAATTATATTATTTATGATTATATTAATATTTCTCTCGTATTAAGAGATAGAACAAAAATTTTAACCCGTCCCAAAAAAATGTCATGCTATAACCTTGATGATTCACGAACACGTTGATCCTTCTATAACTAATTATCTACCCTTTGAAAATGATATGGCCGTTCATGATATTTATTGAGATAATGGATTATCACTATTAAATTATTAAATTAATTAAATTGAGATAATGAATTATCTATTGAAATTTTTTAGACATCTTATTGCATAAGTTTATCAAAATTTAATCTTTATTTACATTTATTAATCATTCTCATCCCGAATTCATAAAAATATATCCAACTGACTACTTAAATTTATCAATCCTCCCATTAAAACTCATAAAATATATTCAACCTGTTATTTATAATATTTATAGATTCTTATCATCCTAAGCTCATACAAATATACTCAACCCACAAGAATACAACAATAAAAAGATATATCCATTAAAAAGTGTAATAGATAAATTTCATGTGAATGTGAATGATGTTTGTAGAGGTGAGATGATATGAGGTCCATTCATTTTTTTATGAATATTCATGAATAATAACTATTATCAATTGTAATTATTCAATTCAATTGATTTGACAATTACAATATATGTTTTATAGTTTTTTTTTTTTTTTTTTTTTTTTTTTGGTATTGGTTGTTTTTTTTGTTTTGGCTAAATGCAATTTTAGTTCTACATTTGTGGGCATTATATATATTATCATATGGAAATTGTTCCAAAAAACAAAAAACCATCTATTTTGTGATATCTTCACTAAAATATTTGTTGTAGATCAAGTCTTACTATAAACATATGGAATGTTTGGTCATGCCTAAACAAATAGAATGAATGAAGGGATGAACATTCCAATTGCTTTATATAGAATGAGTAGGAATGTTGTGTCTCATGGTATGAACATACAAATCTAAAGGAACTTTTTCTTGCTCTTATTATTTGTGAACAAAGACATTGCATATTGTTGGATGACTTAAGGATGCAGACAAGGCTAACTTGTAAACTAAATATTTAGGAAATGAATGATCTAAATAGCTAGGGAAGGCAATGATCTTCCCAAACTAAGTGAACTATCCGGTATGGAATGGAATGGACTAGTCAACTTGAGCACATCCACCAAGTGAACAGACAAGACACATATAAGTGACAAATATTAAGCACTATGCAATAAGTCAATCATTAACTTTGATTGACTTACTATCTTTCCATCTTATACATTAACTCATATAAAATGAAAAAAATTTAAATAAGTTAAAATAAACACAAATAAATTTTAAAAAACAAATAATAAATAATCTATAATTGTTTTCAAAATTATGAGACAATAAGTTACCGATTAAAACTAAGACAAGTGACATATTACATAACTTAGTTACCCAATAACTCGGTGATTAGAACTAACAGACAAGTGACAGATTACATAACTTAGTTACCAAATAACTCGACAGTTGAAGAACTAAACCATTTAATAATATCCACATCCAAAAACACACTTCACAAATATATATTCTTGAGAGGCAACTCGACTAGACAACTTAGTTACAATATAACATGAGAAATTGAACCTAACGAAACCCTTCATAACTATCAACATGTGGAGGCAAACTCCATAACTATATACTCGTGTATGACAACTCGACTGCAGAATACACGACTGCAGAATGAACTACCATGGTAGAATCCACAAGATGGAATGTGAAGTACTCAATTGATTTATCGAGACACCATAGGTGACCTTCACTTAACAGAGTTCAGTTATCTATCGATCTATCCAACGATAACAAGGCGTTCTCAAACACAAAATCAATCGAAGAGCTTGAAGTATATGGTATTTGATAAGCCACCTTTAATATCATCTTTCCACCTGCAGCGTTTCAAGATGACCATAATCTGCAGCGTTTCAAATTTCCTCAGAAGGTATATACTTCAGGTATTCACAAAATCAATCGAAGAGCTTGAAGTATATACCTGAAGTAATCTGCAGCGTTACAAATTCACTCAAATTTGAATTGGTATATACTTCAGGTATTCACAAAATCAATCGAAGAGCTTGAAGTATATACCATACCATACGCTGTAAGCCACCTTTACAGTTTTCAACAATCGCAGCATCTGTGTCTTCACCCTTGTCCTTCTGCATCACATCCCCTTCATCCTTCAAAGCACAAGTCAGGTGAACAGAGTAGTCACAATCTTTGCAATAATAGGACCATCCAGTGCTATCTTCTTCGCAAACATCACAAATGAATGCATCCGCCTCTGTCAATACAAGGGGTGTTCATGTTGGCTGTACCTTATCTCCTTGGGTGATTTCTCAGCCAGCTCTTTCATTTCCTTCTCCATTTCCTTCTGCAGCGTTTCAAGATGACCATTGGTGAAGGGATAAGCCTTGGCTCCAATTGTGGTCACTGCACTTTCAGCATTCTCTGTCACAGTTTTTCCATCTGGACCCACCACAATCAACGATGGGATGCCTCTGACACGGAAAAGCCGCATGAGATCCTTCTTAGTTTCATCTCCAAATGGAAGAGCCAACCATGGCATAGTTTTGTAATAATCTTCAAAGGCCTCTTCATCCTTGTCAATAGAGATGAAAACAATCTCGAAGGCTTCTCTTTCCTTGAGTTCGTTGTATACCTTTACAAGCTTCGGAGTAAAACCTTGGCAAGGTGGGCACCAATGGGCAGAGAAATACAGAGCAATTGTCTTCCCCACAAGCTCAACTACAGGGACCTGTTACAAAAATCGAAACATATAAAGGATCAGCATCACCCATATAAATGAGTCCATGTCAAATTGTGGTTTAGTTGTTGATAACAAGAATCCACCATGAAAACAACCCAAATTCAAACCCTGAGAGATGTAGACCCTCTCTGTGAAAGTATTTTATACTTTAATGAACAAATTCACACACTTAACTGTTTAACACTACGGGTGATTCATAAATTATGGCATAAGAACAATAAAAGTACTATGCAGATCTCCATAACTCACCTGGGCACCTCCATGCTTGATCACAAAGTTGCGCTCATCAGAAACCAAGAGTGACTCCAGCGTTTGTGCTTCTCGTTTGGCTTCATCCTCTGCTTCAAGCTCATCCAGCCTTTTTTTGGTAAATGGATAAGCTCTGATTCCATATTCTCGTATAAATCCCACTGCATTTGCCTGTACTGTTTTCCCATCTGGACCTAAAATAATCAAGGATGGGATACCCTGAACTCGGAAGTAGCGAGACAAGTTCTTTTCAGCCTTGTCTCCAAATGGCAAAGCCAGCCATGGCATGCTTGCATAATATTCTTCGAACTCTTTCTCCTCTTTGTCACCTGAGAGAAACACAATCTCAAAGGCCTCCCCTTTCTTCAAAAGCTTATTATAAATATCCACAAGCTTCGGGGTGAACTTTCTACAGGGACCACACCAATGAGCTGAGAAATACAGACCCACAGTTTTCCCCACAAGCTCCACGACCGGGACCTATTGGGAAAAACCCAAATTTTCATGAGACCATCATGAAAATTTTCAGTGGTATGATTCATGAATCATGGCATAAAAACAGTGAAGCTAGTAAGCAGACCTTAGAGTAACTCACCTGGGCACCTCCATACTTGATCACAAAGTTGCGCTCATCAGAAACCAAGAGTGACTCCAGGGTTTGTGCTTCTCGTTTGGCTTTCTCCTCCGCTTCAAGCTCATCCAGGCGCTCTTTCGTAAATGGGTAAGCTCTAATTCCATATTCTCGTATTGGGGGTCGTGGGAGTGGCGGGTAGGGGGAGGAGCGGCGCCAGGCGGAGGGGTGGTGGAGTCGCCGTTCGCTGCCGTCGGGAGCTGGAGAGGCGGGGTCCACATCGCGCCGGAGAAGGTGGGTCGCCGGAGCCGGGGGATCGGGAGCTGTCACTTCAGCTCCCGATTCGTCGAACGAAAGACTCCTCCTTCAACTTTACGGTTAAAATCAACTCTCCAGGCCGGTAATTTCAAAATTAGTAGGGCATTCATCAAATCATTTGGATGCAGGCAGCGCGGAAAGGAGAGACTTACAATTATGAAATGATGTAGCAGTTGTAAGTCGAACCTGTGAGGCAGCCGCAGGCATTCAGGCATTCCGTGGTGATAATTGTTGGTAGTTTCGTTATGTTCGGGGAAAATTGATGGTTCCTGGTAGAAGTGTTCAATCATGACTACCCCACAACAGCGCTGTGTCTTCGGTAAGCTATACTCTTTCCCTCCTCTTCTTTATCAATATAAATCCAGGTAAGTTATACTCTTTCCCTCCTCTTCTTTATCAATATAAATCCGGTTCAAGTTCAGTCTTCTGCTTTGATTATCAAATCTGGCTTTAAATTGAACCGTGGGAAGACACAAATCCCAAAGCCTCATGGGCTAGAGAGTTTTGAATAACAATGTCCGCTCCATTACGCGATGGGTCTTGGTTAGTCCTCATCTTTATTTCATTTGCATTTGTTTGCGTTCATAAACTTTATTTGCAATTTGTTCTTAACACACCCTTCCTCAGCCAAAGCCATTATTTTAGCTGTAGCAGCGAATTAGAATTCCATTCTTGAAATGGCAATCCTCTCATCGTCTCCTAAAATTCAATGAATAATCACCATTTGCAAGCATATATTTTCTTTCGGGGTGATTCTTCGCGGGATCAGAGAAGCCGCAGAGATTCAACTGTGTATTGGGATAAACCATAAATCTTTCAGAATTCGGTTAGATAACTCTAGGAAATGAGAATCGTGCCATAGCTTTCGAGATTCGGCCCGTTTGCACTAGGACATCCCTACCAATTTCTCTCGCTTTCATGTTAGTGGATACTCAGCCATATGGCAATTAGAAGTGCAAGGCTATGAGCATTACCACTGAATAAAATTTGTTTTGGGTACAAATGCTTTGAGAAACACGCACCGAAGGGCCACAGCACATAGAACAGCCTTCCTTTGGCTTAACTGCCTGAACCGAGGGTTAACTATTATGCCTAAATTACGCGTCAGGCATCATCCCTGTGAAGCTCATGCCATTCAAGTGGGAAAGACCACAGCGACAGTGGAAACACTGTTTTATGGCTTGGTATTTAATTCAATCTAACGAATGAATCAATGCCCTGTTGGCATGTTGCTGCACAATCCGATGATTATCAGCTATAAGTATAGTTGAACAAAGTCACATCTTTTAGCCAAAGAGACAATGTAGCTGGTACTTATGCTCCTTAATGGATTTCAACCATATTGCAGCACTCTATAGTCGACAACCTAGGATTTTACATGGTGTTAGGCCACATTTGTCCCCAACCCAGGTTTTGACACTGTGGTAGGATACATTTGCCATGTATGATAGATGACAGTCATCTACCATGTTATTTTCTTTGCAGACGAAAGTGTGATTAATTCAAAATTCCTCTTTCCATAAATCCCTGCTTCCGAAGCCCCTGAGTGTGAGAATTCAACATCTTTTGAAGATTTATTGTGTCCCCTCCCTGCCACCTATGGGTATCTTGAATCTTCCATCCTTAATAACAAATCCTTGCTATAATCCCATTGTGTATGCATAATTAGACCATGTGATATCCCATAGGCTGAACATGAATATAGGGATGTAGGCTTGTGGACACGTCCCTATGGTCCCTGGATGTTGGGACATCACTAAAGATGTCCCTTGTTGTCCTTTGTATGTCCCTGATACTTGGGGACTTCACCGGGGATGTCCTGTGTAGAAATGGGATGAACCCAATACTTAGGGACTACTCAAGGATGCCATGTATGGGGCATCCAAAATAAAAACACAAAAAAAAACATAAATATTTTTTTATAGTATTAAACCAAAAAAGAACAGGACCTTCCCTTTGCTTGTTATTCTTTATATTACTCTCACAAACCTAAACTTGTTTCTCACCTACAACACACTAGTTTGAGCATGTTAAGGAAGTTTCACCGTTTCAGTTGGGTTTTTGTGTACAACAATAAATTCAAGACATGTTTGGACAATAAGGATTTTATATTGTATTCCAAATTTTCAGGTCCAACAAACATTCATTTAGTGAAAAACTGGATAAATATCAATATTTTATCGTTTCTTTGGCTGAAAAAAGTAGAAAATTAGTTAGATTGAATTAATGATTGACTATCTTCACATTTCCATGGATGATGCTGAGTTTCCTATAGTACATAGATGCAAAGGATAAAGTAGAGGTTGCTTGAGCATGGCCCCAAACCAACGACATGGATTGGCGGTCCCATCTACCTCTTAAGTAATGATGCATAGGTCAAAATATTGTTTTCAGATGATTTTGGAAGATATGACTGACAGGTCCAAGTGGCAATGATGGATGCATGTTAATAGATGGGGTGGGAGGTGATTTGGAAGTGGGTGGGTTTTGTTCTATTCTTCTTTTTTTATGACAATTTGGATTCTTACTAATTAAATGACATTGGATGTAATTATTTGATGTATCATTGTATTTCATTTTTCTTTTGGCATTGAGGTCTTATATTGAGAAATACATAAATTCTTCTATTCTAAATACCAATTTCTTTATCTTCCCTTGTGACATTCTTTGAGCTTGAGAGGGCTTCTTCCCATCAAGGTCGCTATAGTGTGAAGCGGAGTATGAGTGTTTTAGGGAGTGGGAGCGTCATTTTCCAAAAAGCCTCAAAAGTGGAGCATCCCAGGGGTGTTTGTTTTATATATATGTAGCTCATTTATATTTAAAAAACATGCAAAACGCCAAATTAGTTGCAAAATATGTGAAAACATGCATATTTATATATTAATGAAGGTAGAAATGGCATCCATAGTGTATGAGTGATTAATCATTCGAACATCAACCTTCTAGAATCTAGATTCTAGCAATCAATCAAACATACAAATTTTAAAGCCATATAATAGAAGTAGACCATTAACTTATGGAATGAAATAGGTTATGGTGGAATTATGATTATAGTGAGAGGGTGGGGGGTGAATTAGTATAATGGCTAATTTAAACAACTTCGCAATTCATCATAAATGAAGAACATAACAATGCATCAATCATCACATCAACATATGAGAACACCAGACATATGTGGAAACCCTTGCAAGAGAAACACAAATCTTCTTATTTTCTTCTTCAATCTTTGATTACAATAATTTACTAACACTAACCAAAATTGGACACCTATCTCCTGAAATATGCAAGCGCCAACTTGCTTTAGGCTACAACTTGATTGAGGCACCAACCTCAGAAATATGCAAGTGCCAACTTGTTGAAGGCTGCAAGCTGATTGAGGCACCAACCTTTGTATTCACAGTTGACCTCCTTTTCATAACATTTTCACATTTGGATCCACAAGCCTTCAATTCAAACTTCCAAAAGCAAACATTCACCCTTCTAATTTGATCTTAACTTACCCCATCAACGACAAATATTCTAATTTTGATTTTCAATGGCAACTTTAGCTTCTGAGTCTTCAATGTAGCTTCATGGACACCCTTCGAGCTTGTCTTCTGACCTCTTTTGCAATCACACGTCCTCTACATTCATTCCACTGAATTATTATGCTTCCTTCGCAACTCTTAACTATGCTTCCTTCGCAACTCTTAACCACAGTTCACCAAAAATTCTTCTTTTTTGGTCACATCCTTATAGTTTTATAAAATGATCAACCATGGTAGGGCCGACAATTAATTGAACAATCTGCATTATTATTTCATTTTTTTTGCTTGAAATATGGTATGGATGACCCAGGTATAACTTGATTCCTTGGCTCTTTGGGGCTTAGATACAAAACCATATGGTATGACCGTATTCAACAAAATGTAGATCTGGAACCTTGTGATCATTACAAATCACGGTACGCCCGAATCAACTTGGATTACACTGCAGCGCCAAAAAATTCGTTCTTTATTCCATAGGATCAGGAGCTGTGATGGAGAGTTACCTCTCTGTCGGCCTGTCGCTTCACTGCTTGTTAACTTGCTGCTTTGCCGCTCATCGACCTTTATTTATGTCCTTTATGCTTCGATCGCTGATGGCCTATAGGCCCTTTGTCGCTTGCCCGTCTTGTGCCTACAACTAAGGGCTACGACCTGTTAGGGTCCCGTGATTTGGCTGATTGGCAAGCAAAATGACAGTGTAACATCAAACCAATCTTTGGAGCCCAAGGACCTAGCCTTCCTGGACTCAGAGAAGGCTCTCTCTATCTGTGGAAGGGATATCTGTGTGTTTGCTTATTGTGTTTTGATTTTAGGCTAGTTATGAAGTAGGTTTTTGGTTTTGGTTTTTAGGTTGTGAGGGATGAACTGATCAAAGACATAAGATAGGTAAAAAGATGTCAGATCAATTGGGCTATGGAGTCGAAAAATGTCAAGAAAGCTTTCAGATGGTGATACAAGGTTGTTGAAGGGCCGATTTGATTTGAGGTAAAATGGATCTTTGGGCAAAATGGAGTGAGATGGACATTAAATTTGTGAAGAACAAAGGATTTCAAACATAACTAGTTTAATAGCTGACATAAACATGGTAGGGCAAACCATTAATCATGAGAAATGTAACTGTAAACTAATCGATGCATAGAAATAAACATTCAAGCCATGCATAGAGATATATAACTTTCTAACTTTAGGAAATGGCTATCAGACTTTGGGGAAATACATTTAAGACAGACAAACAACTCAAATCACTATGTCGGAACGCCTAAACATAGTTGTTCAAGTTATTGGGCACTTTGAAAACAAGATTGCATAGTTTTAGGCAAGGGGCAAGATCAGTACAAGACCTCCTTGGTTCAACAAATGACAATCTAATCAATCAAAGACAGGCTTCATAGGTAGAGCTATGGCTAGCCATGAGTAAGCAGGGCGTACCGTAAATCATACTTAGCATGCATAAAACCATAAATGAAACAAGCAAACAATATTCTTGAGTTATTAAAGAGCAATCAAGGATTCTTTAATATGACTAAGAATGAAGAAAACATGGAGGCTATAAAGAAACAGGAAATTTGAGGTGCCTCCAAGAACATGTCTCAAATCTGTTATCTACTGTCTTATAGCAAGCAAGAACATGGATTTATGAATGAAAACTAGGAAACAAAACAGAGAGAGAGACACTATACCATTCTACCAAGTCATGGAATCCAACAACAATCCTCTTTCATCATCCAAGAACATCCAAAAAACTATCCAAAAGCATGAGACAAGTATTTCTTCCAAAGCTTATATGACTATATATTGCTTCTATTCATCAAGTTCAGCCTTGTTTACAATGCCTTTGGAATATATAGGCCAAAGTGAGGAAAACCTCGTAGTTCAGCTTGCAATCTCATTGGCCTATCCAAAATATCTGATTTTGTCCTTGAGGCTTTGCAAAGCCAAAGACACAAAATATCTAATAAAATATCTCAAAAATGCTAAAAAAGGGAAATTTGTTGACTTTTCATAACTTATCATGTACAAAAATAGCTAAACGCACATGGAGAAAAGTCACTTTTGAAAGGTTCAATTTTTACAAAAATACTCAAAAAATACATCAACAAAAGGTCCCCTGACTTGTCGGCAACCTTTGGAGGCCTTCTCGATGTCGAAACGAGGCCCGTGACTGCTCGTTGGAAAGCTCTGAGTGTCTACTTTCTGAAAATGTTTAGTTTGCTCCAAACTGACCACTGGAAGTCCTCCAAAAACAGGTCTGTGTGTAAAAACCCAAAAAATAAGCCTTGCTGATAAACAGGGCAGAGTGTAGAAAAAGCGAGTGTTTTTTGCGATTTTGGGGGAGCAAATGATCTTCAATTGATCTGAAAATCGCTGAGTATGTGCCCCTGAAATTATGGCATCTAATGATACCATTTTCATCCTTTGAGGATGCCCCAAACTGAAATGGCAATGCCCATGAGTTTTGGCCAAAAACCCAAAAATGACAAAAAACCAAAATTTGTCGAATTTCGCCCAAACTTGTCGAGCATGACTCTCAAGGGTTTTCAGAAACATGTTGTGAAGCTGAGGCAAAAATTTGGAGCCTTGAGGTGTCTTTCCTCAATTTTGGTGCCGGGCACTTCCCTTTAGCCTCCTTGAGTTTTTCTGGAGCGGCCTTCAATTTCCACCGGGCAAACTGATTGAGCTTTTTATAATGCCCGGTCATCCTCCGTTGAAGGTCCAAGTCTCTATTTGCCTTCTCCAATTTCTTCTCCAAGTGATCATTAACTCTCTCAAGCCATGCTTCCCGATTGTTCTATATCTCTTGTTCGAACAATGTAGTGAGAGGGGTAGATTGAAGAAGGGCATCTTCTTCTTCCTTTTGTTTTTCAAGGGCTTTTTTGAGCCCAATGGTTCTTGGCCTCTTTCCCTTGGGCTTATCTTCGCCTTCGCTCTCATCGAACTCGCCCATGAGTTCTTCCAATCTCACTTGTGCTTTGGAGGCCTCCTTTTTGTATTTGATGGCCCGTGTCTCATATATAGCCATATGGACACTCATTTGTTTGTTTTGAATTTGCAAAAAGTGATTGAAGTTTCTAGCCCTCTCAAGATCAGTACTCAAAGCATCAAGAGATTTTCTAGGATCCGGGCTTCATTGTCACTATCATCACTTTGGATTTGAATGATGTCGAATTCCCTTTCCTTTTCATGACTGTTTTCTTCCTTGTCCTTTCCTTTGCTTTGGGTGGCTCTTTTAGTCTTCCTCCTCTTGGGCAATTCGACAATGGGCTTGTTGGGCAATTTTCCCTTGCTTCGGAGGGCCCTAGTCACATTTGGAGTTACAACTCTAGGCACCCTTTTCTTTGGTGTCCGGGGCTTGGCCACTTTCGGAGAAGAGAGCATGGCCCCTTGCCTAGGAGAGGCAGCTAGCACATGCTCCATTGGCTCTTCACCCTTGTCACTTTGCTCCTCATTCTTGCCACTGTCTTGGATTTCTTCATGGATGCCTTGACTATCCTTGTGCATTTCTTTTTTAGGACTGTCATCCTCACTGTGTTGCCCCTGTTTATCATGCTGCCCTTCTTCTTGATGAGGCTGCTGTTCATCATCTTGTAGCTGCCTTTGTTCATCATCATGAGGCTGCTATTCATCATGCTGTGGCTGCCTCTGTTCATCATCTTCATGAGACTGCTCACCTTCACTATGCTGCACATCTTTATCATGCTGCCCTTCATCATCTTCAGGAGTCTGCTGTTCATCATTATGTTCCTTTTCATCATGTCCTTCTTCCCTTTGTTGTTCTGCCTTACTGTGTTCTTCTCCCCCTTGTTGCCCTGTTTCACTATGATGCTGCTCATCATCATCTTCCTCATCATCCCCTTGCTGCCCTGTTTCATCATGCTGCTGCTCATCATCATCTTCCTCATCATCCCCTTGCTGCCCTGTTTCATCACGCTGCTGCTCATCATCACTTTCCTCTTCTTGCTCATGCTCTTCTTCCTCATCATGCTCTTTTGTTTGTTCTATGGTAAACTTGAGCTTCTTGGGAACAGGTTTGCTAGAAGAAGGCGAAGGATGGTGAGTAGAAGGTGAAGGAGATGTATGAACTGAAGGGACAATGGAGAAATCCGGATGGGTGATGAAAGTATCCCAAGAGACCTCCTTCTTCTCAAGCTGATAAAGAATGATGACTTTGATGAGGGAGTGATGAAAGAGGTAGGCTGTCTGCTGAGAATGAGGCTTTTTTTGAACAGTGGAGGCCATTTTCTCAATACTTCTATGTAGCCCTGTTTCATCATGCTGCTGCTCATCATCATCTTCCTCATCATCCCCTTGCTGCCCTGTTTCATCACGCTGCTGCTCATCATCACTTTCCTCTTCTTGCTCATGCTCTTCTTCCTCATCATGCTCTTTTGTTTGTTCTATGGTAAACTTGAGCTTCTTGGGAATAGGTTTGCTAGAATAAGGCGAAGGATGGTGAGTAGAAGGTGAAGGAGATGTATGAACTGAAGGGACAATGGAGAAATCCGAATGGGTGATGAAAGTATCCCAAGAGACCTCCTTCTTCTCAAGCTGATAAAGAATGATGACTTTGATGAGGGAGTGATGAAAGAGGTAGGCTGTCTGCTGAGAAGGAGGCTTTTGTGGAGGCCATTTTCTCAATACTTCTATGTAGGAAGAAAGGGAGATTTAGCAATTTGGCCCTCGTGAAATGCATGAGCAATCGGATATGATAGGCATAGACTCGGGAGAATCTTCCCTCGCAAGTGAAGTATTTCATGATGATCTTCATGAGGGGGGCGTAGCTAGTCAAAAGATATGAGAAGGGGAAAATAGATGGACATGAATCTCTTTGCTCAGGCTTCAGAAAAGGCTTGTATTCTTCTGAGTCCAGGTGGCTTTGTTTAAACCACTTCTCTTCGACATAAGGGATTTTAGTGGCCTTGGAGATGGACCTTGGAGAGAATTTGAAATCTAGGCCTGCCAGTTGAAAATGCTTCTCTTGAAACCTCAAAGCACAAAGATGTGTCAAAGGGGAATAGCTCTTCACCTTTTGCACTCTTTGGCAAAAATATAGACACCCAACCTCATGGAAATTAAACAAGACTGATGGATGGGCATTCACTTCTTCAGTGGAAACAGGCTCAAATCTCTTGTGCAGGCCACTCCTACTGTCTTGCCTGGGAGGCATCTTGTTTTGAATGTTCTCTGCAACACCAAGCTGTCTCAAATGGCCTTTGGAATGTTTTCTCAAGTACATACCTCTGTCCTCCTTGTTAGTCACTGTTTGACCAAGGCAAATTGCTTCAAATGCTGTGTGAAATGGTTCTTTAACACCAACTTTCTGCTTCTTACAAATCACTGTTTTGTCCCCTTTTGTGCCAAACAACAAGTAGTTATCAAATAAAAAGCACACAGTCAAATTGTTACAGTGCTTGGGTAAGGTCACAAGGATCTTTTGTGTTTTGGTAGAAACAATACAGCCTTTTATTTAGACAAAAACAAAAACACCCTTCCTCAAACAGTGCTTCTTCTGCTATTCACTGGTTTCTATACAAAAGGTAAGCCAAACACCTTCAAATTGAGTTAAAAGATCTTTCACCACACTCTGCTTTATGGGACAATGGAGGCAGCACTAATTTGCTATTTACCATACAAAGAGGTCACTTTTTGAAGTGACAAAGCATTCACACATGATCACTGTTGTCTCTTTACAAAACCGTTTCACCTTAGGATCACTTGTTGCTTATGCCCAGGTAGACAAAAACACCCTCAAATGATTTTGCAGAATCTCTCACCACACTTTGTTTTATGGGACAAAGGATGCAGCTCTAGTTTTACTGTTTCACTTATTCAAAAGGAGACACTTTTGAAGTGACAAGGCATTCGGACTAAGACCACTGTCTTCAAAATAGGCTCACTGTTTTCACCTTACGAACACTGTGTTTTCTTACAAACACTGCTTCCACCTTATAACACTGTTTTCACCTTATACTTTGCTGACAGAGGTTAGTTTTGTCCTATCACAGTTAGGACACTTTTAGCAACTTGAAAACCTTCTACCACTGTGTTTTTTTTTTTGACTTGCAAATAGTGTTATGGTTTATCACTGTTTTGAGGGCAATTTTAGGCCTTTTGAAACCAATGTAAACACACCCTATTTCACTATATTAATCTTGGGCAATCATAGCAACAACAACCTTGGATTTTTATCAAAACACCCTACCTTCCTTATCACTGTTTCTCCCTTGGAGAAAATCACTCTGTCACCCTCTTAGGATTTCAAAAAATTAGCACTGGGCATGGAGAATACCTTGAGATGACTTATGGCCCTTTGTTCGATCAGTTTGAGCAGGTCTCAAGACCCTTTGAAGGTGTTTCGGTCGTTCAACAGGTGCGGCACGTTCAAAAGGGAGAGCGTTGCGCAGTTACAAAGGGTGTCGGGTCGGCCTTCGGGCGGTGGTGACCGACGCTACAGGCGCGCCGTGCAGTAGTGTAAAGCCTGTGTAAAATTCCGTTTGAACGCGCCGCACACTTTTCCAGGCACGCTGCGTGGGCTTAAGCCTCCAAAATTCTGCAATTTCGCTTGAAATTTCCTTGTTTCGGTCAAAAAGCAGCCACGGGGATGTGTTGCTCGCGTTTTGAATTGCAAATAGGTCCTGCAACAGTCTCTAACTCCCTTTTGAAGGCGAAAAGGTCAATTGGCTTTGAAATGCTTTATGAGGGTTTTGAAGCTTTTGTGAAAGAGCTCTCGGTTGCAAAACAAAACATGAAGCATTGTTTTGTCATTTCATCATTTTTAAAACCTATAAAGACTCTTTTTTTTTGAACTAATCCTTTGACAAGATACTGTGGTTGATTTTTGAAAAGGTAACATAGTGATGGTTCTTGTTTAAGTAAAAAGGCCTTTTTTAAGGAACTGCAAACTTCTTCTACTGCCTTTTCACTGTTCTTCATTAAAGAAGAATCTCTGCCACTGCTGACCTTTTTACTGACCTTTTTAAAGGAAAACTCTGCTCAAAGACATACCAATGATTTGTGAGGCATTCTTTGCCATTCTTGCAAGGAGATAACTCACCATTTTAAAACTTAATTTGACAGCTTTTGCTCCTGGTATGTTGATGATGATCAAGCCCACTGTGAAGTTGATTGAACTGTCAGGTGCTCTTTGTGCCTTTCTCTTAACTGTGGGTGAAGAACCTCATTTGAAACTGTAAGTGAAAAAATCTGCTACAAATAGTTTCCACCATCAAGGCAAATGACTAACCTTAGATTGACAAAGTAATCCAGTCTTCAACTTTTATGGAGATATAGCAGGGGATGGTGAGCTGAAGTTTAAAATGTAAAATTGGAAAACTGTCCCTTTGAAATCTAAGCCATACTGAAAATGAATGCTCTTCACCTTTACACAATGGTGAGCCTTCTACTTGTTATGAAGGAGGCCATTATCACAGTGCCAAACCCTCTGCTTGTAAAATGAAGGAGATTCTCTCAGTCTTTCAACCCTCTGCTCATGTATGGAGGAGGTTTTCTCAGTCTTGCCATTTCATCAATTTTTCCAAACAGTGTTACCTTTCCTTTCACTGCCTATTCATACTTAAGCGAATGACAATGACAAAATGACAATATGCCATGAAGGGCATTTCTCTGAGACATGTAATTCTGCTTTTTCAAAAACTTTGTGCCTCTTTAGACATCACAAGCAATTTGGCCAGTATCTGCAAAGCATTTCTTGTCATTTATAATTCACTAACCTTTGATTGTGATTGCAGGAGCTTAATGAAAATAACTCTCTGCCCTGTAGCTGCATCCCAGGCTCAAAACCACATGAGAAGCCACTGTCTTCTCATGTTGAGTTTAATACTGTCTTCTGGAATACTGGTACACTTCTGCTCTTTAAAGATCCATTGAAACACTGTAAAACCATCTAATATCAGTTTGACCTATGGCATATGCACTACTGAGACATCAAGGTTTGTGAGTGGCGCGACTTAAGGGTGTAACCACACTTTATTTGCAGAATAGGAAGGTTTATTAGGACTGGTTGATAACAGATAAAGGTTCTTTGGCTTTAGGATAGTTTGCCAAGGGAGAAATGCCTAAAGCGCCACTACCTAACTTAGGGGAGACTTCTTGGACAGATTTGGATTGTTCTCTTTGGAGCTGATGGGCAAGCTAGTATGGCTGAGGCTAGATAGGGCTTGACAATGAGGTTTTATCTCGTCATGGGCTGATTGTAAAGGTAGGAGGGCAAAAATATTTATGGTTGTTTTTCCAGCTGGCAAATTTGACAAATTTTTGAGATCAGCTACAGAAAACTCAGCTAGGAATCTAGTCATCAACAATAGGTGAAAAATACTGATGACTAACACGACCTTGTTGAATTTTCTACTAGGTACACAGTAGAAAACAATTTCATCATCTGATAATTACTACCTAATGATCTTCAATCAATTTATCTCATGTCATTGATATCATTGAGCAATTATACATAGAAAATATCAACAGTAAATGTAGCGGAAACATGAAGATCATAGAAAGACAATCATGCACAATAGAGACAATATTTTTACCCTGGGAAACCCAACCTTGGGAGAAAACCCAACAACTTTTCTTTAGGAGAAATTATCTTTCAACAAGTATTACAAATCCAATTTGTCTAGAAATTTGTGCCAAAATCCAAGTAAAAAATACCAGTTAAACTTGGCCAAACTCTAGCAAATCAACGCTGGTCAAACAGTTAATTTTTAGCCTCGACGACTTGCAACCCTGTGTCCCTACTGCTGTCTAATACCTTCGGAAAACCTTTCAAACAACTGCCTCGGTCCTCTCAACCACAAAAACTTGACCTTCTTTGCTTGATGTCTGCGACTCCTTGCAGCTCTTCCTTGGTTTTGGTTGTGACTCCTTGCTGCTCTTCCTTGGTTCTCCACAAACTTTATCCTTTTTACTGCGACTTCTTACGTGCTAGCTCTCCACACAAGAATAGTCCTTGCTCTTCGTTAGTGAAGGAAATGAAATGTCACATCATCTATTACTCAAATGGGGGTAAAATTACTCTAGGGACACACCCTATGTGTTGGGCCGACTTGGTGCCCAAAAAATGATTTTTAATTATTAATTTTCTTAGGCCGACTTGGAGACCTCTTTGGCACACTGGAATACCTCTCGATGCTACACAACAATCAACACTCCCTCTTAGTAAGGGAAGTATTCTCCTTAGCTGCCACAAATTTCCCCTTAGTTGAAATTTCTCCTCCATAAGAAAAGTTCACGAGCTTACCATGTTGATGCATGTCTATATATCATCCATCCTGGAGTAGGTAATGTGATTCTTCACATGCACGTTTGTAGATCACTCCATCCTTGAGTAGGCAACGTGAGTATCTTGTGCCATTTACCCTTGGCCAAATCAACATGGCCTGACCAAAGTCCTTTATGGCTCCTTAGGTAAATGTATCAATCTCCTCTAGTCAAATCAACATGACCTAGACGAAGTTGTTCATGGCATCTCAGGAGAGGATTTGCCCCTGGACCATTCACCCCTGGCGAAATCAACATGGCCCAACCAAAGTCCCTTATGGCTTCTCAGGTGAATTTTATCTATCTCCTCTGGTCAAATAAACATGACCTAGCGAAGTCCTTCTAGCTTCTTAGGAGAAGATCTGTCGAATTCTGCTATTGCCTTGGGCCATTCACCCTTGGTCAAATCAAATGACCCAACCAAAGTCCTTCATGGCTACTCAGGTGAATGTATCCATCTCCCCTAGTCAAAACATGACCTAGCCAAGTCCGTATAGTTTCTAAGGAGATGGTTTGCCTGATCCCGCAAAGACATCAACACTCCCTCTCAACGAGGGAGACATTTTGTATCACACCAAGCTTGTCTCCAAAGTATACAAACTTCACTTTAGATAGAGGCTTGTTGAGAATGTCTGTAATTTGCTCATATGTGGATATGTCCTGAAGCTTCACTGCTCCCTTCTACACCATGTTTTAAATGAAGTGACTTGATTAAAGAGTCTTGCAAGAAGCTTTCGAAGCCACACTACTTCACGACTTGCGACATTGGCTGCGATATGCTCCACCTCTACTGTATCAAGTGCGACAAAAGTCTACTTCTTGTTGAACTAGGGAATTATAGCCGATACCAAGCTGAAGCAACACCCCATGGTGTTTTTTCTGTCCTCTGCACTCATAGCCCAATCTGAATTAGTATATCCCTGCAGCCTCACTTCGTCAACTGAGACATATCTCAAACCATATTCAACTATATCACGCAGGTACCTCAACACATGCTTTGGCTCAACCATATACTGGTTAGCTTCCTTCACTGAATCCATCATCACAACTGATTTCTGGTCACCTTGACTGGGTGCTCCCTTTGACTGAAGTAGATCCTCCTATGGCAATCCTAATTGCTCCCTTTGTCACGAAAACAAATCCTCTTGCCATTGTTGCTCCCTCTATCGCTAAAGCAGATCCTCCAGTGGCAATCCTAGTTGATCCCTTTGTCACGAAAACAAATCCTCTTGCATTTGTTGCTCCCTCTATCACTGAAGCATACTTGGTTGTATGGCATGGTCCCTTCATAGAAGGCTTACAACTCCTAGAGACCTGTGTTTGATTATTTGGTCTGATAATCTCAACCCATGACATCCTCTTGGAAGGTTGCTCCTTCCACTTTGCCTGACTGTCTGCTCCCTTGGAATTGGAAGCTCTTTCGTTCATCTGACATGGTCTTGAATGTCTGTATAATCCTCCCTCTTGGACATCAATCACTCCTACTGAGTGTATGCTCGAGACAAAGAACCTAGCCCTTTGGCGACTGGAGCAAAAAAAAATCTCCTTGTAGTCCACTCCCTCTTTTTGGGAGGACCCTCTTGCCACAAAACTCGCTTCTATGTTGCCATCTGCTGCATGAATCATCGCGTTGGCAGTCTTCACTATGGACCTATTGTTCCTTTTTCCAAACTCCATTTAAGAGGCCATGGAAGAAAAATTATAACCAAGCAAAGAATACAAGGACAAGAGGCTAACCAAAAATACAAAATAGTAACAATAATCAAGGGAGAAAAAAATGATTGGAAGTACTTATCTCTTGATTTAGAAAGAAATTGCTGAGGATTGTTAAATTCCTTTCTGACAAATTTGTGACTTCCTCTGAGGTGGATGCTCATTGTCATCATCATCAACATTGACTGCTGATGCATGTTGCTTTCTTTTCCCTTTCTTCTCAAGACACTAGGAGGCATAGTGTTCAAAATTATGGCAAATGAAGCACTTGACCTTTGACATATCTTTCTTCTTCGTCCCCTTAGGCACAAATGCCTAGGATGGTTGTCCTAATAGTCTGTATAGTCCTCCCTCTCAGTCAGATAGGTGAGAGAATCTTGAAAACATGTCATGTGTCTAGAAGCACCATTATCCACCAACCAAATGTCACTATTTGTAATGGAATCTGAAAGAGTGAAAAAAAGGACTTTCTCCTCAACTCCCTTTGACTCTAGAATAACTTCCTTTTGAAGATTTGTAACACCATCCAATCTGTCTTCCATTCTAAGACTTGACGCCATTTGTTAAGAGATCTAAAATCTAGTCAAGCTGTTGAACACTTGGCTCTTAGGTTGACTTCAATGGCTGCTCTTTCAACAAAGCTTTGAAACCATGTTGAATTTTCTACAAGGTACACACTAGAAAACAATTTTCTGATCTGATAATTACTACCTAATGATCTTCAATCAATTTCTCTCATCCCATTGATATCATTGAGCAATTATACACAAAAAATATCAACAGTAAATGTAGCAGAATTAGTAAAGTTCATAGAAAGACAACCATGCACAATAGAGACGATATTTTTACATTGGGAAATCCAACCTTGGGAGAAAACCCAACTTCTCTTTAGGAGAAATTATTCTTCAACAAGGTTTACAAATCCAATTTGTTTAGAAATCCGTGCCAAAATCCAAGTCAAAAATACCAGTCAAACTTGGTCAAACTCCAACAAATCAATGCTGGTCAAATAGTTAATTTTTTGGGCCTGCGGCTTGCGGCCTGTGGCCTTGCGACTGCCTAATACCTTTGGTCAGCCCCTCAAACAACTGCCTTGATCCTCCTCTCAACCACAAAAACTCAACCTTCTTTGCTAGCTAGTTACGACTTCTTGCTACTCTTCCTTGGCTCTCCACAAACTTTATCTTTTGCTGCGGCTTCTTGCTTGCGAGCTCTCCACACTAGAATAGTCGTTCTTGCTCCTTGTTAGTGAAGAAAATGAAATGTCACATCATCTATATATACTAGTCGAATGGGGGTATAACTACCCAAGGGACATACCCTTTCATGTGTTGGGCCAACTTGGTGCCCCAAAAATAATTTTTAATTTTTAATTCTCTTAGGCCGACTTGGAGACCTCTTTGTCATGCGGGAATGCCTCCTGATGCTACACAACAGTCATTAGACCTTTCCTTGTTGGTCATCGCCTGATGTTGGCTGCTTGTTGGTGTGTACAATGTGTTGCCGCCTTAATCCACACCTAGGATTATCATGGAGAAAGTCCTTAACTCCACTTGGTGTGGCCTTGGGGACAAGTTTCGAGTTGAGATTGTCACTGGATTCTTAACTCCTCTATCTTGGCTTACTCCTAGCGAAGCCAAAGGGGGTGGACCCTAAGATGTCTAACAGTCTAAGGTTCGGCTAGCTTCAAGCTAGCAAGATAGTTTTTCTAGGAGTTAATTACAAAATTGATACACTTAAAGCTATAATAGCCAAATAAAAGGTATTGAGATGAGATTAGTGCCAAGGAGTAGATGCTTGCTAAAAGAAACAATTCCAAGTGAAGATATAACTCTTCCAGACAACTTGGAAAGTAAACCAAACCCACAAGATAAATGCTTCCAATGTAGTGATAGTGAATAACAACTTCAATAAATGCCACAAGTATTCATCAACTCAAAGAAATGCTTGGTTGGTAAATAGAATGCTTGTGAATCAAATTGCAAAATCAATTCTCTAATATGAACATATGAAACCAAATTTAGATAATGCTACCTTGAAATGTACCTACTTTGTGATGAGTGATGCAATTATCTTGGTTAATTTTAGCTTGAGTTAGGTAATCATTTGGAATTAGATTAATTCAAGGTTACATGATGTAAAAATAAGTTTCAATTCAACTTTTCCTTCCATCCTTATCTTTGTTGGGTTAAGGAAAAATGCAAGGAGGTCCAAAGGAGAAAGCTAAGGCTCTATATGCTCCCTAGATTCTCACATGCACCCCACTTGCAAGTAGATCCAATGTTGGGTGACCCAATCTGATTTAGCAAGTCAAGTGTTTACCATTCCCCCAATCCCAAAATAAGAAGGAATAGGAGGGAGAGGACCCCTAACTTAAACTACTTCAAATAACTTATGTTGGAGGTAATTTTTAGGATTGCAATTGCCAAACTTGCGATACAAATGGCTTGCATAAATAAACGATGCTTTGAAAATAGAACAAGAGCAATTTATGAGAAACTTCAAGCAAGTAGACAACATAATTGCAATAGAGAAGGTTGTGAACAATAGTTAATTGCAAGGAAAAAGAATGCTCAAATAGATGAAGTTAAAAGAGTGAAATTAGTCCATAAGACATTCAAATAATTTGCATGTGAACTTTAGAGACCATTAACCATATTGCATGAAATGTGAAGAGAATGAAAGTGAAAGCAACGAAAATAAATCACTCAACCATTCAAGAGGAGCAGGAGGGGGATGCCTAAGGGAAAATCCCTAGCTCCCCCAAAAAATGTTAAATTTTTAAGTGAGGATCCCCTTATATGTCTAGGAGGATATGGTTTTTTTGCTCTTTGGGAAGAGTTTACAAATGTTTCCCTCAAAGGGAAATGGTACTCTTTCCCAAAGAATTTGTTTCAAAAGAGAAAGCTTAGTTGTTGAAATTTCTAGGGCCCCTGCTAGAATTAAGTTTTTCTTCACCTGATAACTACTTAAATGATCAACTAAACATTAATTTCACATAGCACTAAATTCAATATCATTTAGGCAGTTATATAGAAGAAAAACATCAACTAATAAACATGAAAGAACAGTAAAGTAACTATGAAACAAAAAGACAAGAGACACAGAAAATTAGGCACACAGCCAGGGGGAAACCCAAAAGGGGAAAACCGAGTAAAAATTCTTCCTTATGAGAGAGAGAGTAAGTTTCCAGATTTGTCAATACATCATAAATAACAAATAGCAGAACAATAGCCAAACCAGTAACCAAAATCATGATCAAGTGCCATGTCAAAATCCAAATCCTTGAAATTTCAATCCTCCCTAGAATTTCAGCTTCCTGAAATTTTGGTCTTCTTCTAAAGTTTTGGCTCTCCTCTAATTTCGCTCGATCAGAGATGCATGAGACTAAGTTGATGTGTCCAAAATGAGGAGAAATGATCTCCTTTATATAACTTTCATGTGGGGGTTTAATGGGCGCCCTTTAGGGGCCCTGCTGACCTAATAAATTTGGAGGCAAATTTAAAATTCAAATTTCCATTTCTTTTTCAAGATGAAAATACCGACCATGGCTACCTTATTTTCCAACATTAATCAAATAGAAAATTACAAATCCCTTTTGAGTTTGGCTCTTCAAGTTCCACAACCCAAAAGCAATAGAAAGAAAGACTCCCTTAAAATTTATGGAGATCCTTCCACCAAAATGTTACAAAAGGAAAGGATTTCCTCAAAAGGACTCCCAAGAATGGTAGGTTACAATGCTCTAATTTCAAGGCTTCTTTGATGAATCCTTGGAGGTAACAAGCTTGAAGGTGAAGGAAACTCCGAGTCTTGTCAAATCAATCCATAAAGGGGGCTCTTTTGCTGCCCAAAAAACTCCTAACGAAACTGTCCAAAGAGAGTTGAAGGGGAGGCTTTCCTTGCTTGCAATGCAGTCCTATGAACCTGTGGATAAGGAAGCCAAATAACAAAATCAGTAAGGCTCAATATCCCATGGAAAATCCAAAACAAACATGAGCAAAAATTAGAACCAAAGCTTTGTGAAACTATTGACTTTAATTATCTAAGGGGAAAAGTTTTGTGTTCCTAAGGAAAAACAAGGAAATCTTTGTTTCCTTGGACAAATGGGACTGCTATTAACACATCAGTCCCTTAAAGAGCCTAGGAGCTCTAAATCTTCAATGTAAGCATAAACAAGTAACCAAAGTTCATGAAATGTTAAATTTTGGGTACCAAGGACAAGTGGTTCCCCATGGCTTTGATCTTTTGCCTAGGGAAAAGTGTCCACTCTATTGTACCTCTTCTTCTAAAAGTGACTTTATAAGTGGTAAAGTCAGTCTAATTTAAAGGTGACTTTATAAGTGATAAAGTTACTTTCTAATTTGAAAGTGACTTTATTAAAGTCAATGAAGAATTAAAAAGTGAAAAGTGACTATGGAAATAAAAGGCCAAGTGGGTCTTTATTTAAGTGGGAGAGTGATTAATAGAAAAGGTGAAAATAATGCACATTTATTTTCAACCCTTGATCTAAAGCTTTCTTAGCCATTGGATCTAGGGATCATTCAAAAGTCACTTAGGTTAGGGTAAAAGGAGAGAAGAAGAGGAAAAGATCATTCTATTCTTTCATGAATATTTGAGAAAAAGCTAGAGAGAGCAAGGAGAGATATTTTGAGCAGGGAGGAAGTGAAGAAGAACAACAGGAGTTTGGTATGCATCCCAAGGAGAATTTTGGGCATGCTAACCAAGGCATTTACAACAGAACCATACAACAAAGATTGGCACACATTCCAAGGAGGGTGATAGCACAGATTTCGAGGGAAAAAGGTTGCAGGTTGAAGGCACAAAAATTGAGGTAGTTGGGCACGATTTTCGAGAAGAGGACATGTACTTTTTTTTTTGGTACAGTCCGTACGGGTCGTACACTGTGATCTGGGTACATTTCCTGAGGCTGGATGTACAACATTTATTGCTGTGTTTTTCTGTCTGAATTGGTTTTCTTTTGGCACGGTTTTTGAGGTGGAGTCTTGCACAGAAATCGAGATAAGTTTGTTTTGTAAATGTTGGAATATTTTCATGTGTATTTCATTTTCTCTATAACAGTTTTCAGAAATAAGAAAGAGCTCTCAAACTGGTTTTCCCTAGGAGTTGTAGGGGGTTTTTCCAGGGTCACATTGACAAAAAATCTCTATGTTATTTTCTGTGTATGGCTGTTATAATTTTTTTGTACATTTATTTCCAGTAGTAGTAAAATCTCCAAATTTGTATTTTCAAAAATAAATTTCATTTCCAGATTTTAGTGTTTTAATCATGCTTGGATTTCACATTAAATGAATGAAGTGATAAGGGAAAACTGTTAATCGAAGTGGGGTCTGAAATTTTACATGGTATCGGAGCAAAGTTGGCTGGAAATTGTTTTTTTTGGGACAACAGTGTGTAAATTACAGCAATCTGATTTTTACACAGAAAACTTTTACCTAGATTTGAAATTTAAGTTTTATAGGACAATGAATCATGACTTTGGGTTTAAGGGTTGAAGACAGGTTAGATGGGCAGAGTAACTATACTGCATGGAGGGAGAGAATCCAATGTATCTTTGAGGAAGTTGAGGTGTGGGGCATTATGTTGCATATCGCCCAGCACCCAGTAGCAGTTCCTGCTGATGCAACACAGTTATAGAGTTCACTAAAAAGAATGCTAAGGCCAAAAGACTAATTTTGGACGGAGCCAAAGATCATGTCATTCCTCATGTGAGAGGAAAGACTTATGCACATGAAATGTGGACTGCCTTGACCGAGCTTTACTAGAGCTCAAATGAGAACCGTAAGATGGTCCTAAGGGAAGTTTGCAAAAGCTCCTTTTCCTAGCAGTGACTGCAGGACGACATGGATCCTTGACTTGATTCATTCCGATGTGAGTGGTCGGATGTCTCATGTGTCCTTGAGTGGCTTTGAGTATTATGTCTTATTCATTGATGACCACTCCAGGAAGACCTGGATCTATTTCTTGAAGACCAAGGGTGAGGTCTTCAACTGGTTTCGAGAGTTCAAAGCTCTCGTGGAAACCCAGACAGGCAGGAAGATCAAGGTACTAAGGTCAGACAATGGAGGTGAGTATACTCTTGGTGAGTTTGTGGATTTTTGTGCCGAGGCAGGCATTAAGAGGGAGTTCACAGTTCCCTACAACCCCCATCTGAATGGGGTGTCTGAAAGGAAGAACAGATCCATTGTAGGGGCTGCCAAAGCAATGCTTCACGATTAGGGGTTACCTTTATTTTTGTGGCCAGAGGCCTGCAACGCCGCTGTTTACTTATAAAACAGGAGTCCACATCGTGCCTTGGGGAATGTGACTCTTGAGGAGGCTTTCACAGGGAAGAAGCCTGATGTTGGGCACTTTCGTATCTTTGGGTGCCTTACATATTCTTATGTCCCCAAGGAGAGCAGGACCAAGCTATAACCTATTGCAAACAAGGGAATCTTTGTGGGTTATAGCGAGATCTCGAAAGCCTACCAGATTTACATTCCTGCAAAGAAGAAAGTGGTTGTCAGGAGGGATGTAAAGTTCGAGGAGGAGAGAGCTTTCAGGAGGTCACGGGAGTTACACGGTGTAGAGTCACTAGACACTCAACAGCAACTGAGTCAGTCACAGGGATCCAGTGCACAGGGTGCAGGAGGTCAGGGATTAAGAAGTACATCTACTACAGTTTCAGGTCCATTAGTGAGTAGTGGCTCTTAGAGTCAAGTGAGTGGATCTTCGGGCAGCTTACAGGGCAGCCCGCAGAACTGGTCACAGGATAGTCCACTGATGGACAACTTGCATTGTACATCAGGTTCTATAGGCACAGGTACAGGTATGGGGTCAGTTGGTAGGCCTTTAGGAGTTCAGGCTTCTGATGATGATGAGGATTCTTTCACTCCGGTGGAAGAAGTAGTTTTAGGGAAGAGGAAGTCCAAGTGGCTTCAAGACACCCTGCGCGAGGCCACATCAGTTGCTGGTCCAAAGACACAGGTTAGAGAGAGTAGACCACTTGAGTGGTTCTGTAGTTACATGGCATTGGTAACAAGCATTGTTGACACTGAGCCTTCTAGTTATGAGCTAAGAAACTGGATTCGTCCCCCAGGGCCTTCGAATCCTGAATTCGGCGAATCAGATACGATTCTCCAAGATTCGTACCGGATTTTTGAGATTCGGCCGTATCCGTATAGGGTACGGTGAATCTTGACCATACCTTGTACAGATATGGCCAAATCTCGTACAGCTGGATTCTCCGTTTCAAAAAGTGAGATTTTTGGTTATAAAAAACCGAATTTGACATTCTTTCTCACCGTTTTGTGATTGTGAAGTGAGTAAGGAGCAAGGGTTTGCAAGAAGAAAGGGTTATCAAGGAGAAAGGGAGTTCTTTCGAAGAGATTCGAGCATTCGGTAAGTGCACTGTCCCTCTATATTTTTCATTTAGTTTGTTGTTAGTGTTTGCATGTGCATATGTTTCATATATTTTGGTTATTTTTTTGTTTATTGAGTTGGCATTGGCCAACTTGGATCTCAATGCACCAGTGCTAGAGCCTGTCACATTTGATGATGCTAGAGTAGAGGCATCATCCTCCACACCAGCAGATGCAGAGATGACAGAGGAGGAGGATGCATCAGAGCCAGAGGAGAGCAGTGGTGAGCATGATGATTGGGATGAGGACAATGATGCTGATTATGATGATGAGGATTAATGGCTCATTGACTCTGACTCATTGAGGCTTCAGGCTTGTAGTCTTGGAGACTGTAGTTTTTTTGTATTTTCTATTTCTATTTGCCATTAGCAGTGTACTTATGTAACACATTTTGATTCTGATGACTTAATGAGAAAACTATAGTATCTTACTATCTTGTCTTTCTGAGTAAATTTGACAATTGTATGATGTATCAATGTATCAAATTTCAGTGTATCATGTATGAGTATCTAAGATCTTAAATCTATGTTTGAATCAATGAATTTGTGTAAAAAATATCTAATTTTTAATATATTAATATATATATATTTTTAAAAAATATATATATATTTTAATAAAATAGTATATAACGTATCGTATCTCGGAAGTGTCCTGTTCCGGGGGTCACCTTATCTCGAATCCTCGTATCCCTGTATCAGGTGACTTCGGTTATGAGGAGGCAGCCAGCCAACAGGTCTGGAGAGAGTCCATAATGGAGGAGTATTCTTCTATTATGAAGAACGATGTTTGGGAGGTAGTGCCTAGGCCTGAAGGTAAATTAGTTGTTACTTCCAGATGGCTCTACAAGATAGAGCATGCTGCAGATGGCAGCATAGAGAAGTTCAAGGCTCAGTTTGTGGCGAGAGGGTTCTCATAGGTAGAGGGAGTTGACTATGAGGAGACCTTTGCTCCTGTAGCTTGGTATACATCTATTCGCTGCATCATATCGATTGCAGGCTGCAGCAGAGATGGGTTGGAAGATCTGTTGAGATTTTGTGTATTTGGGGTAGCATCAGTTGTGCTCTAGCTCCCAAATTTTGAGGAAGGATTAGAGTACACTTCATCTACAAGACCCAGAAATGGATTTGGGAAATTTCTTCTGGTTTAGGAGATATTAAATTAATTAATTATTTTAATGTATTTCCTCAGTTTAAACTTAGGGAACTTAAATAATTAAAGTGAATTTAATTAAACATGTAAAGAAATTGTCTTAAGTCACACAAATCAAGCTTTCTTTTAATCCTAGCCATTGATTCAAGATCTGATCATGGTCGTTGGTTTCCCAACGAGAAAAGTATAAAGGAAAGGCTTGGGGTCATTTGTAAAGTGACACAATGAAGCAGCGGGCGTGTAGGGATTAGGGCAAGTTGTAAGATTTTGAAGTGTTTAGAACTAGCAGAGAGGGCCAAGCCAAGGGATGCTTGAGTCGGTCTGAGATCGTGAGAGTAGATGAATCCTCGAGAGGCGAGGAGAGTATCGACGGAAGGCCAACACGCGTGCTCTCCAGTGCTAACACTTGATCCCGCAAGGAACGGCGTGATTTTCGAGCACAGAGCCACCGAGGTTACTTAGAGACCCTAAGGGGAGAGACCCTAAGGGCAGCGTAAGGACTAAATCACGGTGCAAAGATGCATAACCCTTTCCAGACCCGAGACGAGTTTTGGGTGACACGAGGCTTAGGAGCAGTAGAGTTTCTAAAGCTATAATTTTTAGGTACAGTCTTGTAAATCCCATTTGAGGTGTGAATCGAGTCATTATTTTGGCTTGGAAATGTTGGCAAATCAAGTGTAGATCTATTATTTCTCGAGTTTCGAGATGGAGACGATTTGTTGTATTCAGAAAATTCTTAATAATAAAACCCTCCAACAGCGAGAAGACCGGTTTTCCCGCATTAGGCTTTTCCGGGGACTATTTGTCCAGAAAATATCTGTGTCACTTTGTCTATGTGTGCATGTACTTGTTCTAGATCTGAATTGGTGAAGATCTATTATGTGTTTTGCTTCGATTTTAATTTGAATTTATTCAGTTAATAACTTATCTAAGTAGGAGGAGCATAACCAGATTAACAGTAAAATTTTTGCATAAGTATAAGATTTAGAATTTTTCACATGGTATCAGAGCAATTGCAGATCTAGGAGGGTCACCAACAGGAGACTGAAGGTTCTAGCTATTGAAAGCAGCTGGAAAAGCCGCAGAAACGCAGATCTAAAGGGACAACGCAGTTTTTAGAGGCAGATTCACGCAGAGGGAAGGGTGACGTAGTATAACGCCGTCTCCTAGGAAGCCCACGCAATTACTGCACAGATGCAGCTCAGAAACATCGCTGGATTAGTTAAAGCCAGCCAGTGTGATGCAGATCTGAATCTGTCAGATCCAGAAAAGACTGAAGATTAGTTGCAGAAACTCAGAAGGTACTAGTGTGGTTAAATTTTTGAAGTTTTCAGATTTTTAGCCTAAGCACAAGTGACAAAGAAGCAGGAGGAGATCAACTTCTCAGAGAGTTTCTAGCCAAGGAAACTCGCAGATTGATCAGAGGATCAAGGAGAGCTGAACCATTGTTGATTTGGCAGATTTCCAAGGAGGGAAATCAGTTGTCAGAGGGAGCAGAAGGTGCCTGTTTCGCCAAGGGCCTTAGATCCAGTTCTCTAGCAAAGAGAAAGGGAAGTTTCGACACATTTTTGAGTAGATGGCTCCTCATGGACTGCGTGATCAAGACAGATTGGATGGCCTCTCCAACTTTTCAGTTTGGAAGGCAAGGATCCTGATAGTCCTTGAGGCATATAATCTTAGAGACCATGTAGAGCAAACTCTGGCCACGCCGACCGATCCAGATCTCCTACGGAAGCATAAGGAAGCTATTGGGCATGCCAAGCGGCTGATTATGGATGGAATTAAGGACCATATTGTACCACACTTAGCTGAGAAGAAGACAACTAATGAGATGTGGAAGGCCTTAATCTCCCTATATGAGGGAAAATCTGTCCAAAGGAAGATGCTATTGGAGACTCAGATGAGGTCATTCATGATGACCAAGGGAGAAGACATGGAACATTTCCTCTTCAGATTGCACTTGGTCAGAGATTAGTTGATTGCAACGAGTGCCAAAGTGGAAGATGATGTGATGGTCAGGACTACTCTCAATGCAGTCACAAATGAGTGGGAAACCTTTGTCTAAAGTATCTTGGGGAGAGCGGACCTCCCAGATTGGGACAACTTGTGGGCAATTCTGTGCCAAGAAGAACTCTGCAGATTCACCAAGAAGCAGTACAACTCTGGATTGAGAAAAGTGAAGAAGGAAGATGAAGAAGATGCAGCCTTGGCATCAAAGAGGCAACAGGGAAAGAAGAAGAAGGATCTGTCAAAGATCAAGGGCTCCCAGTGTGGCGAAATGGGACATTTTGCCAGCAATTGTCCTCAGAAGAAAAAGGACAAGGAAGCTTCTTTTTCCAAGGCTGCTGTGGCAGATGATGGGTGGGAAGATGATGCAGCCATGAGCGCTCATGAACCACGAAGGTGGGGCGACATGGATATGTAGAGAAGCTACATAGCGGGGCAGGATCCTTGAGCAACTCATCTCTTGGATCACATACGAGCCACGAGAGCCTTAAGACAGTAGCGGGACAAGTAGAGCAGTGGGTGCATAGATCACAGATGAAGCAGAGGCAGATTTGAAAACTGGGAGGAGCAGTGCAGAGTAGAGCAGCAGCAGCTTAGAAGCAGCGGCAGCGCAGAGGGCGATGTGACTTCAGTAGTCCAGAGCATAGCTGTTTACGCAGTGCAGAGCTGCAACAATGCAGAAGGCTTCAGAGGGACAACGTAGTACAACAACAACGTGAGAGATTTCAGCACAAGGGGCTGATGTGACTTCAGTAGTGCAGAGGGAGTCTGCTTACGCAGTGCAGAGCTGTAGCTGTGCATCATCCTTCAGATGCCAGCACAAATTTGTAGCCTATGGAGCTTCAGTGATGAGGATGCAACCCATATGACTTGTCTGTCAAAGATTGGGCAGGAGATTCAGTTGTTTCTCTCAACAATTGAAGTGGTAGTGCTATGAGCAGCACAGATGCAGCAAATTGAGAGGGAGCTGCAGTACGGATGTTGCGGTGGCAGTGGCAGAGTCATGGGCAGCAGTACAAAATGGTAGCAACAATGCAGAGTTGAGTGGCAGCAGGCCAAGCATCAGCAACACAGAACGAGTGCCCAAAATCTTGTAATACATATTGTGATGTATTGCTAGAGCAGACTCTTAATGCTAAGAGGGAGTGTTGAGATTTTGTTTATTTGGGGTAGCATCAGTTGTGCTCTAGCTCCCAAATTTTGAGGAAGGACTAGAGTACACTTGATCTGCAAGACCCAGAAATGGATTTGGGAAATTTCATCTAGTCAAGATTTGGTCTAGTGTGCAAATGACCCCAGCTTAGCTTCAGTGCTCTGATCATGGCCGTTGGTTTCCCAACGAGAAAAGTATAAAGGAAAGGCTTGGGGTCATTTGTAAAGTGACACAGAGGCAGAGCACTGAAGCTAAGCTGAGATTCTAGGGCGGGTTTGCTAAGAATTCTCAGAAGTGTCTCAGCTATAGAGAGGGGAATTTAGGCCAAGGGGATGATATGATCCTAGAGTCTAGACTTAGCAAGAGGCAGAGATCAGCTCAGAGAGGCAACGCAAAGAAGCAGGAGAGCAGCAGCAGGAAGGGCAACCACTGTGCTACATAGGTGTTGCGTAGTCCCTCAAGGACAACATGATGTTCAGTTAGAAGCCCTCAGGGGTTACGCAGAGACCCTAAGGGGTAGCGTAAGGACTGCATCACCCAGTCTGGGGTAACGCAGCCCTTTCCAGGCCAGCGATGAGTGACGCAGGGGCTTCAGAGGCTTCAGGGGCAGCGCTAGGGTTTCCAGGCCCTAATTTTGGCTGAGTCTTGTAAATCCCATTTGAGGGTGTGGATCAATCATTATTTTGGCTTCAGAACAGCCAGTGGGTTGTAGATCTATTATTTCTTTGTCGGGTTTTCCAGATTTGGAAGCCATATTTGTTGTATTCAGAAAATTTTTAATAATAAAACCCTCCAGTAGCCAGAAGATCGGTTTTCCCACATTGGGTTTTTCTGGGGACTATTTGTCCAGAAAATATTTGTGTCACTTTGTCTATGTGTGCATGTACTTGTTCTAGATTTGAATTGGTGAAGATCTGTTATGTGTTTTGCTTCGATTTTAATCTGAATTTATTCAGTTAATAACTTATCTAAGTAGGATGAATATAACCAGATTAACAATAAAATTTCTGATGTGAAGATTGCCTTTCTCAATGGCTTGATTCAGGAGGAAGTTTATATTGAGCAGTCGTAGGGCTTTGAGGTGCATGGGTGAGAGACCCATGTATGCAGGTTGAAAAAGGCACTCTATGGCCTGAAGCAAGCTTCTAGAGCTTGGTTCTCTTGTATTGATACATACTTGCAACAGTTGGGTTTCACTAAGAGTGAGGCTGATCCGAACCTATACTTCATTGTGGTAGGCGAGGAGACTCTCATTTTGGTGTTGTATGTTGATGACTTTGTCATCACTGGAGGAGAGAGACTCATTGAGGGCTGCAAGAGAGATCTTGCTTCAGAGTTTGAGATGAAAGATATCGGCTTGATGCATTATTTTTTGGGATTGGAGGTGTGGCAGGAGGAGGGGCATATCTTCCTAGGACAGAGGAAGTACACAGTGGATATTCTTAACAGATTTCACATGGAGGACTGTAAACCCATGTCTACACCTATGATCACTATCTGGAAGAAGCTTCACGCTTCCGATTCCGAGTTGGTGGATCCTACACTATACAGGTAGCTGATTGGATCATTGATGTATTTGGTCAACACTCGACCAGATATATGTTTTGCAGTTAACACTATGAGTCAGTTCATGTGTGAGCCCAGGAGAGTGCACTGGGTGGCTGCAAAACACATTCTTCGTTACTTGTAGGGTACTGTGGATTATGGTTTGGATTATAGACAGGGTGGTGGAGTGAGACTAGCAGGGTACACAGATTCAGATTGGGTAGGTTGTGCTTCAGATAGGAAGAGTACTTCCGGGTGTTGTTTTGGGTTGGGTTCGACAATTGTGTCGTGGTTCAGCCGGAAACAGTCAGTTGCATTGAGCTCAACTGAGGCAGAGTATATGGCTGCTAGTATGACCAGCTGTGAGGCCATATGGCTTCGCAAGATGTTGTTTGGTTTTTTTGGTTAGGCATTGAGATCTTCTGTGATTCACTGTGATAATCAGAGTTGCGTAAGACTCACGAAGAATCTAGTTTTTCATGACAGGTCAAAACATATTGGGATCAAGTATCACTTCATTCGAGACTATGTCCAAAAGGGAGCAGTCAAGCTTGAGTACATCTCCACAAATGAGTAGGTAGCGTGCATCTTCACCAAAGCCTTACCACGGGGCAAACATGTCTACTTCAGAGACAAGATGGGAGTGGTGAGGAACACTTTCCTTGGTAAGAGAGAGTGTTAAATTTTGGGTACTAAGGACAAGTGGTTCCCAATGGCTTTGATCTTTTGCCTAGGGAAAAGTGTCCACTCTATTGTACCCCTTCTTCTAAAAGTGACTTTATAAGTGGTAAAGTCAGTCTAATTTAAAAGTGACTTTATAAGTGATAAAGTTACGTTCTAATTTGAAAGGGATTTTATTAAAGTCAATGAAGAATTAGAAAGTGAAAAGTGACTATGGAAATAAAAGGCTAAGTGGGTCTTTATTTAAGTGGGTGAGTGATTAAATAGAAAAAGTGAAAATAATACACATTTATTTTCAGCCCTTGATCTAAAGCTTTCTTAGCCATTGGATCTAGGGATCAGTCAAAAGTCACTTAGGTTAGGGTAAAAGGAGAGAAAAAGAGGAAATGATCATTCTATTCTTTCATGAGCCTTTGAGAGAAAGCTAGAGAGCAAGGAGAAATTTTCTGAGTAGGGAGGAAGTGAAGAAGAACAACAGGATTTTGGCACACATCCCAAGGAGCTTTTGGGCACGCTAACCAAGGCATTTACAACATAATCGTACAATAGAGATTGGCACACATTCCAAGGAGGGTGATAGCACAAATTTCGAGGGAAAAAGGCTGCATGTTGAAGGCATGAAAATCGAGACAACTAGACACAATTTTCGAGAAGAGGACATGTACTTTTTTGTACAGCTCGTACAGGCTGTACGCTGTGATTTGGGCACATTTCTCGAGGCTAGCCGTACAACATTTATTACTGTGTTTTTCTGTTTGAACTGGTTATCTTTTGGCACTGTTTTTGAGGTGGAGTCTTGCACGGAAATCGAGATAAGTCTGTTTTGTAAATGCTGGAATATTTTCCTATGTATTTCATTTTCTCTGTAACAATTTTCAGAAATAAGAAATAGCTCTCAAACTGGTTTTCCTCAAGAGTTCTTGGGGGTTTTTCCAGGGTCACATTGACCAAAAATCACTGTGTTATTTTCTATGTATGGCTGTTATAATTTTTCTGTGCATTTATTTCCAGCAGTAGTAAAATCTCCAAATTTGTATTTTCAGAAATAAATTTCATTTCCAAATTTTATGTTTTAATCATGCTTGGATTTCACATTAAATGAATGGAGTGATAAGGGAAAACTGTTAATCGAAGTGGGGTCTGAAATTTTACATGAAATTCGATCGATGGAAGAGAGCCAAATAGGGGCCAATGGAGCCCTCTCAAATATTCCTTTAAGCTCGAAATATGGTGGCCCTCTGGAAGTGGTTTGAATGAATACTTCTAGTCTGCCTGCAAATTGGGGGTAACCTGCAAGTACACACCAAAACATCTCCACAAACATGTTAGCAATAGCTGGAGACTTTGCAAGAGAACAAGATGAAGGTAAGTTGTTCACAAGTAGCTACAATGTTTAGATCAAATGCAAAAGTCTACCAAATGAAAAGTAAACACTTACTAATTGTTGAGAAATCTAGGGAAGCTAGATTAGGTGTGATTTCTCTTTACTTTGATAATTTCTTGTGATGTTCTTTTCTTCAACTTGTAGTATTTATAATTAGCTTCTTCTTCTTTTGATTATTATGGTGTTCTTATCATCAAACGACTACCAAAACATGAAGATCAATAGAACAAACGGACACAAGATGTAGGCTTGTTAAAATTGGCAACTAGGGCCAAATTCCACTGTAGACAACTCATTTGATGAGGATGATTATTGCATTGAATTCCTCTTTTTGAGAGGACCACAATTGCAACAGGTTCGACCACTATGCTATAGAGTGTCCTCACAAGAAGAATACTCCAAGGGATGATGACAACAACATCCACAACAATTTCAAAGGCAATGACAATCAAAGGAACAACAGGTTCAACAACAAAGGAAAGAGGAATGCTCCCATTGCTCGAAAGGGAAATGGTTGACCTCCCAAGAGGACAAGAAATGCCAGGTATGATGAAAGTAATGTTATAGAAAAACAAGATGAGTTTTATCTTATTTCCGCTCTATCTACTGCCTCTCCTCCGAATACGTTGGATCATTGGTTGATTGATAGTGGAGCCTCAAGGCACTTCACTGGATACAAAGAGGCCCTCTCAAATTTGGTTGAAAAGAAGACTAATTTGAAGATCATACTTGGAGATAATGCCACCTACCCCATGAAAGGGATAGGTACTGTCACTCTTCACTTGAATCAGGGTCAAACCATTCATCTATAAGAAGTATTGTATATGCCCAATTTGAAGAACCTGGTGTCTATTTTTGCAATGGATGATAAAGGCTTCAAGGTAGCATTCATTGATGGAAAGGTAAGTATTTGACAAAGAAACCCTAAAGATGCATTTTCTCTTGGATTTAGGGTTGATGGTCTCTATCAAGTTGGTGGAAGTCCTTTGGGAGCTTTGGAAAGCTATACTTCACTTCAATCTGAGCTATGGCACTGGAGATTTGCCCACTTACATTATAAAGCCTTGGGTAAGGAAGATGGTCATAGGTATGCCCGAGTTCAACATTCATGAAGGTGTTTGTCAGGGTTGTGCCGTTGGAAAACTTTCAAAGGGACCATTCCCTTCTAGTGAAAGCAAGACTACCGATATTCTTCAATTGGTCCATTCCGATCTGTTTGGTATGTTGCCCGTAACATTGTTAGGAGGATATTCATACTACACAATCTTTGTGGATGACTACTCTTGTAAAACATGGATCTATTTCTTGAAAAGGAAGGATGAAGTGTTCAAATGGTTCCGTTCTTTCAAAGCATTGGTGGGCAAACAGTGAAGAAGATCAAGATATTGAGGACCGACAATGGAACCGAATATGAATCAAATGGATTCAATGACTTTTACAGAGAGGCTGGCATTAAGAGGAAGACATTTGTCCCATACACTCCTGAGTAGAATGGCGTTGCTGAAAGGAAGAATGGAACAATCATGGAAGCCACCCATGCCATGCTCCATGATCAAGGCCTACCAAAGTTCTTATGGGGAGAAGCTGCCAACACTGCCGTATATGTTCAAAATAGGAGCCCGCATCAAGCATTGGATTTCAGGACACCAGAGGAAGTCTTCACTGGTAAGAAACTTGATGTTTCTGATTATAGAATCTTTGGTTGTACGGTATATTTTCATGTGCCTAAAGAGAAGAGGAATAAGTTGGTATCTTCTGGGAAGAGAGGAATATTTGTTGGCTACAGTGAAAATTCAAAGACATATAGAATCTCTGTACCTGGTCAAAGAGATGTGAAAGTAAGTTGTGATGTCAGTGGTCACCTTTGAAGAAGATACTGCCCTTGGGAAAGCCAAAGATCTCCCTATTCCAGGGAAGGACGATGATGATGTTGCCGAAAAATAGGATGAACCTCCAACAGATGGGCCTATGCCCGATGTTGAAGGCCCGATGGATCCTATTGATCCACCTCCTGGGGATCCCTCTACCTTAAGGAAACATCCACTATGGCTCAAAGATGCTCTCGAAGATGCTGAAAGACATACTGCTCCAAGAGTGACATTTCGTGAAAGTAAGAAGCCGGACATGTATCAAGGTTATTTTGCTACTATGAGTACTATTGTTCAAACTGAACCTTGCACGTTTGAAGAAGCTGTAAAGCACCAGGTTTGGAAAGATGCGATGAATGGGGAGTATGAGTCAATGATGATGAATGATGTCTGGGATGTGGTGCCTAGACTGAAGGACAAGTCTGTGGTCATTTCTAAATGGATCTACAAGACAAAACATGGAGCTGATGGGAGTGTTGAAAAATATAAGGCCAGGTTCGTTGCTCGTGGCTTCTCTCAAAAGGAAGGAGTGGACTATGACGAGATATTTGCACAGATTGCCTGATATACCACTATTCGATCTATCATTGCTCTTGTTGCCAATCAAGGATGGAGCCTACTTCAAATGGACGTCAAGACAACTTTCTTCCATGGCTTGCTTAAGGAGGAAGTCTACTTGGAGCAACCTTAGGGGTTCGAAGTACAAGATCGAAGGACACAAGTAGGCATGTTGAAGAAAGCTCTCTATGGGTTGAAGCAATACCCTAGGGCTTGGTATGAAAGGATTGACAGTTATCTTATGAAGCTGGGATTTACAAGGAGATATGGTGATCCTAACCTATACTTCAAGGTTGAAAAGGACAGGCCTCTTAGTTTGGTCTTTTATGTTGATGCTCTCTTTATAACAGGTGCAGACCCTCTCATTTATCAGTTGAAGAGGGAGTTGACTTTCGAGTTAGAGATGAAGGACCTAGGATTGATGCATTACTTCCTAGGCTTGGAGGTCTAGCAAAATCCTCACGAGATTTTCGTTTCTCAAGGAAAATACATTGTGAAGCTGCTAGAGAGATTTGGGATGGTCGATTGCAAGTTTGTGTCTACTCCGATGGAACTCAACTTCAAGAAGCTATGCAGAAGTGTTGCTGGGCTTGAATTGGCAAACCCTTCCGAGTATCGACAACTTGCGAGGCTCGAATGTTCTTGGTAAACTCTTGCCCAGACATATGCTTTGCTATAAGTACTTTGGGTCAATTTATGGTTGAGCCTCATCACATACATTGGATTGTTGCTAAGAATCTCTTGAGATATCTCTGTGGCACAATCAACTATTGGCTGAGATACATTGTCGGGAATTTGAGGCTACATGGATATTCTGATGCTGATTGGGCTGGAAATGTGGTAGATTGAAAGAGCACGTCAGGATGTTGCTTCATATTGGGATTCGCTTCGATTTCTTGGATAAGCAAGAAACAAAAATTAGTTGTTCTAAGCATCGTGGAGGCCGAATATATTGTTGCTATTATGGCCTGTTGTGAAGCTGTTTGGTTGTGGAAGCTCTTCATTGAGGTATTTGAGCACGTGCTGGATACCACTGTGATTTATTGCGACTGTTGGACACCAAATCCTCCTAGGGTTAGTGTGGAAGGCGAACAGTGAATAGGGAGTCCAAGAGACCTTGGAATGTGGAATCCGAGAGTCACACCTAATGTACTATAAATGTATATCATTGTGAATAATATGATAACTCACACTTATCTTTCTTATTCTCGTGTGCTTATCATGCCTAAGTTTAACAACGACAACTAGAGTGGGATTTGCCTTTCAGAGAATCTCTTGTTCCACGATTGTTCCAAGCATATTGACATCAGGTACCACTTTATCTGGGGTATGGTACAATGGGGAGCAGTAAGGCTCCAACACATAAGGACTGATGAGCAGATGCTGACATTCTCACGAAGCCCTTGGGGAAGGTCACATTATTAGCCTTTCAAGAGAGACTTGGAGTTGTGGAAAGATCCTCCCATGAGGGCCTTGCTTGAGTTGGACACTGAGCTCCTAGGGGCTTGGGGTACTTCTTGGAGCTATGAGCGACCATAGGTTGAGTGGTTCACCTTCCCCTATAGGGCAAATGCTGACATTCTCACGAAGCCCTTGGGGAAGGTCAAATTATTAGCCTTTCGAGAGAGACTTGGAGTCGTGGAAAGATCCTCTCATGAGGGCCTTGCTTGAGTTGGACATTGAGCTCCTGGGGGCTTGGGGTACTTCTTGGAGCTATGAGAGACCATAGGTTGAGTGGTTCACCTTCCCCTATAGGTGCGTTGTGTACAGGGTGAGTGATTCACCTTCTCCTATGATTGATGACACATGTGTAGGGTGAGTGGTTCACCTCTCTCTACGATTTATGATATATGCATAGGATGAGTGGTTCACCTTCTCCTATGGCTTTGAGTAGGATGAGTTGTTCACCTTCTCCTGCGGATGCTCCAACATACATCCTATCCATGTAGTCCGAGACTCATGGGAAGTACCTCTCATTTGGCCAATGAGTTGGGAAAAGTGGATAGGGACCATAGCACTACAGATGGATGCATCATGTATTGCTGTACTCCTTATGTCTAGAATGCTTGGTGTTCAACAACTTGATCATTCAAGATCAAATCCGATTGAGGTTCTACCCCTAGATTGACTTTTGTTAGTGGAGAGTGGCAAGGTCTTGTGACCCACTCTCAATCAATTCTTCTTCATTATGACAACATTGTTTAGCAAAGTTGAGACAAGATGCAGAGATGGTACATGATGATAGGATGGCATGATGATGGATGGATTGGTAGGTGGAATTCTCCCTAGTTGAGAGGGAGTGTTAAAATTGTCAACTAGGGCCAAATTCCACTTTAGACAACTCATTTGATTGAGATGAGTATTGCATTGAATTCCTCTTTTCGAGAGGACCAAAATCGACCTAAAGATCATTAAATTTGGATAAGCAGAAATGTGTTTTTGAATTTATGCCCACACGTGCAAATTGTCAAGGTCGGCAGATCATCATGTAGGTTCATGAAGCCCAAGAGACATGTCACTTCACCCTCAACGATTTGTATAAATAAGAGAGACTTCCAACCTCATTTGGCATCATCTCATCTAACACATTCTTCTCTCTCCTCATCTGATTGGTTCGTACAATTTATTGGGCATTTCTTTTCCTTGCACATGTGGCAGCAGAAGCACGAATGATAGGGCCGAAATTTCAGTCTGTTGTAGGTTTGACCAGCGTTGACCATGGGTGTTTTGACCACATCTGACTGCGATATTTGGGTAAGAATTTCATTTTTGGCAGACTGCATTTATTGACATAGGAACTGAGGCATTCTGTTGACTTTGACTACAGAGTTTGACTGGTATTGGCCGAGTTTGACTAGGTTTGACTGAGATGCATAGAGGACTGTTTGCTGCTGCGTTGACTTTTTGGTTAGGGCACATTTTGACTGCTGTTGACTGCAGATTTGACAGGGCTGTTTTGATTGTGATTTGGCAAGTCAATTTTGACTTTTGTAGTCTCTCTCTCTGCTGAACATTTGATATAATAATAAGAAAAATTGATTAAAGGGTTTTCCCCATCTTGGGGTTTTTCCTTGGCATTCGCCAAATCTAGTGTTCTCTTGTCTTGGATTGTCTTCTTCATTTTACTGTTCATGTTCTATCTACAGTTTCTGTCAATGTGATTTATGGTTAATGTGATTGCTATTGGAAACTAATTTGGAAATTGTCATTGGGCTGCTAAAAGTACATTGAAGTAATTGTGCTAAGCATAGAACATACCATTGTTAACTAAAATTAACAACGCTGCTAGCCAAGGCCAAATCCTCTCCTAGAGAGGAAAACCCACAAGAAATTCTTCTCTTATAGAAACTTCAAATGACGAATTTGAAGACCCTTTAGACCCAAGACTGAGGCCTCTCCAAGATCAAGTTAACCTCCTTTAGATGAGTTTTTCTTCCACAAAGTCAACGCTAGTCAAACAATTCCAAATTTCAGATTTCATCTTTTGCTTCAGATCTGCAACTTTTCGGCTCTCCTGCAACAGCTGCAACTTTGCGCGTGTGGGAGAAAGGCTAATTTAGGCCTCCTCTCTTCTTCGCTTGGCTTGATCTTCTTTCCTTAGATACTCGGCCTAAGAACTTGATCTTTCAGCAACACTATTTTGATTTCTAGAAGGAGAACTTCAATATGATCTTGTGACTGCAAAAACCTTAGCTGCAATTCACACGTGTGAGAGAATATAGGTAGAAATATGCTTCTAAACTTCGATTTTTATTCCTTAGATCCTTCCTATTCTTTGCTTGTCTTCTTGTTTTCTTTTTGTGCTTCAATGAACTTGATTGATTTGTAGAAATTTCTGTTTTCCCACCCCGGTTTTCAGTTTCACCTTATTACTCCAAAACAGTTAAATGCCCTTTCCCATATCCATACATTTAACAAGCTGGAAAATAAATTTTGCTGAAAACACAAATTCTGGAAAAATTACAGAGTGCTGGAAAATGCAGAAATAAATATCAGCACACATAAAACAGTCATTCACACATTTTGACACATATATTTTTGGTCAACATGACCCTGGAAAAACCCCCTACAACTCTTAGGGAAAACCAGTTCGAAAGCTCCTTCTTATTTCTGGAAAATGCTTTTTACAGTGAGAGAAATATTCAGCAAAAAAATCAGCAAACATACTTTACAACTTATCTCGTTTTCCGTGCTTAACCACCGCCTCGGAAAATGTGCAAACAGCAAAAACAGAACATCAATAAATGTTGTACATCCTCCTCGATTTTCGTGCCCATAAATCTGCAATAAATACAGCTGTACGGCCTCCTCAAAATCTGTGCAAACAACAAGAAATGTTGCTGTCCAAAATCTCGATTTTCGTGCCAAAAACACAGCAGAACTTTGTTGTACGGAACATCCCTCTGCTGCCTCGATTTCTGTGCCCAATCTTGCTGTACGGCCTGCTGTACGGCCTCCTTTTCTAGAAAACCGTGCCCAAAAATTCTGCCTTTCACTGTGCTAACTCGGCTGTACGGTCTTGCTGAAATGCTGCCTTGGAAAGTGTGCCAAGCTGCTGCCTCCTTCTCCTCACTGCCCAGAAATCTCCCTTGCTCTCTTGCTCTCCTTCTCTCAATCTACTCATGAAAGAATGAATGACCTTTTCCTCCTTTAACCTAACCCTAAGTGACTTTTGGGGAATCCCTAAATCCAATGGCTGAGATAGATTGAGATCTAGGGCTGAGATTAAATGCTCATTTAAATCTCACTTTCTTTTTTTTAATTCACCCCACTTTAATAAAGACCCACTTAGTCATTTATTTCCAAAGTCACTTTTTCCTTTCTAATTTTACATTGACTTTATTAAAAGTCACTTTAAAATTAGACTTCAGTAACTTTATCACTTAAAGTCACTTTTAAATTAGATTTGACTTTATAAAAATTATAAAGTCACTTTAGGAGAAAAATTAAATTCTTTTGGACACTTTTCCTAAGCCAAAGATCAAAGCCTTAGGGAACCACCTGTCCTCCGGTAACCAAATTTCAACACTCACTCTTACCGAGGAAGGTGTTCCTCACCACACCCATCTTGTCTCTGAAGTAGACATGCTTGCCCCGTGGTAAGGCTTTGGTAAGAATATCTGCAACCTGCTCATCAGTGGGAATATACTCAAGCTTCACAGCTCCTTTCTGAACATAGTCTCCGATGAAATGATATTTGATCCCGATATGCTTTGACCTGTCATGAAATACTGGATTCTCCGTGAGTTTAATGCAACTCTGATTATCACAGTAAATCACTGAAGGTCTCAACGGCTGACCAAATAAGCCAAACAACATCTTGCGAAGCCAGATAGCCTCACAACTAGCTAGACTGGCTGCCATATACTCTGCTTCCGCTGAACTCAATGCTACTGACTGCTGCTTCCGGCTGAACCATGACACCACTGCCGAACCCAACCCAAAACAGCACCCTGAAGTGCTCTTCCTATCAGAAGCACAACCTGCCCAATCAGAATCAGTGTAACCTGCCAATCTCACTCCATCCCCTGCCTGTAGTCCAGACCATAATCCACTGTCCCCTGCAAGTATCGCAAAATGTGTTTTGCAGCCACCCAGTGAACCTTCCTAGGCTCACACATAAACTGACTCATCGTGTTGACTGCAAAACAAATATCTGGTCTAGTGTTGACCAAATACATCAAGGAACCAATCAGCTGTCCGTACAATGTGGGATCCACCAACTCGGAATCCGAAGCATGAAGCTTCTTCCAGTTGGTGATCATCGGTGTCGACATGGGTCTACAATCCTCCATGTGGAATCTGCCAAGGATGTCCACAATATACTTCCCCTGTCCGAGGAAGAAATGCCCCTCCTCCTGCCACACCTCCAAACCCAAAAAGTAATGCATCAAGCCGATGTCCTTCATCTCAAACTCCGTCGCAAGATCTCTCTTGCAGTGCTCTATGAGTCTCTCTGCACTTGTAATGACTAAGTCATCCACATACAGCACCAGAATGAGAGGCTCCTCACCTATCACAATATAGTAAAGGTTCGGATTTGCCTCACTCTTTGTGAAACCCATCTTCTGCAAGTAAGTATCTATCCTGGAGTACCAAGCTCTGGGAGCTTGCTTCAGGCCATAAAGGGCCTTCTTCAGTCTGCACACATGGGACTCCTTCCCATGCACCTCAAAGCCCTGTGGTTGCTCAATGTACACCTCCTCCTGTATGAAGCCATTGAGAAATGCGGTCTTCACATCCATCTGGTGAATCTTCCAACCCATCTCTGCTGTTATCGATATAATGGAGCGGATCGAAGTATATCGAGCCACGGGAGCGAAGGTGTCCTCATAATCAACTCCCTCTACCTGGGAGAACCCTCTAGCCACAAACCTCGCTTTGAATTTCTCAATGCTGCCATCTGCAGCATGCTTTACCTTGTAAAGCCATCTGGAAGTAACCACGGATTTGCCCTCGGGCCTCGGCACCACCTCCCAAACATCATTCTTCATGATAGAAGAATACTCCTCCTGCATGGCCTCTCTCCAGACCTGCTGGCTAGCTGCCTCCTCATAGCTAGAAGGCTCATAGTCAAGGATGTTGGTAGCCATTGCCATATAGCTACAAAACCTCTCAGGTGGTCTGCTCTCTCTGACCGGCCTCTTAGGCTCAGCAACAGATGTGGCATCTCTCAAGGTGTCCTGAAGCCACTTGGGCTTCCTCTTCCCTGAGCACACTTCTCCCGCTGGAGAATAAAACTCCTCCTCCTCAACATCAGGAGCCTGAACTCCTGACTGTCTGTCTGCTGTCCTCCTGCCTGCACCTGAACCTGTAGATTTTGAGGTACCGTGTGAACTGTCCATTAGTGGACTCCCCAGTGAACTGCTCTGTGGACTGCTCTGCATGCTGCCCGTAGCACCACCTCTCTGACTCGGTGAGCCACTCCCCACTGACGGACCTGACATCGTCATAGATGTACCTCCGGATCCTCTTGATCCTTGCCCACTGGATCCCTGTGACTGACTCAACTGCTGCTGAGGGTCTGGCTGATCCAGATACTCTAACTCCCGTGACCTCCTAAAGGCCCTGTCTTCCTCGAACTTCACATCCCGCCTGACAACGACTTTCCTCTGTGCAGGAATGTAAATCCGAAAGGCCTTTGAGGTCTCACTGTAGCCCACAAAGATACCCTTCTCTGCGGTGGGCTCTAGTTTGGTCCTCTTCTCCTTGGGTATGTAGGAGTATGTGATACACCCAAAGATACGAAGATGACCAATATCGGGCTTCTTCCCAGAAAAAGCCTCCTCCGGAGTCATGTGCCCCAAGGCACGATGCAGACTCCTATTCTGCAAATAAACAGCTGTGTTGCAGGCCTCTGCCCACAAAAACAATGGCAACCCCTGATCATGTAACATGGCTTTGGCCCTCCAGGTGGATCTGTTCTTCCTCTCCCAGCAGCCGGATTCTGTGGGGGTTGTAAAGGAACATTGTACCCTTACAATTAATACGCCTCACTTCAATATACCCTTAACTCTCCAAGGGTGTACTCTCCCCCATTGTCCGACCTCAGGGACTTGATCTTCCGACCTGTCTGTGTCTCCACAAGAGCTTTGAACTCCTGAAATCGCTTGAAGACCTCACTCTTGGTCTTCAAGAAATAGATCCAGGTCCTCTTGGAGTGATCATCAATGAATAAGACATAGTACTCATATCCACTCAAGGAAACATGAGACATCCGACCGCTCACATCGGAATGAATCAAATCAAGTATCCCAGTCGCTCTGCTGTCACTGCTGGGAAAAGGGGATTTGGCAAACTTGCCCATAGCACATCCTCTGCAAGTATCAAAGTGATCAGTACTGAAATCTGGCACACCTGTAGTGATCTCCCGCAAAGTCCTCAAGGCTCCATGATACATGTGCCCCATCCTGCGGTGCCAAATCTCACACTGCTCAGAACTGCTAGCTCTGCTGTCGGTACCACTGCTCAATGCCAAAAGGGACTGAAATGCAAACTTGTACACCTTTGCATGGCGTACACCTATCACTCTAGCTGAATCAGCTGGAGTGCCCCTGGGATACATCAACACCTGTCCTCCCCTGAATAGTATCTCATATCCTCTGTCCTCGAAAGCTGAGACGGATATGAGGTTCTTCCTCATCCCTGGCACATAAAGAACATCTGACACCTTCAAGGGAGGTTTGGACTCCCTCTGAAATGTCAATGTTCCCACACCGACTGCTCTAACAACTCTGTCATCACCGAGTACTACCTCTACATCGGTGCCACTCTCTGAAAGCTCTGAGAAGTACTCACGGACTCCTGTCATGTGACGTGAAGCCCCACTGTCCACATACCAGATACCCGAAGATGCTCCGCTAATCGAGGGAAATGCATGCTCCCTCTGAACTTCTATGGCAGATAATCCCGCACTAGAGGACTCACACGCAGTGAACCCAAACTCCCGGTCAAAACGATCTGCAAAGTCCTCAACCTCTGCTGAAGCTGCCATGCTCTGTTTCTTCCCCTTCTTCTTCTTCTTCTCCGGACACACAACTGCATAGTGTCCCATCTTCTGACAATTCCAACACTTCACCTTGGAATAGTCCTTCTGTGTGTTACCCTGTTTACCTTTACCTTTGCCTTTGCCCCCACCATTACTTGTGGAAGCCTGCTTCTTCCCTTTGCCTTTCTTGCCTCCTGCCAACAATGCTACATCCTCATCCTGCTCAACTGGCTTGGCTGCCCCAAGCTGACCTTTCCTGATCTCTGTCTGAATGCAATCATCCCAAAACCTCTCCCATGTGGGAAGGATCTCACGTGCACAAACCCCATCAGCAAAGTTCATCCATGAACTGGGGAGGCCATTCACTGCAATCCGCACCAACTCAGTGGGTGGAATGGCCTCTCCAATCGCTGCCAACTCATCTCTCACATTAGTAATCTTTGTGAGATATCCAGCTGCACTATCATTACCCATCTTAATGGTCTTCAGCTTCTCCTTCAGGACCATTTTCCGGTTCTCATTGGTACTCTGGTAGAGATTGGACAATGCTGTCCACATCTCATGAGCATTTCTCTTTCCTCTCACATGAGGAATGCAATGGTCTTTGATTTCGTCTAAAATCAGTCTCTTACCCTTGTTGTTCTTTTTATTATATGCTGCCAACTCATCAGGATCAATAGGCACATTTACAGGGTTCTGTGCGGTATGCACCATAATGTCCCAGACTTCTGCCTCCTCAAAGATACTCTGCATTCTCTCCTTCCAAATGCTGTAATTGGAATGCCCATCCAACCTATCCTCCACCCTCAGTCCCAAAGACATCCTGCTGTCCTAAAACTGAAAAATAGCACTGCTGTAGTAAAGGTAAAAATTCTGTTTGTGAAAAAATCAGCTTGCTGGAATTTTCTGAGTGAAAAATCAGCAGGCTGTATTTTTCTTCTTGCTGTCCCAAACTGCTCTTTCAGCACTCAAGCTTTGATACCATGTAGAAATTTATAATTTCCACCCCGGTTTTCAGTTTCACCTTATTACTCCAAAACAGTTAAATGCCTTTTCCCATATCCATACATTTAACAAGCTGGAAAATAAATTTTGCTGAAAACACAAATTCTGGAAAAATTACAGAATGCTGGAAAATGCAGAAATAAATATCAGCACACATAAAACAGTCATTCACACATTTTGACACATATTTTTGGTCAACATGACCCTGGAAAAACCCCCTACAACTCTTGGGGAAAACCAGTTCGAAAGCTCCTTCTTATTTCTGGAAAATGCTTTTTACAGTGAGAGAAATATTCAGCAAAAAAAAATCAGCAAACAGACTTTACAACTTATCTCGTTTTCCGTGCTTAACCACCGCCTCGGAAAATGTGCAAACAACAAAAACAGAACAGCAATAAATGCTGTACGTCCTCGATTTTCGTGCCCAGAAATCTGCAATAAATGTAGCTGTACGGCCTCCTCAAAATCTGGGAAAACAGCGATAAATGCAGCTGTCCAAAATCTCGATTTTCGTGCCAAAAACACAGCAGAACTTTGCTATACGGAACAACCCTCTGCTTCCTCGATTTCTGTGCCCAATCTTGCTGTACGGCCTTACTGTACGGCCTCCTTTTCTAGAAAACCGTGCCCAAAAATTCTGCCTTTCACTGTGCTAACTCAGCTGTACGGTCTTGCTGAAATGCTGCCTTGGAAAGTGTGCCAAGTTGCTGCCTCCTTCTCCTCACTGCCCAGAAATCTCCCTTGCTCTCTTGCTCTCCTTCTCTCAATCTGCTCATGAAAGAATGAATGATCTTTTCCTCCTTTTCCTCCTTTAACCTAACCATAAGTGACTTTTGGGGAATCCCTAAATCCAATGGCTGAAATAGATTGAGATCTAGGGCTGAGATTAAATGCTCATTTAAATCTCACTTTCTATTTTTTAATCCACCCCACTTTAATAAAGACCCACTTAGTCATTTATTTCCAAAGTCACTTTTCCTTTCTAATTTTATATTGACTTTATTAAAGTCACTTTAAAATTAGACTTTAGTAACTTTATCACTTAAGTCACTTTTAAATTAGATTTGACTTTATAAAAATTATAAAGTCACTTTAGGAGAAAAATTAATTCTTTTGGACACTTTTCCCTAGGCCAAAGATCAAAGCCTTAGGGAACCACCTGTCCTCCGGTACCAAATTTCAACATGATTATCTACTTCAAATGAGGTCGAAAGCTCTTCATATATACTTTTTTTTGGAGCTTGCATAGCCCTAAACAGGGCTGACTTTTCACAGTTAGGCTGACTTGATCTTGGAGGGGTACTTTCACACATTTTGACTGAAAATAAATTCCTTGACTAGTTACAAGATTCCCAATAGGGTGTATTACATATGATATTGACCCTTTTGACTTCTAGATTCTATGACAAACTCTAGAAGCACAGAATGGGTGCTTGTCGTAGAACATTTTGACTTTGAGCATGAATTCCCATCCTTTATAAAATAATAGTAACAATTTTCTTCTCTTTTACATTAATTACATAAAATCAAGAGTACATGAGATATTATGAAGACCGAACCTCGTTACATAATTCAACACTAATCACTCCCCTGAGATAACAATATCCCTCCAAGGATCTAAGTATACAAGATATGAAGCAAATTAAAACATCAAGAAGTTAGCTCCATCATCAAGCAAGATAAAGCACCTTCTGACCTCCAAAGTCTTTGATTTTATTTAGAGAAATAATAGAGTACAAATTCCAATAGAGTTTTCCCAAGCATAAGCTTTCAACCATGACATGAGAGAGCCCCAGTGGGTCTATTTATACAAAAGTGGAAGGAAATCCCAATGTGAACTAATGCAACAAGTGGCAAAATGGAGATAATCACAAAGACAAGCTGAGTCTCCAAGTGACAATGTTGGTGAAGATCCCAAGAGGATGAGTTTCACGTGTGGCACAAGTCTGATGTAGTGAATTTCTCTGCTGGTTGGGTGTATTTCTCTTTAGGATCAGCGCTGATTCTCTTCACTAGTGCGTATTTGTTGAGTGTTACATGTGTGAAGAGGAGTGAAGATAAGTGGGAACATATCCCCTAACTTACTGCTGTTCAAACTCAAGTAAACAGCCACCAAGTGACATGCGTTAACTGCCTCTCTGAAAATCTGCATGGACTGAGTAACTGGCAACATATAATTATCACTTAATTGGCTGCATAGACTGCTTTCTAACTGCTGGTAGGAGTAGACGAGTGGGGACAAAGTGGAGATTAGTGGGGGACCAAATCTGTCCAATGTGGCAGTGCTGCCTCCCGCTAAGATGCCATCAAATCCGTGCCACCAAAAGAGGAGTCTCGGCCTGCCTTAATTGCTTGCTGAATTGGTTTAACTCATGGTGATGAAGTGGCTGCCATGTCAATTATCTTGTCTCCCACTCAACAATATTTTATTGATTTTTGTTTTGTATTTTCCTCCACTTGCCAAGTCACCTTGCTTACTTTTATGAGGCAGGAAAACATAATACATATTTTCCAATTATTAATTTTTTGATTTTTTGCCACTTATATTAGGCAAAGTGGGTTTGAGGGGATAATATTCGTTTTTTAACCCTCAAAATGTGTCTTAGGATAATGTTGGGGCTCTAAGGATGAATTTTGAGTACTCATGTGCCCTAAACATTTTTGAGGAAGACGTATTTACAATTTACATAAGGAATTAATTAAAAATCCCGTCCTGTGGGAAATTTTAAGTAATTAAAAAATCCTATAAAGACCTAGTCAAATTCCGCGACACTTTAGATATATCCTAGTATGGTAATATGCATCGACTCTAGGCATTAGGACGAACCGAAGGCCCAATCATCAAGCCGCACGAGGTGTGTGAGTGAAAAACTTCAGTTAGTTATTCATCGCTGAAAAGCGAGAATAATTAGCTAAGTGAAAAAAACACGCTAGAGTGTATTCACTTGATGATCGAGTCCCAAGTCGCCTAAGCCCGTTACAACAATTCATCATACTAGTGACATTTAATACAATCCTCTGCAGGGTTGCGAAATTTGAGAGAGAAAAAGTAGAGGAGAGAGAAATGGTCAACAAGTGCTTGTTGACTTTTGGACTTCTGAAGAATTTGATGTGTGCCCTGTACATTGGGCCATGGGGTCTTCAGGTTTTTCTTGGTATAACCTAGCAGATAACACAATGCTTTACCATCCGGGTAGTCTGATAGACTGGACCATCATTTGATGGTGCTGCCAAACTTTTTGTCAATATTTATCGTTATATCGCTTTGCCGCTCATCGCCATTCACCATGCTTGTTCCCATGATAGTTGGGTGATGGGCGGTGGCCCAATCTTCGTACAACTGCTACGTCACACTTTGCCATATGTCAATCTAGTCAACTAATCATGCTCTGGAACCTGCTATATTGCATCCACATCTTGTTGATGTCAAGGTGTTGTCATGATGATGTCATCGTGCCACGCAGCATCCTCTGGGTGGTGCCACATGACACAAAGAATTGGCCCACTTGGCCACCCAAAAACACCAAAGATGCGTGACACGTGTCACTCTCATACAACCATGTGTCAGGTCCATGTCATCATCTCTGCCACTTGGAACTTACTTGAAGATGCCACTTGTCCTTCCATGTGTGTCGACCATAGTTCACCACTCACTACAATGTTGAGTGCAATTTAGTTTTCGCCCGACGGGTAGATAAGCACCTTGGTGCTTAGGTTGAACACCTTGTAACCAGGGGCTATGACTGGGGGCTTTGCTACCCTGTTGCCTAACCTTTTAATGGAATTTTAATTCACTCACATCTTTGAGCCCTATTAGCCATTGGTTGCTAAAACCCTTGCTGCTAAGAGGGGGGGGGGGGATTGAAATTTGTTGCATATGCGACTAAAACTCTTGCACATTTCCCAAGCGTGCCACACGCTGTTTGTTGGTCTGTCAGATTGGACATTCATGATCATACTTTAGCCCCCCCAGCTTTTCCGAAGTATAATGAGGGGAGGGGGTCTGGATTTTGTTATATGTGGAACCATGATTTGTTGGAACCCTATTTTGAACCACAAACCTTCAACCTTAAGTTTCTTGATGTTCCTTGGGAGTTAGATCAAGTGCCATATACTATTGAAAAGGTCTCTAAGAGGAATATCCAACCAAACGCTTTATATGCTCGTTTTATCATCATAACCACAACAAATACTCAATAAACTCAAAAACATCCCTAGGCTTTCATACATCCTTTGACATCAAAGGCATCAATCGTTATCAATGACGACTCATTGGCCAATAATCTCCCCTTTTGTTATTGATGGCAACACTACCAGACATTGGTGGTGATTGAGGACAATGGGTTGAACTCCCCCTATCAAGTTGCTAGTCAATGTCTGCTTTCTCTCCAGGTCAACTCGGTTACGATCGAGGTTTCGATCTTCAATGCATCAAATAACTCTATTGCAGACCTACACTTCTACTATCATTGGACAAAGATTGAGATCACCACATCTTACACCTACTTGGGGGTACAGTTCAAATGGCCTAGATTTGGTATGCGATGTGAAAAATTCCTTGAATGAAACAACTGGAGTTTAATCTTCTAATTGTTAGCAATTTATTTGTCTTATAAATTACTTATTCGTCAAATAATGATTAAATCATTGATGTATTCTTCACAATAATAATGCTGCGAAAGTATAAAATACAGAACTGAGAAATGAGAAATAGATGCACACACACAAAAAAATAACGTTGTTGTTTTTGTCAACTGTCCCTCAAAAATACCAAAGGGAAAACTAGTGTAGCAGATGAGGGGTTTATTATTATGCAACAATTTGAGAGAAATTTTACAACTGGTTGTCCAATTGGCAAACCTTCGACGATCTACTGATCTCAACTGGCAAAATATATTGGGACAAAAAGTCTCCTTTTGCAAACCAACTCAGCCTCTCTCCAGCCACTCGCACTGCTGGACTGGAAATGCGCAGTTCTCGCCTTTGTAAATTCGTACAACCCTGGAAAGCATTCCAACCAAGTTTTTAGACTCCTGCCTCTGGAAACCACTTGCTTTGTCTTTTGGAAATAGATCCTTCCTCGAACAACTGAAATGAGTCTGTTCCTGCAACTCGCATTGGGGTTTTTGGCTATTCACACTGTTTTGTACGACCTCCTTTGCAGATAACTCGACCTCCTCATTCTTGTCTCTCGAACATTAGAAATATTGAGGAAATCTTCCTCTGGAATCTCTTCTCCCAAATCTCTGTTGCTCCTCACTCTGATGCTCTTCCCTAGCTTCAACTACATCCTTGTTGAATACCTACAATTGGGTAAGTCAAACTGCTCAACTGATAGTCTGATGCTATCCGCAAGCCCTTCGACCTGCTCTTATAATCTCTTGTTGGAGTCCTAACAACCACGATTCAATCTCCATCGATAGTTAAGATGAATTTGATTTCAACAATAGAAGTCTTTAGAGCAATCTCAAACATCCTTAATTAATTAACTTTAATTAACCACTTTTCCTAAGTTAGATTTAGGAATAATTAAATGATGGCTAATTAATTTAATTAAGGTGTTTCCCAAGCTTATCTCATGAAACCTTTTCTGGGTTTTGGAGATCTTGTGTTCCTTAGCCTCTTAGACACATTCTGAGACTAAAACACCTATTCGCTGCTCCCTGAAAAGACATATTGCAAAAACATGTGAAAATGCTGGAGGGAAAGTATGCATGATGATACTAATCAATATTCGATGTAATCTTTTGAAGGAAGTAAGCAATGACAACTTCAAGAAGGTTGGTCATGACAAAAAGAATCTAATGGAAGGTGTTCTCCACTATACCCATCTGTTCTTTGAAGTAGACGAAATTGGCTCTCTCTAGAGCCTTCGTGAGTATATCAACCACCTGCTGGTTTGTGGGAACATGTTGTAGTCGAACTGATCCACGTTGCTGGTGTTTGACATTTGTGATACCTCCTTCCTTCACATCCTCAAGCTGATCTGACTGCTTGCCACTGGAAATCACTATGAAGAAACACTTTGGCAAACACTGTCCACCATGCTACTGCGCATACTTTAATTCTCCTACTATCTTTGTAGTTGAATCACCTATGCTACCACTAAGCTACTCACACTGCTGATGCCCCTGCGCTGTTGCTATCACTGCATTGCTGTTGCAGCTACTGCTATAGTGAGTCTCAATCTCCCTCTGAATAAGGGTTGGGAAATCTCTTCTTTCCTCCAACAAAATTAACTTGGCCTCCTACCTACTACTTGCTCTCTTATCTTCTCACTCACACCGGCTAATTGGACTGTGCAACACTGCTACCGGGAAACTCGTTTTGCTTTCGAAAATCCTCTCCGGAACCTCCCGCTTCTCGCACTCCTGCCTGCAACTAGCTTTGGCCAAATGAATTGCATAGCACTGCCACTAGGGAACTTGTTCTTGCCTCTGGAAGTCCTCCTTCGACAATCACACTGCTTGCTATTGCTCAATGAAGTTACTTGCTCTACCTCCGGATGCCCTTCTTTGGCACTGGCACACGATCTGTAGCCTCTGAACACACACTGGTTGATCTGGCAACATACACTGGAAATTCACATTGCCTGCTTCGACCTTCCTTTGTTAGAAATTTCAATTTCCCTTCTTACACTGGAACGCTAGAAACGCTCTGGTTGGAAACTCCCTCCTGGACTCTCTCTCTAGCTGGAATTGCACCTTCACTCTGCAACTGACGAATTCGCAATGCCACCCCAATCACATGAACTTCCTGCAATTCGCACTTGCAACTGGAAACTCGTTCTTTCCTAATCTACCGTGTCCCTGCAACTAGCTCTGCAACTGTCACTTGAGTATTTATCTGCACCTTGCTCATACTGTAACTGTCTCAAGAATTTGACTATGCGTTGCTGACACTTCAATCCTTCTGCTACCGTACTATTGTGGGCTCCTGTAGCAAGGGTAATGGTCCAACTGAGGAATCTCTTGAACAACAACTGGATCTGATCTACTGATCAAGCCCTCCTTAGCTAGATCTAGACCTCTTTGCTGCTCCTTCCTTGGATCTTGCTTGATCAGACATACTGGAGTGTCATACTCCTCCTCTTGGAGGTACTCTGCTATAAGTGTGAATTCATCCTCCATCTGGAAGACAAATCGTCGATCTCTGCTGAAGTAACTGTTTGCTTCCCTTGTTTGTCCTCCTCCTTTCCTTTTGATTCCTGTCCCTTACTGGGACCCTTCTTTGCTTTGTAACTCGCACTTCCTCCGACACCTGTCTCCGGTAACTAGAAGTTGACCTGCTGCCCAAATCTGCGTTTTGGCTAACTCACATGACCTCTTCTGGTAATCTCGTACGACCATCTCTGAAAATTTGTAAAACTCCGCGATAATCAAATAATCTGGAGAACTCTCACTCCTACTGAAAAATCAATCGGGAGACACTAAGTTTCCTCTGCTAGAACCAACTTAGCCTCCTATTGTAGATTCACATCATCTGCGTGCAACTCGCACTGGATCCTGCACCTCACACTAGCTACTGAGAAATGATTTCAATTTTTTGTTTTGTTTTTTTCTGGCAAATATACTGCCTCCCTCCATCTGCCCGTTGAAGCTACTTGCACTTCCTCTGGTAAGTAGATCTGACAACTAGAAATGAAATTACTGCTCCAGATCTGTGAACTTGGAAAAGTGGTTATTCGATTTGCTTTCTATGACCCTCTTTTCTGCAGATAATTTGGCCTTTCTCTGACTCTGAGAATACTGGAGAAATGAAACCCTCGTGTGCTTTCTCTTCCTTCCCTGCACAAATCTACTACTGCCAAACCCTTGCTACAAATCTCTGCCATAGATATGTTCTGTGAAATATCTAATCTGCTCATTAGAAACCCTCTTAGCAATCCTACTACCTGTTGCTACTGCCCCTGAGACAAATTGAACTTTTCCTCCGACCTGGACTGGAAATTGATCTCTATCTCCCTGCAATTCGCATTGCTTGGCTAGCCTATGCAGATCTGGAATTTTCTGTGCTTCATATCTCCCTCTGAACTACACAAACCTTGCTTCCTTTTTCTTCTAGAGCCTCTGATCCGATCTTTGCCTCTCTGTTACCATGTGAAAAATTCCTTGAATGCAACAACTGGAGTTTAATATTCTATTAACAATTTATTTGTCTTATGAATTAATTATTTGGAAAATAACGATTAAATCAGTGATGCATTCTTCACAACTAAAACATTGCGGAAATATAAAATATAGAACTGAGAAATAGATGCACGCACACAAAAAAACACTGTTGTTTTTGGACAACTGTCCCTAGAAAAACCCCGAAGGGAAAAGCAATGCAACAAATGAGGGTTTTATTATTATGCAACAATTTGAGAGAAATTTTACAACTGGTTGCTCAACCGACAAACCTCCAACAATCTATTGATCTCAACTGGCAAAATATATTGGAGACAAAGAGTCTCCTTCTGCAAACCAACTCAGCCTCTCTCCAACCACTCTCACTTCCCAACAACCTGCATTGCTGGACAGGAAATGCATAGATCTAGCCTCTGGAAATTTGTACAGCCCCGGAAACCCTTCCGGGTGAGTTGTTCTGTTTCCCTTTGCCTTCCGAAAATAGATTTGGCCTCCAACAACTGAAACAAGTTTGTTCCTGCAACTCGCACTGCAGTTTTTGGCTATTCACACTGCTCTGTATGACCTCCTCTGCAGATAACTCAACCTCCTCTTTCTTGTCTCATGGACACTGGAAATATTGAGGAAATCTTCCTTTGGAATCTTTGTTGCTCCCTCATTCTGATGCTCTTCCCTAGCTTCAATTGCACCCTTACTGAATACTTGCAATTGGATAAGTCAAACTGCTCAACTGATACTCTGATGCTATAATCACCAAGCCCTTGGACCTGCTTTTGTAATCTCTCGTTGGAGGCTCAACGACCGCAATTTTATCTCCATCAATGACTAAGATCAATTTGACTTCCTAAATAGAAGTCTCTAGATCAATCTCGAACATCCTTAATTAATTAACTTTAATCAACCACTTTTCCTAAGTTAGACTTATGAAATAATTAAATAATGGCTAATTAATTTAATTAAGGTGTTTCCCAAACTTATCTTGCGAAACCTTTTCTGGGTTTTGGAGATCTCGTGTTCCTTATGTTGGAAAATTTGGAGGCTTTTATCTTTAAATTAGATTTTCCTTTCCTTGATAACTGCTTGTCAAGTTTGTTGGCTTCTTATTAATTTAATTATGTTCTTCATCAAACAATTATCGAAACGTAAACACGAAGATCACCGAAAAACAAAGAACACAGGATATAGGCTCCAAGCCAAGGTAAAATCCCTTCAAGGGGAAAACCCAGAAAATTATTTTCTTATAGAATTAGATCAAATGAGAATCGAGATATCCAAGACCCATGACCACAAAAAACTTCACCCTCTAGATGCCAAGTCAAACCCTCCTTCGCAACAAATCCATCAACAAGACAACAACAACAAGAGATGTACCGAGGCATAATTTCCACAAGTTCCAGCTCAAGAAGTAACTCATCCTCTCATACTTCGGCCCTCCTCTTCATTCCTGTGCTTTCTGCGATTTTTCAGACCAAAATCATCCAAGTGTGTATGTTCAAATGAGCTCCATCTTTCCTTTATTTATATATAGTTCAGAGGGGTGCGAATAGACATGTTCATTGGGGCAGGGATGACTTGACAAGTAGGCCGACTTGGCTCCTAGAGGGTTTTTTGACCCAAAATTACATATTAAAAATTCTTTTTCCTTTTTCTTTGCAATAGGTCCAAATAGGACTTTGACTCTTTTGACTCAAAAACCTAGAAGCATGAAAAATATGCTTGTCTAGAAAAATAATAATAATTTTCCTTTTCTTTTCTTTTGCTTTTTACATAAAGTAATAATGGTACAAATTATGAAGACCGAAACTAGCTACATTCTCCAACACTCCCTCTAAACAAGGGAGGTATTCATAATTGTACACCTGGTACAAGGATACTATCAAACTGAAATATTCTCATAAGAAGAGTCAGATTGACAAGCCATCTTTAAGCATCAACATCATAACCAACATTGTCAACATAGTAAGGCCTTAACTTGACAAGCTCTTCTTATTTCAGAGCATAATGCGGGAGGCTTGACTTGAGACACCACACTACCTCTTAAGGCATATACCCTATCCATATGTTCACTAGGCATGTCCTTTTAGGACTTATTCTTATCTTGGATTACCCATCCTCAAAGAATATCAGTCCTCTTTGACAACTCTTGTCTTGGATACCTGTCCAAACCTCAAAGAGTGTCACTGTACTTCCTATCTTGGATTCTCTATCCTTAAGGAAATAGCAGATGCTTATCCATTCCTTCGGACCCCATTCTCCCTTCATGGCCTTCACTAGACATACAACTGTTAGTCCTAGCCTAGTGCATGACACATGAAGAGAATATAATGTCCATCATCACTCCCTCTTAATAAGGGAGATAATCCTTATTCCCTCTAGATCAGGGAATAGATTCTTACTCCTCAACAATGAATGAGATTTCTTACTTCCTTTCAATTGGGAAGTCATAACCACGTGTCTTTATCAATACATTAGCTACTAGTTCTTCATGGAGATTTTAAAGTAGTAACTGCATGGTTCCTTCTCCTCTTTGCATCTCATCATATGGAGCTCTTGTGAAGGAGCCAATTTTTGTTTTCTTCAGTCAGTGACTGTAATATTCCTAATTAGCACCGCTAATTGGAATATTTGATTTTTGTATAGTTTTGTCGACTATAGTTTATTAATAAATAAAAGTGAGAAAAGGGGTCTAACTCACTTAAATAAAATAAAGTGTTTCCCTAGTAGATGCAACGTTGTAACTTAAGGGGGGAGCCAAGGGGGGCCACACACCACGTGGAGGAGCCAATGAGAGAGAGGACGTTGGTTTTGGAGGGAAACCAATGCTATAAAAAGGGGAGGAGCCTCCTCATTTGGGGCATTATTGATATGTTGATGATATTTTGAGCTAGACTTCTGTCTACTTGAGCACGTCGGTTGTTTAGTCGGTCTGCAACACTGTTTAGTGCGACTGAGTGTCTCCGGTCGGAGATCTCACCCTTGGCCCCAGGGGACTTCGAGTGCCTGCTCGGGCAAGGTATTCCTTCAGTCTTTAGCAGTTGATTTGCAGGTGATTTGGTTGGACGTTTTGCAGAGGGGTTGAGCTTCCTTGAGTGACTGCGCAGTCTTGGAGGGAGGACGCAGTTGGAGTTAGAGCAACTCAGTTGTGGGGATTTTCGTGGGAGATTCAGTGTGTCTCAGCTTGGAGGGTTGTCTCTTCCAGTTGGAGAGTTTGCAGAGGGATTTGTGGCCCTTTTCTCAGCATTCTTCCTTTGGCATCTGCGCTGGCTTGGAGGGACAACGTTTTTCTTGAGGAGGGCTTCTGGGGTGTTTTCCGGAGGTGGTCCATTGGCTTCATGGTTTCTGGGTTTTGTCTGGAGCAGGGAGTATGGGTGATCTACCGATTTTCAGCTTATTCCGGTGAGGGGATCAACCCCTAGTTCCAGTTCATTGCAGCAACATCATTCTACGGCAGATTCTTCCAGCAGTTGGGACGCAGTCTCTATAGCAGCCATTTCCTGTTCTGAGAGGGTTCTTCACTTGCCTTGTGCAAGGATAGGTGCACTTATTCTGATTATCTATTGTACCCATATATATATTCTCAGATTAATAAAATGGCTTAGCGTTCTGGTATTTTTATGTATTTTTGCTTTATATTCTATTTCCGACATTTTTCCATATAGTTGTATGCTTGTATTGTTGTGTATTACTGTCTATTTCCTATTGGGGATATTACAGTGACAGGGTTCAGGTCATCATCCTTTCATATCACTTTCCTCTAGTCACCATCAACAAAGGCACTATATTGAGCCATTCAAGGTAGAGCTAATCATAACTCCCTCTAATCATGAAAGTGTTTTTTATCGTTATCGAAACATGCACATCAAGTTATCTGCGACCTTTCAATCCCAAGATGATGTAGACATCTTGACCATATAATCCTCCAAGGATTTCCAAAGCCATCCACTCAATCCATGTATACCTTAAACAATTGTAGATACACTTGCCTCAACTGCCATTATGAATTTCTGCAACATTGTTCCAAGTAGCAAAACCATATTCCAACCAGACAACCAATAACAAAACATTAATGTCATATTTACCTCAATATGATGGCCTTTTGCCAAGATATCAGATTCTTCTTTTTTTTCTTTGAAATCAACGTCCTTCTATATGGTCTATCTCCATATTGTACAAGAATCGTTCTCCATGATATCAATTATCAATCAACGTGTTTATGGAATGAACCAATCAGCCAGATCCAATATCTTGTTCATTAGATTCTTTTTGTCATGACCAACCTTCTTGAAGTTGTCATTGCTTACTTCCTTCAAGAGATTACATCAAATGTTGATTAGTATCATCATGCATACTTTCCCTCCAGCCTTTTCACATGTTTTTGCAATATGTCTTTTCAGGGAGCCAAGCCATAATCCCGAGCAGATCTCAGAGTTTATCAAATTGTAATGTCCTCTAGTCAGAGTGTCATGCCAAATTCTGCTATTTGCTCCCTCGGAAGTCAACATTTCTTTGCATGCTTTATTGCAATAAGGTTTTGCATCATCTTTCTAATGAACTCAATAGCTAGAAGCTTCAACATCAGGATCCTTATAGTTCCCTCCTTCCATCATGCTCATCATTTTCTAGTAGTCATCAACAAGCATGAGCGTTGCGTTGCTTTGTTCTTTCTTCCTTCTCATTTTGCTTCCACAGTTTTAACAACCTTCATTATGCACCTGTAATTCTCAACAAGTACAACCAAGCAAAATATACAAAGACAAGAGCATGATGTCAATTCTATCAATCTAGGGTTTTTGTGGTTTCTCAAAAGATGTACCTCTATTGTTCTAGTTACAAACACTATATTTCTTAATCTAATCCTTATAAGGGTTTTAGCGGAATCATCAACCCTAGGATTTTGATTTCAAGCGATAGGATTTATCCAGTTCAATCTTTGCTAGGGTTTTACCACATACCCTAGATTATCCTTTCAAAATTTAAACCGGCAAACCCTATATATTATTTTCAGAGTGCTAGGAATTCCTTAGAGGGAACAAGCAATTAGGGTAAGGGTTCCTAAGGTTAGTTTAATCTAGGTTTCAGAAACCCTAAATACCAAAAGTCTTCAAGACTTTACATATCTATAAACCCTAGATGCAAAGAATTCGTTGCAAAACCCTCAAAACATTATGTACCCTTTCTAATGATCATAAACTAGACACTTAACATGATATGCACATAAACATTGTGCATACCTTTGCGATATTACCATACCTTCTTTGCAAAGATCCGATCCTTCTTCACATGTTAACATTTCTTCAACAAGTGTTTATCTTTAATATAGGTGCCTTAACTTTTCCTATGTTGAGCTGCAACTTTGTTTATTAATCCAAGTCTACCTACTTCAAAACCAATTCATTCATAGAGCTTTTAAAGACTCGGTCTTTTGTCCATCGATTATTGTCAAGCCAAACAGTGTTGAAAAGTGTAACTAGGATCAGTCTTCATAATGACTATGTAATTATGAATTTATGTAATGAAGAAGACAAAGATAATAAAATGTATTTTGTATATAGTTGCTTCATTGGGTTTCATGAGCAAGAAGTTTTATTATAGGTCAAAGAATTCTTCTTGATGCCTTTTAGGGATTTGTCATCTTGTCATAAATGTATAAAAATGGAGTCATCATGTTACACTTGTGAAAGAACAAATATTGATGTAAAATTATGCGTCAAAGACCTTGTCATCATGCTGGAAGAAGTCGACTTAAAGATGTTGGAGAAAACCCCTTGGAAGGTCTGCTCAAAATAGACATGACTATTCACTATCAGGTCGGCTAATTACAAGGGCTGACTACTATAAATAGCCCATTGGACTGCGCAAAAAAGAGAAGGAAAAAGTTCGGATTTGGTCTAATATTTTTGGACTAGATTGCAGTAAGAAAAATTCGCAGTTATCTGAGTTTTTCAGACTAAATAACAGGCATGGAAATTCAGATAAGGATGCTAAGTATGACTACAGTTGATACGTAAGGGTGCAAGAAAGACAAGTAAGATCAGAGAGTAAGCATACTGAGTTTGGGTTGAAAAGGGTGAAGCTTTTCACTTTTAAGGTCCGCATAAGCCAAGGGTTACTATGGTAAAAGACTACAATATCTAGTCTGTAACAAGAGATCCAAACTACAGTGCGTAAGGAAAGGATGTTCAACGAAGAAAGGAGGACAGTCACCATGGTATTAAACCTGTTATATAACACACTCATTTCAAGGATAATTGCAGTAATACTATACCAGTCTTTGTCTTGGGTCTATATCTCAGAAGTATACGTTGTAAATAAGAGATCAGAGTCTTGAGTAACTTGGGTGCAAACGGAAGACCAAGGATTATATTGGAGATCAAGTTCAAGGAACGAAGGGAGGTATATCAGCTAGGGCTAGGGACCGAGTCTTCCTAGTATTGGTGCAGTCCGGTGCAGAAAAAGGAGATCAACATAAGGAGCCCAAGAGAGCAGTGACAAGGTCTTGGAGGCATACAAGAGTCAAAGGTTTGTGTCATGGTCATGGTATTAGTCAACTGAAAGTCTATAAGAAGAATTACTTACGGGTTTTCCTCTCCAAGAGGGAGAGGTTTTGGCCGTGGCTTGAAGAAGACTTAATAAGACTAATGAAGAGAAGACTTCGTGAAAGACTTAATAATCTAATGAAGAGAAGATCTAAGTAAGAGAAATAAGTTCACATCAAATAGAGAATTGAATTAAACTATGCCCTATCAAATTCTCAACATGGTATCAGAGCTAAGGTGCTAGAAAGGGAATAAAGACACTCAGGGATCAGATTTCATGGAAGACATCAAAGCAATGTGAGGGATTGAAGAATCAAAACCAAAGAAGGACGCCTACACAACAGCTCGGATCTTTGTATTAATGAACAACTTTGGATCACAATATACAAAGCAAGGATTTGATTAGAAGAAAGGTAAGTTTTCCACAGTGAAGGAAATAAAACAGTTTGGTGTTAAAGTCAGTATTATAGTACCATCTTAAATGTGCCAGCAGTTCATTGCCATCTCAAAGTATGGCCATCAAAAGCTTCAAGGCAAGTTACCTATCATCCTTGATCATTCAAGGAAGCAACAAAACATCCTGATCAAAAGGGAAGCCAGATCTAAAAGCTTTGACATCATACAAGGAGCAATCTCCTTCATTGAAGGACTTTTCATTTGCAAGAAAATCATTCAAATGAAGCTTCAACCATCATCAAAGTAATCAAGCTGAAGATTTCATCTTCACTTGTCAAGTAAGTATCTATTATTCTATAACCAAAATTAGTAAAATGACTTCGTGTTTGCAAGGAGATCTGAAGTCTGTTTAGATCATCGAAGTTCTTTACATGAGAAAGGAAGATAGAAATAATCCTCGCAAGAGAAGTCATTGATATCTATGGAAAAATCTCCGAAGGTTAAGTATTGATTGAATACATGGAAAGGGATCAAAGGACTCAAAGAGTTGGAGATATCAAAGAGATATATCATAAACTATTCTTTGAAAGAAGATCACACCACTTAGACATAACCTACACAAAATTGAAGGAATATCTTCATAGAATCTCATTAATGAGATCTAAAAGAAATGATAAAAGTTAATCATCAGTGTCCCATCTGATGAGCAAGGTAACAAGTGTCCATGGGACAAGAAAGCTACCTCATTCAACAACTTATGATTTCTATGCAAGATAGAAAAAGATAAGTTGTGGGCAAAAAGTATTAAAGGTTAAAGAAAGCTCATATCACCGAAAAGGATGGAGGAAGCTGAAGAAAGGAAGTTCAAGGAAAGAGGGAGTGAAAGATCTTTACTATGGTTAAGATAGTCTCCCTCAAAAAGGGTATTTTCATGGCTCCTAAATCCTATATAAGATATGACTACAATAAATAGATGCGGTGTAACATCATTAAGAAAGAAGCAAGAGCTTGTGACACCACCATAGGGAATCATGGAGGACAAGAAGAACAAAGGTACCACCCTTCTCTGTAGATGTTATGAATAAAGTAAATCAATAAATCCTTAAGAGATAGTAGTATTAACAGGAGGTGGTCTGGAGGAAAAAGGTGGTAAATTCACTAGTGCAAAGGTGGCATATCAATGTGACCGGTCAACTGATTGAATAGGACCCTAGGCTACGGGTCAGGCCTTAATAAATAATCATAAGAATGGCCTCAAGATCCACAAAAGGTGGGGTCTCAAGGTGATAGAGAATACGAACGAACACGGCTTATCAGCTTCAAGCAATAATAGGTGAGTAAATAGAGTTTAGAGGGGGGGGGAGTGGGGGGCTTAACTTATAAATTCACCAGTGAAAGAAGGGTGGCTTATCAATATGATTGAAGATCACCGAATCATCTAAATATTCCCTCTTCCCTTGTCCTCCCTTTGATCTTGCAACTAAACGTACTTCACCATGGCAATCAAATATGGAGGACGTAGCTCTTGGGAACCTCATTGAAGATGTCATCCAAGACGAGGCTCATCATACATCAAAAGGAAACATTTTCCAAAATAAGGATATTCAAGATCCTCAAAATTCTCTGATAGAATCCTCATCGAAGGATTCACCGATCTAGTGAAATAGCAAGTGAAGTTCATGGAATGATGATGACATAAGAGATGAAGCAGATCAAGGGATTGAAGTCATTTCAGTCAAGAAGCTGTTGAAAGAATACTAGATGACCTGAAGGTAAATGAGGTATGTATGCTTGTATTTAATATTATACTGTCATGTCGTATGGTTACAGGTAACATGGATCACTACTCCTATCCTGAGTAGCATGATCAAAGGAAAGGAATCTCCTCCTCTAAAAGATGTTGAAGGGCATGGTTCACACTAGATGAAATCAACATAATATATTCTCATATGAAGTAGGAGATGATTGGCAACTATTAAGGAACTCTGATTGAAGCTCTTGGGAATAAAATTGTGGAAGGAAGAGATCGTGAGAAGTGCAACTGTGGTAAAAGACAGACAACATCCAAGGAAGAAAAGTTGACTAGGAGATCCCCTGGGAAGATATGTGGAATCTGATAAAAATTTGGAAAAGATAGAGATCCTTGACAATACATATCTTTTTGAGATGTGTCAACATATACGAAGGATGCCGATGCCTACAAGATGTCATGGTGAAAGATCATCAATAAGGTAACTTTTGATTTAAAGTATTCATATTTATAATTGAATAACATTTGATGAGCTTATGCAGGGCTGCCAAATGGAAGTAGATGACTTCCACAAATTGATAACCATATGGTAGGATGAAAGATCCTTGGAAGATATATGGTTCGAAAGAAAGCAGCATAACATGAAGCTAGACCAGATGAGAAGATTGATGGATCACTCTCCGATAGAAGACATGGCTCTTGGATGAAAGTGATGGATGATCTGTGAAGGTTCCTCAATTCATGACATCAATGGAAGGAGTACTTCATGAGCAACTGGATGTTTTTCATCATTGCTGCTGTAAGCCCCCGGTTAAGAGGGAATGAAAATTGTGTTTTTCTATCACGTGTCATGCACTAGACCAAGACTAACAATCGTAAGACTTAGTGAAGGCCATGAATATGAATGTAGACACATGGTGAATGGATCCTCCCTAGTTGAGAGGGAGAGATAGACACACATTCTTTTCTTCAATTGGAAGAAAGAATGGAGTATTTTGGGATTGGGTAATTATCTGGCATTCGATACTCTGTTGAGATGTATTAAGGCATCCAATGAAAAGAGTATTCGTGAAAGGACAGATATTATTTGAGAATTAAGAATAGTCCTATTAGGTCATACTCGGTGAACACCCGGGTGGAGTATGTACCTCAGAGACAATGACGACGGTGTCTATAGTCATTGGTCTCACTAGCATTGTAGCTCAAGATCTCGTGGAGAGATGGAGATTTTAGTCAAGGCCTTGCTATGTAACAATGTTGGTTAATATGATGCTATAACAGATAGATTACCAATCAAATTCTTCTTATGAGATTCTTCAGATTGAGAGTGACCATGTACCATTATGAATACCTCCCTAGTTAAGATGGAGTGTTAAAAAGTGTAACTAGGATCAGTCTTCATAATGACTATGTAATTATGAATTTATGTATTGAAGAAGACAAAGATAATAAAACGTATTTTGTATATACTTGCAAATACTAATGCAAATACATTGCAGCCTACACAATTATACAGATCAAGTACTGAAAAATAAGTGACACATTTAGAAAAAGGACACGTATTTTTTGGACAAATGTCCTCGAAAAATCCCAGTGCAGGAAAACCGGTGCAACAGATCTGAGGGTTTATATTACTAAGCAACAATATTCTGAGTACATCTAGGGTGCCAAAATCCGGCTCACCCAATAGAGAAAAACCTCGACAAACAAAAATAAATCGTGAGTTTTACCTCACACTGCAAGCCCCAGCTAATCCGGATCAAAAACTGGTGAAGCCCTAGCAGCCTCTGCGCTGCCTTTGTGCAGTAGATGCGTAGGCCTGCGTGGGTTTAGCTGAGGACTGCGTCACCCCTTCTTTGTGCTGATCTGCCTCTCAGACACTGAGTTTCAGCCCACCGGCTCAAAAACCCCAATCTCCAGCTATATCTGGACTATTTCTCGGAGCCACTGCACAACCCTTGCGTGAGCCCTGCGTGGGCCTGCGTCACCCTCTCTAGGGTCTGCGTCACCTCTCCTGGTGGCTGCGCTGGTCCCTTTGCTGCTTCTGCTGCCCTTGCTTTGCTATGTACTCTTGGTCCTCCGACAAATCACTGCATTTGCCCCTCACTGTTGCACTAAATCACTCAGATATGATCTTCGTCCGAGCACTGCTCTGTCAGAAGAATTCGATCTCTTAGATTCACTGTGTGTGTCCTCCAACTGACCCTCAAGCCTTCCTTTATACTTTTCCTGTTAATGAATCAACGACCGTGATCTAATCTCTAATCGACGACTAATATTAGAAAAGACTTGATCTTTGTCACTTGGAACATTCTCACCCACATGTTAAATTAATTCACTTTAATTATTTTATTTCCCTAAGTTTTAACTTAGGCTCCATTTTAAATAATTAATTATTTGAATAACTTAAGCTCTTGGTGGAATTTCTCCAAACGATTTCCGAGTCTTGGAGGTCTCATGTGTTCTAGCCCCACCACAAAGTTTCAGAGCTAGAGCACTTTCGATGCTACCCAAAAAATCAATAGATGTTTTGTAGAGGCATCTCAATGGATTCAGATTGTCTTGAGTTGTCCAGATATGTTGTCAGCATTGCCATGCAACGACTACTAAAAATAGAAATATCACGCATGCTGACGAAGACACCTTTATTAAACTCAATTTTTAGCGGGGAGGCTGAATACAACCAAATTTGCCATGCGATCAACGCTAGAAACAAAAATGTCCCATATGCCCATGAAACCATACTCATTGGATTCATATTTCAACAAGGAATTTGAATCCTCAGTCGGATTGACATGCAAGTACTATTAAAAATAGAAAGTACTTGTATGTTGCCCAAAAATAGCTCATTTAACTCAGATTCTTGCAAGGATTCCAAATATACCATAATCTTTGACATGCCAGTCTTCAAACCAAAGTTGCTAAACATAGAAGGTACCATGCATGTCACCTGGAGAAGTCTTCCTGGAATACGAAGTTCATAATGATTTTTGAATATGTATTCAATACTACCATGCAAACCTTGGAACCTTGTATCTTAAATGGTAGGGAACCTGCTAAAAATAGAAACTCCCTCAAATCTGTGTGAAAGTTGTGTTTGAATAACTATAACATCATTGAATCCATCTTACAACTAGTCTCCTCTGGAACCAACCCCTAACCCAAGCAAAACTGTATTTGCATGTGTCTCTAAATGTAAATTTTTGTAGATGTTTTATGCTTGATGCAACTTTACTTTTCTTCAATATTAGATAGCAATCACATAAACCATAAAGTAAAACGCTGATAGAACATACCAGTAGATCGATAGAAGACAAACTAGAAACAGATAAGGGTGGTGGTGCATTACGACGGTCAACAGGATGCTTCAACCAGCAAAGTCTCGATATGGTCGGCTAACCAGCAATGTCACACAACCCTCAGAACAACCAAATGGTCAACTCAAAAGTCAACCCTAGAAAAAGTCAATGCTGCCAATCAATGGTCAACGCACAGCAGCAGCAGCAACAACAACAACAACAGTAGCAACAACAGCAACAGCAGCAGCAACAACAACAACAGCAGCAGCAACAACAGCAGTAGCAACAGCAACAACAGCAGCAACAGCAGCAGCAACAACAACAACAACAACAGCAGCAGCAACAACAACAACAACAGCAGCAGCAACAACAACAAGTAAAAGTCTATCTTCGACCTTCTTTCCCACATGTGAACCGAAAACTGCCTCCAAGGAGTGTGAGGATGAGATGAGTGAAATGTCCTCCAACGTTGACCTTATTTATATCCATCACTTGAGGGTGTTTGACACATTTGTTGGGGTACAAAACCTTAAAGCCGACCTGCACATATTTGAATATATTAGAAAATAAATTCAAAATAAATGTTCTGCTCATCGGGTTAAGATGATCTTTAGATCGATCTTACACCTCTTCGAAAGAGGAACCCAATAAAAGTATTGGTATATTCATCTGAGCATTACAACATGGAGTTTGGACCTAGTTGTCGAAATTTAACACTCCCTCTCAACTAGGGAGAACTCCATCCACCTGTGCAATCCAAACATCGTGTGTCATCCCGCCGTAACTTGCTTTGCTGGCCTCTTTATTTCAGAACAAAGGTGGGTCAGTCACAAAGACATCATTCCTGGCTGATAGATTCATCCCAGAGGTTTGAAACCTCTACAGGACTCACAAAGAGTGTCATACCAACCCGAAGTTGTTTTATCTGACCCGAAGTCAGTAGGAGGTCCGAAATCTCACTAGACTTGATCCCAGATCAAGTGGTTGGACACGTGCCATCCTAGATCGACAATCTCTGATGCGTCCATCAGTATTTGCTACTAGTCTCTAGCTTTTCCCACCTCATTGGCCAAATGAGACGTTCTTCCCATGAGTCCAGAACTCAAATGAGTAGGATGCATATGGGGCACAGATCATGAGAGGCGAACCAACTCAATCATCATAACGGTGGGGCAAAAGCACCACAAAGTTCGGCAAGCCTAGCCCCGTGTGTGCTTATAGCTCCGAGAAGCTATCCCCAGAGCCCCCCCAGAGCTCCAAGAGCTCATCATCCAAAAAGACCCTCAGAATAGGGTCGTTCCATGATACCAAGATTCTCATGGAAGGCTAGGAACTTGACCTTCCCCAGGAGCTTTGTGAGAATATTCGCGACCTGCTCATCAGTTCTTATATGATCGAGCCTTACTGTGCCTCGCTGTACCATATCCCGGATAAAGTGGTACCAGCCATGACCATGCTTGGATCGATCGTGGAACATGAGATTCTATGACAAACGAATCCCCCTCTGGTTATCACAAAGGATAATGGTAGCATCTAGCACATGCTCGAACAACTCTCTTAAGAGCTTTCGCAACCAAGTGACTTCACAACAGGCCATACATGTTGCAATGTATTCGGCCTCAGCGGTGCTCAAGGCTACCGACTTCAGTTTCCTGTCCAAAGCAGATCTACGTGTGAAGCAGCATCCTGATGTGCTCTTGCGATCCACCACACTGCCAGCCCAATCGACATTAGTATATCCATGGAGTGTCATACTCCTAGCAGTGTATCTCAGCCCATGGTCTACCGTGCCTCAGAGATATCTCAAGGGTTTCTTGGCACCAACCCAGTGAATGATATGACAACCATGTGTTGACTCAAAGTGTTCACTGCACAACATACGTCTGAACGGTGGTTCACTAAGAACATCAGGGCCCCTACGAGTTGACGATACTCAGTAGGATTTGCTAGCACGGGCTCAGCAGTGCTGCCACTCAACTTCTTAAAGTTGAGCTCCATTGGTGTCGACACAGACTTGCAGTCCACCATACCAAATCTTTCCAGAAGCTTCACAATGTGTTTTCCTTGAGAAAGGAAAATCTCGCCAGGTCTCTGCCAGACCTCTAGGCCTAGGAAATAGTGCATCAGCCCTAGGTCCTTCATCTCAAACTCAACAACGAGCTCCCTCTTGCATTGATGAATGAGAGGGTCAGCACCTGTCAGGAAGAGGTCGTCCACATACAACACCAGAATGAGAGGCTTCTCTCTATCAACCTTGAAGTAAAGGTTCGGATCAACATTACTACGAATGAAGCGTGGCTTCATCAGGTAGCTATCTATCCTCTCGTACCAAGCTTTGGGTGCTTGCTTCAGCCCATGGAGGGCTTTCTTCAACCTTCAGACATGGGTGTCTCGATCTTGGACTTCGAACCCCAGAGGTTGCTCCACATACACCTCTTCCTTTATCGCACCATGCAGAAATGTGGTCTTCACATCCATCTGATGAAGACTCCATCCTTGCGTGGCAGCAAGGGCTATGATAGATCGAATGGTGGTATATCGGGCCATAGGTGCGAATATGTCATCATAGTCTATGCGTTCCTTTTGAGAGAAGCTACGGGCAACGAACCTTGCCTTGAACTTTTCAACACTTCCATTAGATCCATGCTTGATCTTGTAGAGCCATTTCGAGGTGACAACTGCTTTGTCCTTCGGTCTTGGAACCACATCCCAGACATTATTCTTCATTATGGACTCATACTCTTCGTGCATAGCATCCTTCCATACTTGATGCTTTACGACTTCCTCAAAAGATCCAGGCTCGGATTTTACAATAGTACTCATGGCTGCTAGATACCCTTGGTATCTACTCGGCTTCTTGCGTTCACGGAATGTCCCCCTTGGGGCCATATGTCCCTCAACATCCTTAAGAGTGTCCCTGAGCCATGATGGTCTCTTCCCTAGTGAAGGAGGTGGATCAATCGGGTGCATCAGTCCTTCAATATCAGGCATCGTCTTATCCTTCGGTTCTTCTTGATTTCCAGGTCTTGCTTCATGATCTTCCTCAGATCTCGAAAGATTGACTACTTTCTTCAGGGAAGCATCTTCGTCAAAAGTGACATCGTGTCATATCTCCACTTCCCTTTGACTAGGCACATAGAATCTATAGGCCTTCGAAGTTTCGCTGTAGCCCACAAACATTGTGGTCTCCCTCTTGATGCTAGCTCCTCTGCAAAAGTTCTTGAACTTGTTCGTCTCATATAATAAGAACATCCTCCCAAGGATGCCACGGGCAACATACCAGACATATCAGAGATGTCTTTGTGATGCTTGAGGGGAAAGGTCCCCTTGAGTGTTTTCCTTTGGCACAACCTTGTCATACACCTTCATGATTATTTGAGAACTCCCTGTCACCACCTTCCTTGCTTTGGGAAGGGATTTGTAGTGAAGGTGTCCAAACCTCCGGTGCCATAGTATCACATGTCATCGCTCCTAGTGGACTTCCAACCTGGTAGAGTGTATCCACTCTAAATCCAATCGTGATTGCTTCCTTGAAGCTCTTCTTCCACATGCGCACCTTTCCATCAATGAATGCCACATTGAAACCTTTGTCTTCCATGACCGATATAGATACAAGGTTCTTCTTCAAATTTGGTACATAGAGTACATCCTGCAAGCGGAGGACTTGTCCTTGAGACAAGTGGAGGGTCACAGTCCCTGTCCCTTTCACGGGATATGTGGCATTATATCCAAGGATAATTTCCAGATTAGTATCCTTCTCAACCATATCAGAAAGTGCTTCTTTGAACCCAGTGATGTGCCTTGAGGCACCACTATCTATCAACCAGACATCCACAGTGTCGGGTGGAGATGCAGCAGAGAGGGTAGATACAAGAATGAATTCATTTCCTTTATTAACAACATTTGGTTCCTCATACTTGGAGTTTCTCGACCTTTTGAAAGGTTGACCATTTTCGCTGAAGGAGCCTTCCTCTTTCCCTTGAACCTGTTGTTCCTTTGATTGCCATTCCTCCGGTTGTTGTTGTTGTTGTCATCATCGAGAGAACCCTTCTTGAAAGCATATTCTCTAGCATAGTGACCTGGCCTATGACAAGTGTAACACTTGCCCTTCTTTCCTTGGGCCCCTGCTCTTCCTTTGTTCTTTGGACCACCAAAGTTCTTTCTAGAATGGGCAGCGTAGGCAGCATTTCCTTCATTTTCATACTCCCTCATTCTTGATTCTTCTTGAACGCATCTCAACAGTACTTCATCAAAGTCATGTATCACATTATTATTTAGAATGGTAGTGTTGAACACATGCCATTCGGATGGGAGCCCTCCAAGTGCGGTGAGTACCATCTTTCGATCAACTATTGTCTCCCCAATAGCCAGCAGATTGTTCCTGATCTCGGTCAGCTTCAGAAAGTATAATTGAACAGACTCATCCCTACCATTCTTCAGATTCTTCAATTGATTCTTGAAGAATAGTACTTGATTTGTATTGTTGGCCTTGAACATGTGGATCAATTTATCATACATCTCTTTGGATGTGCCTAGCTCAAAGATGTATGCCACTAGCTCAGAGATGTATGCCACTAGATGTTCCAAGTGAGGCATTATTCCAGAGATTGTGACATGGGCATGTCAGAGACCCTCTTAACAATTATCATGAGAGTCTATGTGTCATTCTCGGGGTGCCTCAAGATGGCCCATGGTCTTTCAGACTTCATTCATAGTGCCATTGGAGTGAAGTAGGGGTGTACCCTCTCTTCAACTCTCTTTGGGATTTGTATTGATGTGCTAGAGCCTTTCCTGCATGAGCACACACAAGAGGGCAACGACTACCTACTGCACCATGTTTTGATCTCCTTGCTCCTCTACTCTGATGACTTGGTGTTGTTAGCCTCTACTCTTGAGGGATTACAGAGATAGATTGACGTGTTGGCCAATTTTTGTGATGTTCGATAGTTGAAGGTCAACCTGGGTAAAACCAAGGTTTTGATCTTCAATGCCTTGAAGAACAATTGCATACCTACACTTCTACTACCATGGGATAAAGATTGAGATCACATCTTACACCTTCTTGGGGGTACAATTCACATGGCCTAGATTTGGTATGCGGCAAGTACTCCAACCTCGAGTCAGTAATGGTTTCGACTCCCTAGTCCTCACAAAGGACAATGCTTCTAAGCATAGTTCCAGGACATCTTGTCCAAGCTACACATCATGGAGGCCATTATTAGACCCACGGTCCTCTATGGTTTTGAGATTTGGGGACCCAATTTACTATAGTCAAATTGGGCCACGATAGAGACAGTCCAAACCCTGCTTCTCCAACATATCATACACTGCAAACTGATAGTTCCGCAACCCATAATTTAGGTAGAGTTCGGGATCCGCCCATTTTGACTTGAGGTCCTTTTCCTCTTGGTCTCTTTCCTCCACAAAGTCGAGGCTTACAAAGACTTTGCTACTGAGAGAGAGCTATTGAGAGAGAGAGATACCCTTATGTTGCACTTTATTCTTCCGAGGCCATCGCTTCAGATAGCCCCTCAAGTCGTGCACATGGATGGTTCACAAAGGCATCTCAGCTCCTTCAGTCAATGACTATCTCCCTAGAGTGCCATCTTCCATTTAGTTTCTCCCTTAACAGACCAATACATCCCTTACCGACTTGATAGATACTGAATCGGGCCATTAGAGAGGATATCTACGGATTATATATTCAAGTCACTTGGACATCCCCCTTGATGAGCCTTGGATGAAAGATGTCCTTCTATCTAGAGCACTTTTTGGAGCTGTAAGATGCCCTCATCGCTTGCCTCCGTTATACTCGCCAACACTGGATGCACTCAGGCAGGATCCCACTAGGTTAGCTTCAAGTTGAGTCCCATTGGCTTCAGGTGGAGACGAATCACCATATACCACGATCTGATAGGGTTTGCCAATTGTGTCACCTACAGTACTTGGAGACTAAGATGCACTTCATTTTTTGGTGCCCCACATATTATGAGATTAGAAGACGATATCATTACCTATATAGAGAGTCTGGAGGATCCCTTGTAATGTCCCCAAATTTTGGATTACCTTGTGATGTGGTTAGGAGGGATTTCCTGAGCTTGTGTCAGCTCGGTCATAAGAGCGGGATTACTCCATTGGTGGGCCCAGAGGGTTTGAGAGGAGTTTTATGGGTCTGACTGGGATAGCTTACCATATTTCTTCATCAAGATCAATTTCGCACGGTTTTCTCTTGGTTTTGTTGCATTCTGATGATTTTGGTAAAACAAAGTAATTAATACGCACATTTTAATTAAATACGCTTAAGGTGTTGTTTCCGGATGATTACTTGGAGAAACACCTTAGTGTAATAGCTCATTGGATCGCGGAGAAAAGGTCTACAAGGCAAAATGATAAAAAGAGGCCTTGGGTGGTTGATGTGACCATGAAGGCGAATTAAGCATTTTCTGGGGATAAAAGTGGCTTTAATTGGTTAATAAAAGTAACTTTATTAAATAAAGAAAGGAAAAGTACTTTTAATATTTAATTGGAAGGAAAAGGTATGTGAGTTATTAAAAGGGAAAGGAGAGGGTCTCTCCTCATTCTTTCACTTGTGTTTTGAGAAAATGAGCTCTTGGGGAGTTTTGGAGAAGGAGCTTAGGGTTTGAGAAATCCTAGCCACCACTGCTAGTTTCAGTGTTGAAACTAGACACCCTAGTTGGTTCAAGAGAGTGAGATCACTCAGATTTCACTACTGCGCTTTAATGGAATAAAAGCTTTGCAGGAGATTTGAGCTAGAAGAGTTACTATCAGTTAATTTCCTCACTGTATATTTCTCATTTATCTTCTTACAGGTTGAAGCCATGGCCAGTTCTTGAGTATTATCTCATTGGGAAAATATCCATTAAGAAGTCAAGTTTCCTAGTCTATCAGCTGGTGGGTTTGAATAGAAAAAGGGAACAGCTATATGCTCTTGAAGTTGGATGAGTTCCCTGTACATTTAGTTCGAGTTCTGTTGTGAAGAAAAGGACGTGGAGACACACTATCTCTCTGGATGAGTTCTGCTACTAAAAACATTGAGCTGCCTTGACCAGGAGACCGAAACCATTATTATAACTGTGGCTGGGCGTATATGCTTGTGGTGGCTAAGTTTTGGGTGTGAGTGGGTCGTATTCCTTGACAGAAAAGAGGGTGGGTTCTTCTTCTGTGTGCTGGACTTGCTGAACCAGGTTATCACCTTGCTGAGGCCGAGTTCTGAGTCTCCTAGCTAAACGTGTTGCTCTCAGCAAGTGAAGCTTGGAGCCTGTGTTATTTGCTGATCGAATCTAGTCACTTCAGAAGTGGGAGAATGAACACGATATCCCTGTGCATACATATCAGCCTTAGATGGGGTCCTGTAACATATCTTGGCAAGAAAACAAAGTAGTAGGGACTAATTTCTGGGTATGTACTTAACAATGGGAAGCTGATTTCTATCAACAAATTCAAATATTCTGCCATGACTGCTTGCTGGTGTATTTACCGGGTTCATTCTTTCTTATCTTCCCGCTGTGCATTCATATTTTGAGCGAGAAAATACTTTTCTGTTGGTGCTATTTTCATATATCAACAATGTGTAAATCTCTGGATTCGATATAAGTAGTATAAGTTTGTTTTACAAGTCTGGTTGGTACATGTTTATGCATCATTTAAATTGTCCTGGAAACAAAAATTTTGAAAATCACCTAAAGCATGTTCGTCACGTAACAGTTTGACAAAATCTCCCAATAACAAACACTTCAAACTATACTCAAAAAATTATTGGCATAACAGAGGTATTTTTACAAGAGAATTTTATAGTGGTATCAGAGCGTGTTCTTGGACAACTGTTGGGGTTTAAAGGGTAGATTATAACAAGGGAAAAATGTTTCCAAGTCAAGAAGAACTATTTGCCCAAAAATTTGAAGATTATAACAAAACCTTTGCAAAGATGATGGAGGACATGGAGGCATGGGTTTCATCAAAGACAACAAATAAAAAAAAGATTAGCAAATCCAAAGATGAAAAGGTAGCTAAGGACCAGGAAGCAAGGATTGAAGGGAGCCCAAAGGAGAATAATAGTTCAAATAAAGACAAGATAAAGGTATTAATTCATACAGAAGAATTAGCTCCCGTAGTTGAAGGTGAAGACCACGACCAAACCTACCAGGACAAATTGGGAAAAGTCATACCCGTTGAAAATGAAGCTATCACAGATTCACTTGAACAGGTTGGTATTGTGAAAATTCTATAATGGAGAATTCTACTGAAGCTACTTAATGAATTTCTTCTATTGCATTGTCAAACACAATTATTTAACATTTCTCGTGTTAAATAGCAAAATAAAATATGCTGCAGACTTCACATCACATATAAAAATAGCACAAGTAATCACACATAGACACCGTTATTTTGGAAAATTGTCCCCGGAAAAACCCAATGTGGGAAAAACGGTGCTGCATATTTGAGGGTTTATTTATTATGCATAAATTCTAAGTACAAATGTGATTGTAAATGTCAAACAACCACCTAAAGAATTCTGATGAGAAAAGTCTGAGTGAGACAATTCTCATATCACCACGAAGTTCTGGCATTGACCTTTCACCCACACTGACTTGCTCTGCGTGATCACTGCGCACTAACTGCGTCACTCATGCTGTCACTGCGTCACTGCTGCTGCTGCTTGTCGTGGCTGCTTCTGTGCTTGCTGCTGTATGAGACTAGAGTGTCCTTTCCTTCCAGAACTGTCCTCCTGAAACCGGATGAACCCTCAGCTGCCCCTCCAACAGAAATCGAAACTCCCTCTGCTTCTCTGCATTGGCCCAACGTAGCTGTTGCTAGGGTAACTCTGCGCTGATGCTTTGGCTCCTCTCTCACTCCTCTTCATGCACTCTCTATGCTTCATAAATTCTCCCTCCTGGAGATTTCACCTTCCCCTCTTTGCAAATGAGAATCACGTCGATTCTTCCTTCCATTGAAGAAATCGAACTCTTGATTCTTTCTCCGTCTGATGTGTTTTCCATAGGCCCCTCACCCTCCTTATATTCTTCTGTTGAACCTTCAACGACCAAGATTAAAACATAATGAAGGGCTAAGATTAACTTGGAGGTGATCCATGACTTTATCTAGAAGATTCACACTTAGTTTAATTAATACCTTTTAATTAATCAGTTTCCCTAAGTTTAGACTTAGGAAAACTCTTAATTATTTTAAATAAACCATCTCTAAGTGGTATTTTCCAAAACTATTTCTGGGTTTTATGGAATACATGTGTCTTAGCCTATATACAAAGTTACAAGGCTAGAGCACATCCGATGCTACCATAAATCAACACTCCCTCTTAGTGAGGAAAGTGCTCTAGCAATACAACTCTATGTGCTGCTCTGACTTCTGGAACATCTCCTGCTGTGTTGTTGATGCTGCTCACCAACACTGCACAAAAAATGCTGCAACTGTACTGCTGCTGACTCTACATATTGCTGCCAATTGCCACTGTACTGCAACTCCCTCCTTCAACTGTGCTAAGGATCCATTCCTTACTGAAATGGATTTTCAGTCATACCCAGCTGTTCCCGAAACTGAGTGAACTTAATTCTCCCCAAAGCCTTGGTGATTATATCTGCTGTTTGTTCGCTTGTGGGAATGTACTGGAGTTGTACTGCCCCACGCTGAACACAGTCTCTGATAAAATGACATCTGATGTCAATATATATGGACCGATCATGAAATACTGGATTTTCAGAGAGTTTGATACTACTCTGATTGTCACAATAAATGTTAGTTGGTTCCATCCTGCTTCTGAATAGACTCACAAGAAGTTTTCGAAGCCAAATTTCTTTGCATGTAGCTGTACTAGCTGCCATGTACTCTGCTTCGGCTATGCTCAATGCTACTGACTTCTGTTTCCTGCTGCACCAGGACACCATTCTTGATCCAACGCTGAAACAATACCCAAAGGTACTTTTCCTGCCCACTGAGCTTCCTGCCTAATCTGCATCTGTGAATCCATTGAGTTTGACATCCTCTCCTCTGCCATACCTGTTACCAAATCTCATTGTTCCTCGTACATACCTCAGGACGTGCCTTGCTGCGGCCTAGTGCACTCTCTTGGGTTCCACCATGAACTGACTAAGAGTGTTGACAACAAAGCAAATGTCAGGTCTGGTGTTACCAGATACGTCAATGACCCAATGAGCTGTCTGTATAAGGTGGGGTCTACCTCTGTATCTTCTGATGCATCTATCTTTTTCCAATTGGTGATCATGGGTGTGGCCATGGGCTTGCAATCCTGCATTCTGAACCTCTTCAAAATTTCCAAGGCATACCTCTCCTGTCCCATGAAGATATCTCCCTCTTTCTGACATACTTCCAATCCTAGGAAGTAGTGCATCAACCCCAAATCCTTCATGTCGAGTTCAACTTCTAGATTCCGTTTGCAATCCTTGATGAGCCTAGATGATCTAGCGAGAAACAAATCATCTACATATAGTACTAGTACCAGTGGCTCATCCTCTACTAACAAGTAGTAAAGATTGGGATCCGCATCACTCTTCACAAATCCCATCTTTTGCAAATAGCTATCTATCCGACCATACCATGCTCTCGGAGCCTGCTTAAGCTCGTACAGGGCTTTCTTTAACCTGCATACATGAGACTTCCTTTCATGAGTCTCAAAGCCCTCTGGATGTTCGATATATACCTCTTCCTCAATTTCTCCATTCAAGAACGCTGTCTTGACATCCATTTGATGGATCTCCCATCCCATTTGCACTGCTAAGGATACTACAGTCCAAATGGAGGTATATCTGGCAACTGGTGCGAAGGTCTCCTCATAGTCAATGCCTTCCTTCTAAGCATACCCTTTTGCCACGAACCTTGCCTACTCTACGCTACCATCTGCAACATACTCGATCTTGTAGATCCAACGTGATGCAACAACTGATCTGCTCTGAGGTTTGGGTACAACTTCCCATACATCATTTGTCATGATAGAAGCATACCCTTATATCATGGCATCTACCTATACTTGGTGCTGAACAACTTCTTGGAAGCTGGAAGGTTCCTCTACTTGAGTCACCAAAGCTTGGTACCTGTCAGGAGGTCTGCGCTATCTCTTCCCACTCCTGGGAGTCCTAATAAAGTTTTCTGCATCCCTTAGTACTTGCTGAGCTTCCCTGCTGATTCGACCACTGCTGGAAGGCTGCTCTCTCAACTCTTCCTCCTGATCCAACAACTCCTCGGACTGAGTATCTTCCTGATCAGCCTCTGTGAAAATGTTAGTACTTGTCCTTGGTACCAAAATCTGTCTTTCTGTCTGTTCTTCTTGGTGCCCCTACTGTTTTTGGACTAAGAGAACTTCTGCAATTTGATCCTCAGCTGGCATATCTCGTGATTTCTGAAAAGCTCTATCCTCCATGAACTTAACATCGCATCTTATCACAACCTTCCTACTATCAGGAATATAGATTCTATATGCCTTGGAGGTATCACTGTATCCTACAAGATACCCCTTTTCCGTGGTTTGATCAAGCTTGCTTCTTTTCTCGTTGGGTACATGACAGTATGCCATGCTACCAAATATTCGAAGATGCCCTACCTCCAGTTTCTTCCCTGTGAAAACCTCTTCAGGAGTATTCTTCCTCAATGCTCTATGAGGTGTCCTGTTCTGGATATACACTGCTGCGTTGCAGGCTTCAGCCCATAAATATCGGGGTAAGTCAAGTTCAAATAACATGGCCTTAGCTGCTCCTACAATTGTCCTGTTCTTACATTCTGCCACACCATTCTGCTCAGGATTGTATGGCGCAGCCCACTCTCTCCTGATGCCCTCCTTTGCTCAGAAATCTGTGAAGTCTCCATCTATGTATTCCCCACCATTATCTGAACGCAATGTCTTGATCTTCTTCCCCATCACGTTTTCAACAAGAGCCTTGAATTCTTTGAACTTTTCAAGGACTTCATATTTTGTCTTCAGGAAGTAGATCTAGGTCTTCCTTGAGTGATCATCAATGAATGTGACAAAATATTTGCCACCCTTGAGAGCGTTAGTGGACATTGGTCCACAGATATCTGAGTGTATCAATCCTAAGATGCTTGCTACCCTATTTTCACTTTTGGGAAAGACTGCCTTAGCATACTTCCCAAGTACACACCCTCGGCATACATCATCATGCTCCGTGCTGAGAACAGGTGCCCCATCAACTGTTTCTCTGAGCATCTTCAATGCATCGTGATGCAGGTGCCCTATTCTTCTATGCCAAAGTTCATTCAACCCTTTCTTGTCTTCGAGATTACTATTGACTAGTGCCATCGGAGTTTCGATCTGCAACCTATATAGTCTGTTGCTTCTGACTCCGGTTTGCCTTGTTTGCTTCCAACTTGGATGCTTGACATATACTTTCGTTCTGGTAAAGTGTATGTCATACCCTTTGTCCTGCAACTGGGATACTGAGATTAGATTCATCCCAAGCCCTGACACATGTAGTACATCCGTGATCTTGACATTGGTTCTAGCTTTCGTTCGAAACACTACGACTCCTCTCCCAACTGGAGTGCACTTCGTGCTATTTCTTATAGTGATCTGGAAGTTCATCTGCTCTTCCTTATAGCTCGAGAAGTATTCTCATACTCTAGTCATATGAGTTGAAGCCCCGCTATCAATATACCAGATTCTCGCAGATACTGAACTTGATAGGCATGCACCATCCTCTTTTAACCTAGAGGATAAAACATCTAAGTCTGCCATACTTATCTGTGCTTTCTTTTCTTTGTGTTGCGTCCCCTTTGAAGCTTCTGGTTTACGCAGTCCCTTTTCTGACCTTGCTTCCTTTGGATCTGACAGCTCCGATACCATGTGAAAATTCTATAACGGGGAATTCTACTGCAGCTACTTATTGAATTTCTTCTATTGCTTTGTCAAACACAATTATTTAACATTTCTCGTGTTAAATAGCAAAATAAAATATGCTGCAGACTTCACATCACATATAAAAATAGCACAAGTAATCACACATAGACACCGTTATTTTGGACAATTGTCCCGAGAAAAACCCAATGTGGGAAAACTAGTGCAGCAGATCTGAGCGTTTATTTATTATGCATAAATTCCGAGTACAAATGTGTGATTGTAAATGTCAATCAATCACCTGAAGAATTTTGATGAGAAAAGGCTGAGTGAGACAATTCTCACATCGCCACGAAGTTCCGACACTGACCTTTCACCCACACTAACTTGCTTTTTGTGATTACTGTGCAGTGACTGCATCACTGCTGCAGCTGCTTGTCGTGGCTGCTTCTATGCTTGCTACTGTATGAGACTAGAGTGTCCCTTCCTTCCAGAACTGTCCTCCTGAAACCGGATGAACCCTCAGCTGCCCCTCTAACAGAAATCGAAACTCCCTTTGCTTCTCTACGCTGGCCCAACGTAACTGTTGCTAGGGTAACTCTGTGCTGATGCTTTGGCTCATCTCTCACTCCTCTTCATGCACTCGCTATGCTTCAGAAATTCTCCCTCCTGGAGATTTCACCTTCCCCTCTCTGCAAATGAGAATCACTTTGATTCTTCCTTCCACTGAAGAAATCGAACTCTTGATTCTTTCTCCGTCTGATGTGTTTTCCATAGGCCCCTCACCCTCCTTCTTATATTCTTCTGTTGAACCTTCAACGGCCAAGATTAAAACATAATCAGGGGCTAAGATTAACTTGGAGGTGATCCATGACTTTATCTAGAAGATTCGCACTTAGTTTAATTAATACATTTTAATTAATCAGTTTCCCTAAGTTTAGACTTAGGAAAACGATTAATTATTTTAATTAAACCATCTCTAAGTGGAATTTTGCCAAAACCATTTCTGGGTTTTATGGATATACAAAGTTACAAGGCTAGAGCACATCCGATGATACCATAAATCAATAGGTATGAGAGTTTGGGATGAAGGAGAGGCAAAAAATGGGTACAGAGTGCTTGTTGTCACTTAGTTAGATTGTTGAGTTAGATGATGAGTACAAAGAATATTATGAGGCTACAACAGTTAATGACGATTCCCAAGAGGTGTGTAAAGATGATGACATGCGAGTTGTTAGCGGTGCAAACCCAAACCCATCTGTTGATGAAGTAAATGTTGCTCATAAGCCTACTTGTGCCCATAATTTGGAAAACCAATTAAAGATGAACGCAAACAAGATTATGGCAGCCACGAGACATTATGATGATACACAGGCATTAGTGGAAAATTATTGTTGGAGAAGTGCAGTGACACATGATGGTTTGGGAGGAGAGCCTTCACTTGCAAATTTTCAGGCTCTTAGAAAGGCATTGGTAGAAACGAAATCCAACTACCTACACCTTTCATATAGAGATCACCTACTCATGCTTGCTAAGATATATCATGATGCACTAGTAGGGAAAAGGGAGGAAGTTGACATGCTTACTCATGAGCTTGAGATTTCCCTGGAATCCTTGAAGAGCAATGAGATGGCCCTTCAATAATCAAAGTTGCAGGTCGAGCAACTTTGTATGGAGTTGAGTTATGTGCATTCTTCATGCTCCATAGCAGATAATCAATTAACTATGGCAACTATCACATAAGAGGATGTTAGGGGCACTCATGATTTGATAAAAGAGCCTCCTGTGACAATTGAGCACGAGGAGGCACCTAGATGAACTGGCACTTGTAGAGAGGTATGTCGCATATTTTTTTGATTATGCACCCATGGGATGTGGAGACATATATGTTTCAGTCAAGGATATACCCATCTGGGATCTAGGTGGGGCTTTCCATCATATTCCAGAGATGCAAGATGACTATAGTGTTGGTGGGATGGTTGACCCAGTGACCGAGCACACACATTCTTTAGGGGAGTTCCAATCAACACTAGTGGCTAGTTAGTTTATGATTAGACTCCAGGAGATGTCCTGGCACATCGTCCATGTGCGGGGTTGCAGGCAGGAGTTATTTGAATGGGAGAGCATTGGTATGGCACCAAGTAGGGCATTGCATGAATATGATGCACTTCCATTGATGTATTGGGCACAAGAGCCATCGAGGATAGACGAAACAATGACATCACCATTAGCACATGAGGAGTTATGCCACTCAGCTCTGCTAGGACAGATGAGGAGATATGACTCACATCATGGTGGGTTCACTAGCAGAGTGACAAATACATTAGCACATGTGGGATACCAGACGAAACAGGGTGGCATATCAATAGGCGGTGGTATCTAGTGATGTATAAAGATATGTTGTGGTGTGCATTGGTATGCAAAGGAGAAGAATGATGCATGGTTGTATGTAGTGGTGTATGGTGTTGCACAACGGGATCTTAGAGCATTGCTTTTGAGGAGACCGATTGATTGGGACATCAGGCATACAAGTGGACCTGACTTACCCAGGATTGATGAGTGTCAGGAAGCATTGCATTCCTCGAAGATTGGTCTTCAATTGGAACATCCCCTGATCAGAGTTGAAGAACAAGATACTCGCAGGATTGCCTTTGGGTATCCGTATGGGTTCTTGATCATTCGCTTGGGATTGACCCACACATCTATCACTTTCCAATCCTACATACTGTTGCGGAGGCTTCTGTTGTTGTTTTTTGATGCCCTCATCACATATAACAGGACACATGGGGGTCACCTAAGATAGTTTGGTGAGACACAATGCATCGTTGACAGGGGAACGACTTCCCAATGGATGCATATGGTCAGAGCACGAGTTAACAGATACAAGATTAGGGACGACATGACCTATTGCAGAGGTAGAATATGTTCTGCCCTTGAGTGCACACTTGGGGAAATGATAAGGAGAGAGCTGCATGACACACCTTCGACAGGACATTTCAAAGCATTGTATGAGCAAGGGGCACAATGGACGGTAGACCTCTTTTATAGGAGGCCGTGTGGGCTCCAGGTAGTAATTGGGTACATCACCAGGAGATGGCATAACAAAGTTTGCTATGTGATCTGGGGGAGCAACAAAGTTTAGCAGGCATAGGACTGATTCATGATACATGGTGTCCATCTATTGGTTGCATACAGGGATTAGAGATGAGGCATGGATGGGCGCCAATATTTAGTAGTCCTTCGCCGCAACAGTTAATTATGATCAGAGTGGCGCAACGACAACATGGCAGTCTCCTTTTGAGACTAGCATGGGACCTTGACATTACAGGTCTCGGCAACTCAGCTACCATTATGGATGAGCTAGTAGTCTTTACAGGGTAAGATCACTCAAATCTTCTAGTTGACTTTAGTTTGGTGGAGGGCATTTCACTTCTCAATGATTTGTTGATGGTATTAGAGGTAGCAGTGGTTAGTTTATGTGGGCGAGGACCCTTTTCAGCGGTAGTTGGATTGTACTTTCAGGGATTCACTCTTGAGGTACATGAGTTTGGTTTTCTAATAGAGTAGCTTCTCGAGGAGATGGAAAAGATTTTGCATTTTCTAGATGCTCTACTTATTGGTAGTACGCAGAGGGCGTCTGGTATCTACGCCTTGTTGGGGAGTGTGCGGAGCAAGGAATGTTTCACGATGATCATGATGGTTTTGGTACCTGGTATTACTTTGGATCAACTTGTGGAGCAACATGCGAAGACATTGCTTGAGGACAAACAATTTTGGGGAGGGGAGACTGTAATGTCGTCAAATTTTGGATTACCTTGTGATGTGGCTAGCAGGGATTTCCAGAGCTTGTGTTAGATCGGTCATAGGAGTGGGATTACTCCATTGATGGGTCCGAAGGGTTTTAGAGGAGTTTTATGGGTCCGACTAGGATAAGTTACCATATTTCATCATCAGGATCAACTCTGCACGGTTTTCTCTTGGTTTCGTTGCATTTCGATGATTTTCGTAAAATAGAGTTATTAATAGACATTTAAATTAATTACGCTTAAGGTGTTGTTTCATGTTGATTACTTGGAGAAACACCTTAGTGTAATAGCTCGTTGGAATCAGGGTGAAAAGGTCTGCAAGGAAGAATGATAAAATGATAAAAAGAGGCCTTGGGTGGTTGGTGTGACCATGAAGGTGAATTAAGCATTTTCCGGGGTTAAAAGTGGCTTTAATTAGTTAATAAAAGTCACTTTATTAAATAAGGGAAAAGTGCTTTTAATATTTAATTGGAGGGAAAAGGTAAGTGAGTTATAAAAGGGGAAAGGAGAGGGTCTCTTCTCATTCATTCACTTGTGTTTTGATAAAAAGGAGCTCCTAGAGAGTTTTGGAGAAGGAGCTTAGAGTTTGAGAACCCTAGCCACCATAGCTAACATCGATGTTGAAACTAAACACCCTAGTTGGTTCAAGAGAGTGAGATCATTCAGATTTCATTACTGCGCTTAATGGAGTTTGAGCTAGAAGAGGTTTTATCAATTGATTTCCTCACTGTGTCTTTTGCATTTATCTTCTTACAGGTTGAAGCCATGGCTAGATCTTGGGTATTATCTCATTGGGAGAATACCCATAAAGAAGTCGAGTTTCCTAGTCTATTAGCTGGTGGGTTCGAATAGCAAAAGGGACCAACTATTTGCTCTTGAAGTTGGAAGAGTTCCCTGTACTTTTGGGTTGAGTTCTCTTGTGAAGAGAAGGACATGGAACCACACTATCTCTTTGGACGACTTCTCCTACTAAAAGCACCGAGTTGCCTTGACCAGGAGACCGAAACCATTATCATAACTGTGGCTAGGCGTATATGCTTGTGGTGGCTAAGTTTTGGGAGTGAGAAGGTTGTATTCCTTGACAAAAAGAGGTCTCGGTTTCTTCTTCTGTGTGCTGGACTTGCTGTGAAATTTCCCTAAATTGCAACAACTGGAATTTACACTTCTAACTAGTTAGAACTTAGCAGTTTATTAATTTTCTGATTAATACCAAATAAATCACACTATAATTCTTCACATTTAAATTCCGCGGAAGTTAAATAAAACGCTGGAACTGAGAAAATAGATGCATGAACATAATAAAATAGACACAATAATTTTTGGTCAAATAGTCCTCGGAAAAACCTCGAAGGGAAAACCGATGCAACAGATGAGGGTTTATTTTTATTATTATGCAGCAGTAAAGTATGAGTACAATAATCTTGATGCCTTACTGGCAATCCTCTAGAGAATAATCTATTGGTAAAATAATTTGGAGAAATTTTCTAGAACCCCCTCTGACCTTCTAGAACCCCACTGAAAAAACTCAGCCTCCAAGATTTCGCACTATGAAAGTCCCTAAATTGGAATCCTATTGCAACAACTGGAAAATATTCACTGAATTTTTTAATTTTTACTTAACAATTTATCTACAATTTCTCTACGACAAACACTGAATACATCACACTGCAACCTTTGCTACATAAAAAATTATATGCGGAAACAAGAACTGGGCAAGAAGAAATAAACACACAAATGACACCGTTATTTTTGGACTAATGTCCCTAGAAAAACCCAATGTGGGAAAACCGGTGTAACAACTGAGGGTTTGTATTATTAAGTAGTAATTTTTGAATACAATTTGGATGCCCAAATATGGCTATCCAACAGAGAATCTGACTGGCAGAAAAATAGTGAGGATTACTTCACACTAACACTGGAGATCCGACACTGATTTGACCCTGAATTGAGCCCCAAGCTGCCTCTGCGCAACTTTGCGTCACAATTGCTAGGAACTGCGTCACTCCCACCGACTGATCTTTGTGCTGGCTGGATGCTCGATCCTCTGGCCCTCGGGTCTCACACCCCGACTCCTAGCATTGGATCTGATTTGATCCTCAACAAAATAGCGGATCTCCTCAGAGGCTTAGCGCTGCCTCTACATGGCTTTGCACTGGCCAATGTAGCCCTTACGCTGCCTCTTCTCGTTCTCTCTTTGCCTTCTCTGCGATGTATCCCCGACCCAAGAAAAACTTTTCAACCGAAAATTATCTATGCCCCTCACTACAAGAATCTCCTTGATGATATCTCCGACTGCTCTGCGCTGCTCACTTGAGAAATTGATCTCTTGATCCTCTCCCGATGTGTCTTCCAAATGCCCATCGAAGTCCTTATAATCTTCTTGTTGAGAAATCAACGGCCCAGATTAAAACATAATCAAGGGCTAAGATTAACTTGATTTGATCTTCGTCTTTTTCTAAAAGATTCACTCCCAGTTCTATTAATACACTTCAATTATTTTAATTCCCTAAGTTTAGACTTAGGCTTCCATTAAAAATAATTAATTGTTTTAATAAAACCATATCCGGGTGGAATTTCCCAAAACGATTTCTGGGTATTTTGGAATACATGTGTCCAAGTCTCCCTGCAAATTTTGAGACTTAGATCACATCTGATGCTACCAGAAATCAACACTCCCTCTTTGCGAGGAATGTGCTCTAGTAATGCATCCTGCTGTAGCATCACCCTAACTCTGTAACATCTCCCTTTGCGTTGTTGATGTCTGACATCACTGCCCACCAACTACTGCGCTGCTGCTGACCCCGCATGTTACTTCCAACTGCATCTGCACTGCAACTCTGTTGCTGTTGCATTAGGAAAAACATCCAAAATACTGAACTAAGTGTTCAACATGATGCATTTGATACTGAAGATATCACTGCTGCTAGTCTCTGCGATGACCCTGTGAAGCCTCTACGCTGCTGCTGACTCTGCACTGTGCCAACTACACTACTGCCAACTATTCTTTGCGCTATTCAATCTCTGGCGCTCTCTAGCCACTATTTTGTCACTCGACACTCCTCTACACGAATTGACACTAGTCCATCCTACTACTTTTGATATCGGCTCTCATAGCAAGTTATTGATCCAAGAGGTGGACTCCTCAAGGATCCTGCCCAATTGCAGCTCTTTTGAGCTACAGTTCTAGATCACACCAAATCTCCCGTGGAGATATGTGGGAAATCATAGCAAACTCTTCCTTCTCGATCCTCGCGGTTGCAGCCTGCGGATCATGTTTCTCATCCTTGTCCTTCTTCTTGAGAGGACAGTGCGTAGCGTAGTGACCATACTCACCACATCGAAACACTTGATCTTTGAGACGTCCTTCTTCCGCCTCCGTTGCTCCTGCTGCCTCTTTGATGCAAGGGCTGCGTTCTCCTCCTCCTCCTTGGGCTTTGTCCCACTGTTGCTAGTAGCTACTGCCATTAAGCTTGCACTTGACTAAGTCTCTCCACATCTCTTCCTGATGAAGATCTGTCCACAACGCTTCCCAATCCTAAAACTTCTCTTTGCCCAGGATAATATGGACAAAGACTTACCAGTCTTTGGAAACAAAATTTAGGGCCAATCTAACCATATCTCTGGCCTGAGGTGCGGACCCTATAGCTAGCTGCCAGTTGATCTCGAACATCTTGAAGCTTCGGCAGGAACAGATCTATGCGTTCTTCCTTCTACATCCTCGTGGATCTCATCTTCTCCTCTAAGAACATCTTCTGTTGCTCGAAAGACCCTTGGTATAGCGTAGCCAATGCATCCCACATCTCCTTGGCAATCCCTTTGCCAGAAATGTGCCAAACAATATGATCCCTCACTTTGTCGAGGATCAATCTCTTGGATTTTGCCATATCTTTCTTGTAGGCCTTCAATGGATTTGGATTTGCAGGGACAACTACCACACTGTTGATGAAGGTCTTGAGAGCATGCTCATCTAGAAGGAAGGAGATCCTTGCCTTCCAGATTACATAGTTGGAGGCACGATCCAACCGATCCTGACCACGCAACTCGGTGGCTGCCATCTCACCCAACCAAATGTTGAACGTTGCCTCTAACCCTCTGCGCAGCTAGCTCTATGCACGCCCTACTGGAGTGAGCCAAATAAAACTCGGTTTTTGTTGCTTCTGCACGAGAAAACAAAATTTCTTGGACAAGAAATTCTCTGAGGTTAGAATCCCCTTAGTATGCTTCTTCTGACGCTTTCTGCATCAACAATTGTTGCAGCAAAAAATTGCGTCCCACCTAAAGACTGCTCTGTGCTGAATCTGCTGCTGCGCTGCTTCTTCTGTCGTTGACAAACCATGAACTGGAGATGTTACCTCTCTGTCGACTCACTCAGAGAGAGATTTTCCTCGAGAATCTTGCCCTCCTGGTTTGGACTGCGCAATCTCTCTAGGGATTCGATCTGCTGCCTACGCAACTCTTCGATCTCCGTCTTCTGTTCAACATTGGCTCTTTCGGCTCTGCTCTCTTGCTTCACCTGTGCTCTGAAATCGTGTGAAAATTCCTAAAACTGGAATCCTATTGCAGCAATTGGAAAATATTCACCTAATTGTTAATTTTACTTAACAATTTATCTACAGTTTCTCTACGACAAACACTGAATACATCACATTGCAACCTTCACTACATAAAAAATTATATGCGGAAACAAGAACCGAGCAAGAAGAAATAAACACACATATGACACCGCTATTTTTGGACTAATGTCCCCGGAAAAACCCAATGTGGGAAAACTAGTGCAGCAGCTGAGGTTTGTATTATTAAGCAGTAATTTCTGAATACAATCTGGATGCCCAAATCTGGCTATCCAACAGAGAACTTGATTGGCAGAAATATAGTGAGGATTACTTCACACTAACACTGGAGATCCGACACTGATCTGACCCTGAACTGACAACCCCCAAGCTGCCTCTGAGCAACTTTGCGTCACAACTACTGGGGATTGCATCACTCCCTTCGGCTGATATTTCTGCTGGCTGGATGCTTGATCCTCTGGACCTCCGGTCTGACACCCCGACTCCTGGCACTGGATCTGATCTGATCCTCAGCAAAATAACGGATCTCCTTAGAGGCTTAGCGCTGCCTCTACGTGGCTTTGCGCTGCCCAACATAGCCCTTACGCTGCCTCTTCTGGTTCTCTCTCTGCCTTCTCTGCGATGTATCCCCAACTCAGGAAAAACTCTCCAACCAGAAATTATCTTTGCCCCTCACTGCAAGAATCTCCTCGATGATCTCTTCCGCTACTTTCGCTGTGCTCACTCGAGAAATCGATCTCTCGATCTATGTGTCTTCCAAATTCCATCAAAAGTCATTATAATCTTCTTGTTGAGAAAAACATAATCAAGGGCTAAGATTAACTTGACTCGATCTTCGTCTTTTTCTAGAAGATTCATACCCTATTCTATTAATACACTTTAATTATTTTAATTCCCTAAGTTTAGACTTAGGCTTCCATTAAAAATAATTAATTATTTTAATAAAACCACATCTGGGTGGAATTTCTTAACATGATTTCTGGGTATTCTGAAATACATGTGTCCAAGCATCCATGCAAATTTTGAGACTTAGAACATGCCCGATGCTACCAAAAATAAACACGCACTGCTTGCTAGTTGGCTCCAAATGAGCCGTCTTGCCTCCCTTTCCCTCTGGAAAGAAGTTGCTCTGCCTTTCGGGTGATCTCATGGCCTCCAACGATTGTATCGACCTCCTTTCCGACACTTCGAACTGGGTTTTTGGCTACTCGCACTGGCTATGCGGCCCTCTCTGTAGAAATATTTGGCCTCCTTGCTACTGCTGATCTGTTGCTGGGAACCTCTGCCGGAAAGCTCATCTGTTGCTCCCTCAATAACTGATGCTCTCCTTCTCTGGCTTGAACTCCTCCTCTTGTTGAATCTCTGTAACTGGATTGCTCGATCTACCAAGGATACTTGCTCTCCTTCTTTCTTGATGTATATTTCTCTATCCCACCGATTTGCTCTTATAATCTGTCGTTGGACCACTAACAACCATGATTAAATCGTTATCAACGATCAAGATCATCCTAGACTCGGTTTGTGTGAGCCTCTAGAGCTTTCTCGATCTTTCTCAATTAATTGCTGTTAATTGATCAATTTTTCTATGTTAGACTTAGGCATTTTTAGTTATTGATCAATTAACTCAATTGAGTGTTTTCTAGGTGTTTTCTCCTGATAACATTTATGGGTTTTGGCGATCTTGTGTTCCTTAGCCTCTTTGACACAAATCAAGACTAGAACACCTATTTGATGCTACGAAAACTAACACTCCCTCTTAGTGAGGAAGGTGTTCTGTCTTCTCCACTCCACTGCTATACTCATCGACTTCATGAATACCCTGAAGTCTATAGCTGGACCACCTCACGGTGCTGATGTCTGACAATTGTGATACAACTAGCTCTCATTGTCTATCAATATTGCACACACTTTGATTCATCTGCTAACCTTGTCGCTGAACCACCCTGCATCTGTGCTGTTGCGGACACTGTACTGTGCCTTCTTGCACTGTTGCCAACATTGCTTGCGTTGCATTTGATCTCATGCTGCTGCTGCTGCTGCAACTACTGCGACTGAGAACTGATCTTCAGATCCACTGCCCCTGTACAGGCTTTGCAATTGTCTCTTGTCTTTGACTAAAACTAGTCTTTGCATTGTCTATTGAATAACTATTTGCACTCATCTGTCTTTGCGCCCCTCTAGTAACTAACTGCGCTAGCTCTACATTGTCTCTCAAGATCTGGCTGCACCTTCTGATATTGATCCTCCTACTACTAAAAAGTGTGGGCCGCCGTAGCCAAGGTGATGATCCAAGAGGAAACACCTGTTTGATGCTGTCCTCCTTGGACCTTGCTCAATCCTGCAACTCTGAAGTTATCATGCACCTCCTCCATTTGGAGGTATAACTGCTATCAATGCAAACTCCTCCAACCAGGATGTTAATTCATCTATCTCTGCCGATGCTGTTGTCTGCTGCTCCTTCTTGTCCTTCTTCTTCTTAGGACACTGGGTGCTGTAGTGACCAAACTCACCACACCTGAAGCATTTGATCCTCGACAAATCCTTCTTCTTCTTCTCTCCTCCCCTTGAGCCTTGTCCTTGACTGGGACCTTTCTTCACCTTCCCTTTAGATGTAAGGGCTACGTTCTCCTCATCTTTCTCAACCTTCAGCCCTTTGCTACTGTTGCTGGTAGTAACCTGGACAAGACTGAGCCTTATCTCCTCTTGTGTGAAATCACTCCATATAGGCGTTCCCAATCAGGCACTTTGTTTTGCCCAGTGATTCCCTGAACGAATGTTGCCCATTCTCTGGTAAACCCCTTTAGTGCTATTCGCACAAGTTCACTGTCCTCTGGTTTCTCACCTATTATCGCTAGCTCATCATGAACATCCCAAATTTTGGTGAGACAAGGAGTCACACCTTCACCTTTCAGCATCTTTGAGGTCCTCAACTTCTCCTTGAGAATCATTTTACGATTCTCAGGTGGATCCTGGTATAGCTTCACAATGGCATCCCACATCTCCTTTGTTGTTCCCTTATCTTCAATGTGTGGAACTATATGATCCTGAACCCCATCTAGGATCGTCCTTTTAGCCTTGGCCATTTCTTTCTTATAGGTCACTTGAACCAATGTTGCCCATTCTGTGGTAAACCCCTTTAGTGCTATTCGCACAAGTTCACTGTCCTCTGGTTTCTCACCTATTATTGCTAGCTCATCACAAACAACTCAAATTTTGGTGAGATAAGGAGTCACACCTTCACCTTTCAATATCTTTGTGGTCCTCAACTTCTCCTTGAGAATCATCTTACGATTCTCAAATGGATCCTAGTATAATGGTATCCCACATCTCCTTTGTTGTTCCCTTATCTGCAATATGTGGAACAATGTGATCCCGAACCCCATCTAGGATCGTCCTCTTAGCCTTGGCCATTTCTTTCTTATAAGTTTCCTACTGTTGAGAATTTGTCGGTACAACAATAACAATCTCCGCAAACTCCTTCAGTCCATACTCATCCAATAGGAAGTCATCCTAGCCTTCCATACGCCAAAGTTAGAGGTTTCGTCAAGTCTATCCTGATCTCTGAGACCTGTTGTGGCCATTCTTGCGAAACTCAAAAATTGGGAAATAAACTGGAAATCTCCTCTCTTTCCTGCTTGGCCTCTCTCTGTTATTCACACTCCCTTAGGAATGCACAGATCTGCTACTGTTTTCCCCCATAAATCCTTCTCCGTCTCTCACTCTCCTTGATGCTTCCTACTGGGCAACTTGCTCAACCTTCCAGAAGTCCTTCTCCGGAATCTGGCACACGAACTGCTCTTGATGCTTGCACTAGTCGATTGGAAAAACTGATATGACCTACTGCAACTTGAAACTGGATCTCCTTCAAAAAGCTGGATTTGGAAACCCTCTGATAAATTCTGGAAATTCCTCTTCATTTGTGCTTTTCTCTTACACCCAACGCTGATCTGCTGCTGCAAAACTTTGTTGCAAATCAACTGCGCCCGTATCTGCTCAATGAAATCATGGATCTGCTCACCAGAATCATTTATCCAACAGATCCATTGCCTACAAGCTCTGCTTTTGAGGTTGATCGAATTTTCCTCCAAGTTGGATCTTGAAATTGAAACCTCTGCCTCTGCAATTTGCACTACTTGGTGGCCTGAGCAGATCTAAGAAATTCGTCCTCAAAACTCCATCCGAACTTGCACAATTTTTTCTTCTTGCAACTGAGCCTCTGATACCATGTGAAATTTCCTTAAATTGCAGCAACTGGAATTTACTTTTCTAATTGGTTAGCAATTTATTAATTTTTTGATTAATACCGAATAAATCGCACTGCGATTCTTCACAAATATATTCTGCAGAAGCTAAATGAAATGCTGGAATTGAGAAAATATATGCATACACATAATCAAATAGACACAATAATTTTTGGACAAATAGTCCCGAGAAAAACTCGGAAGGGAAAATTGGTGCAGCAGATGAGGGTTTATTTTTATTATTATGCAACAGTCAAATCTGAGTCAATAATCTTGATGCCTTATTGGAAATCCTCTGGAGAATAATCTACCTGTAAAATAGTTTGGAGAAATTTTCTCCCTTCTGCAAATAATCTCGGCCTCCCTCTCACCTGCTCGAACCCCATTGAAAAAACTATGCCTACCGGAATTCGCACTGCCTGCTAGCTAGCTCCAAATGAGCTGTCTTGCCATCCTCTTACTCTGGAAAGAAGTTGCTCTGCCTTTCGGGTGATCTCCTAACTTCCAACAACTGAATCGATCTCCTTTCTAGCACTTCGAATTGGGTTTTTGGCCACTCGCACTGGCTATGCGGCCCTCTCTGCAGAAATATTTGGCCTCCCTGCTACTGATGATCTGCTGCTGGGAACCTCAACCGGAAAACTCTTCTGCTGCTCCCTTATCACAAATGCTCTCCTTCTTTGGCTCGAACTCCTCTTTCTGCTGAATTTCTGTAACTGGATAGCTCGATCTGCCAAGTATACTCGCTCTCCTTCTCGCTTGATGTATATATCTCCATTCCATTGTTCTGCTCTTATAATCTCTCGTTGGAGCACCAATTGTCAACATTAAATTGTTATCAGAGACTAAGATCATCCTAGACTTGATCCGTGTGAGTCTCGAGAGCTTTCTCGATCTTTCTCAATTAATTGCTGTTAATTAATCAATTTTCCTAAGTTAGACTTAGGCATTTTTAATTATTGATCAATTAACTTAATTGAGTGGTCTCTAGGTGTTTTTTCCCGAAACCCTTTTTGGGTTTTGGAGATCTTGTGTTCCTTAGTTTCTCTGACGCAAATTGAGACTAGAGCACCTGTCCGTTGTTACAAAAACTAACACTTGCTGAACTAGAGTATCACCTTGCTGAGGCCGAGTTCTAAGTCTCCTAGCTAAACGTGTTGCTCTCAACCAGTGAAGCTTGGAGCCTGTGTTATTTGCTGATCGAATCAAGCCGCTTTAGAAGTGGGAGAACGAACACTAGATCCCTATGCATACATATAAGCCTTAGATGGGGTCCTGTAACATATCTTGGCAAGAAAACAAAGTCGTAGTGTAAATTTTTGTAGATGTTCTATGCTTGATGCAACTTTACTTTTTATCCCAATATCAGTCAGCAATCACATAAACAAGAAAGCGAAAAGCTGATAGAACATACCAGTAGATCGACAGAAGACAAGCCAAAATATATAAGTGTGTTGGGGCGTTATGGCAATCAACAGGATGCTTCAACCAGCAAAGTCTCAATACGGTCAGCCAACCAGAGGTGTCACACAACCCTCTTGGACAGCCAGATCAGTCAAAGCAAAAGTCAACGGAAGTCAACATTGTCACAGTCAACGCAAACAACAGCAGCAAAAAGTCAACGCATCCCAGCCAATGGTCAACGGTCAACCTTGATTTATGTGCCAGAAAATGTGGACTGCAGAAATTTGAATTTTGACCAAAGTTGGGGTCAGTTTGACCATGTATTGACCAAAGTCAATACTGGTCAACTCTGCGCTGAAACCCTAGGTTGAGAACAGAAATTTCTCCTTGCTGCGTTTTCCCACGTGTGGATGAAGAAGAGCCTCCAAGTGATCGAACCAATCAGATGATGAGAGAGAATGTGTGAGGATGGACAAGTGAAAATGTCCTCCAATGTTGACCAATATATATCCCTGACACAATTGCTGGGGCTTCAAGCCTTCATTTCATTTCAGGCCGACATGCATATATTTTGAATAAATTCAAAATAAATGTTCTGCTCGTCGGATCAAGATGATCTTTAGATCGATCTTGCACCTCTCTGAAAGAGGAATCCAATAAAAATATTGGCATCTTCATTTGAGCATCACAACATGGAGTTTGGATCTAGTTGTCCAAAATTAACACGTAGGGACTAATTTCTGGGTATGTACTTACCAGTGGGACGCTGATTTCTATCAACAAATTCAAATATTGTGCCATAACTGCTTGCTGGTGTATTTACGAGGTTCATTCTTTCTGATCTGTGCACTGTGTCTTCACATTTTGAGTGAGAAAAGACTTTTCTGTTGGTGCAATTTTCATATATAAGCAATGTGTAAATTTCTGGGTTTGATATAAGTAGTATAAGTTTGTTTTAAAAGTCTGTTTTGTACATGTTGAGGCATAGAAATTGTCCTTGAAACAAAAATTACGAAAATCACCTTCAGTATGTTTGTCACCTAGCAGTTTGACAAAATCTCCCAATAACAACACCTCAAACAATACTCAGAAAATTATTGGCATAACAGAGGTATTTTTACAAGGGAATTTTACATCCCTGTCTACCTTCTTCTGGTATCTTGACCAGAGATGCCTAGCCCTCTTCATGAGGGAGATATTTAGACACAGATCTTAGATCCTATATACCCCACCTCACTCAGAGATGATTTGGACGATCACATCATACTTTCAGGTTGATCCGACTGATCAGAGCAACAAGCGACGAGCTGAGTTCGAGGGTATTTTAGATAGTAGAGCAGTGAGACCTTGGATCTCCCGTTAACCCCCCCTTTGGGAGGCCAACCAGTACCCTTGAGACCGTTGCGGAGGTGCCGAACAACACATTAGTTTACTCACACCCAGAGCATTAGAGGGTTTAGTACCAGGTGGTTCCTGAACAGCCCCACCCCCCCCCCGAAAGACTTATCTAGAGCTTCTTTCCTTTGGCCTCTGATGTCTGTAGTATCCCTCGCTCCTACATCCCCCCAAGGATCATGCTGCCAAAGTTCAAACTCCTTGTTGGATCTAGAGGACTTTGATAGCGAGTCAGTGCCATTGTCGCCACCCCTCGCTGTCGGCTATCAGACTCTGACATTCTTGACGTCACCGACCTCTAGCCCTGGATTTATTCACGTAGCCTTCTGCATGATTTGGTTATATACATGTTTATGAGGCTTTCCTATTATTGTATCCTTCTTTACTTTATTTTATCCTAGATTTAGCTTTGGCATTTTCTAGGAGTTGCATTTGCACTCCCACATTGTACTTGTACTGGTTGTATCCTTCAGTCCCATTAACCTATTTATGGTCATTTGTTGAACATTAATACAATTACCTTATCTTATCTTCAAGGCTGATCTCTTCATACATGGATTCTAGAAGGCTTCAGAAGTTCAGATACACCAGTTTGATACCATGTTAAATTTCTAGACCATGGTAGTCAGATTGGCATTTAAATATAGACCCTAACCCTAGGAAATTAAGGCCTTCACCTTAAATCAAAACTGCTGTAACTTAAATACAAATTCTGCTATCATACTGCTGGAAATGACTGACGGCAACACACAGAAAACACGCTCAGAAAGTCTGACTTTCAAATCTGCAACTCTGTTTATTCATGTACTGGAAAAGCTGTAAGCTAAAATCACAGGGAATAATCGGAATCGATTTTGAGTAATGGGAGAGAACTGATGGTATTGGGAGTCCAAGTTTGAGATGCTTGGAGAAAACTGTTGTCAGAGCTTTTGCGAGACTCAAAAGTAAAAATAGGGAGGTGTGATCGGAAATGGATCTGGTGTATGACTCTAGTTTTCATGCTTAACAGTTGGCTGAGTTTGGAATGCAAGAGTCACCATATAATACATGGAATATATTGTAGAAGAAGGCATGCTACAGAAATGTAGGCATGTTGTACAGATCCTGATGCAAGTTGGTGCAGATTCCACACTCATGCTTGCTGTGGAAGACTGCCAAAAGACAGTTCTATAGAAGGGACCGCTCAGTGAGTCAATGCAGGGGCCTGCTGATCACCTTAGCAATATCATTGTGCTGCAAAAGACTGAGGTCTATGTTGGTAATGATGTTGAGAATGGTGATGCAAAAGATGTCTGCTGAAGAAAAGTCTCCTTTTAGGTTTGTCATCTCTGAATACATGGCAAAAGGCAAACTGATCCAAGACAGAGGCTAGCTTTTGTGGCCATGGCAGGATTGCCAACCATCAGACAACGAAACTATTGGTGAGCTGTTGAGGAGGATGCCACCTTGGTCCGAAGGCAGTTATGCCTCAGGTCCCTTGGCCTTTATGGTGAGGGCAACTACAGGTGCAGGAGCATAAGATGAGGAGGTGGTCTATTGGCCTTCATGGACAGAAGGCAGTAAAGAGATGCAGCAACAAAAGCAAAAAGGGAGTGTCCCAAAGGCATTTTATGAGTAATAATAACTTGAATAGACAGAGGGACTGCTCCAAAGGCTGAATAGACAGAAGAATACTTGTTCACAGCAGAACCAAAACTGTCTATCAGTGAAGCAGAGGTGGGTATTTGAGGGCACTGTTTACTTGCCCCTTGGTCCCTTGACCTTCATAAAGAAGGTTTTATTAGAGAGGCTGGAGGTGGAGACAAGGATGTGGGTTGCAGAAAATGTTGAAGCCACTCAAGAATCTTTTTTGGAGAAGCCCATTGCTGGAGAACATGAAAGTAAATAGAACACTTCCTGAAGATGGACGACGGAGACTAAGCACCAAAGTCTGTCCTCATTTGTAACAACTCCTCCTAGAGATTAAATGAATAGTTTCAGGATCAGAAGAATCAGAGATGAAGCAGCGGTGACAGAAGATTGAGCTGAATGGGTGAAAGCTAATATTGCTTGTCCATGGCCATGAGGACAATTTGAGAGAGCTGTGAAGTTCTCAAAGAAATGAGAAATAATCGAAAATGAACATCACCCATTGCTTTTAATTCTCAAAGTAAAGAAGCGCTGAGAAGCCAATATTTGTGGGTTTTCCTAATTAAGTTTCCATGGCATATCTGCATTACTGTTATGTTTATGGGTTTCCAGGGTGTAATTGCATTATTGTAGTTTTTATGATTGTTTACTTTAGTACTCTTTATGCAATTAAATTCAGTCCGTAAGCTATATTTACATTCACCTTTTACAGTGAAATAGGAAGCAGGGATATACAAATTAATTTCTGCATTTAAGTAGCTGTAATGGTAAGATGTGTAGCATCCCCTCTCCTTCTCGACACTGTCATGATTCTGGCAGTGGCTTGATTGACATCTTGATCTGGCCAGTTGGCCTTCTGTGCATTTATGTTGTGAGTTATGGCACTAAAAGACTCTGAGTTTTTGATGGCTTGCATGACAAGGTATGACTAGCTAGATTTTTTGCCTTATTTTCCTTAGTTTGTGGTTGTTTCTATCACAGCACATTTTTTTTGTATAAATGCGTGTGCCATCTTGTATATCTTAATAGAAAGAAGCAACAAAAATCTCTGTGCTTTGAATAATCCATAAAAAATCAAATACTAATCATATGGAAGCCAGAATTTAGTTCATAAATGGAATATGGGGTAGAGTGTTAGAAAGGATCATAATAAAATGAGGTTCACTTTTGGTGATTTGTAGGTTTGGATTTTGGTATAGATGGCATTCTTATTCTTATTCAATAAGAATGCAACTGTTAATTTATATTTATTTCTTTTCTTTGATTTATGTTTGTATAATTACATCAACTGTTAGCCAGGTTTGTGCAAGTAAATTTCTGAATGTTCCAGAGAATCTGAAGATTTAGTTTCAACTTGTTTATATAGTCTATCATGGCTTTGTAAATTTTAAGGGTTCTAGATGTTTGGCTAGTGTATTCTAAAGATCCAACTTCCTTTTACTGATTGTTGCAGTGGGAAATATACCATATGATGCGACAGAAGAACAACTGGTACAGATATGTGAAGAAGTTGGACCTGTTGTAAATTTTCGGTGCGTTGAATTGCATTATCCAGGATAACTTGTTTTTGGTTTGCTTTCTTGCTTGTCACTCAAAAGATGGATTCCTTGTACTGTAATAAAATGGACATCAGTTTATTAACAAGATATGACTACCTTTGTGTGATGTTTGATTTGTGCTGTCCAATTATTTTGCGCAAGCCTCGTGCATCCTAAATTTCTAGATGGTCTGAAAATGTTTTTTTTTTTGGCCCTTGAATTACTTTTGCCAGTGTCACCATCCTGTATTTTAAGTTGACATATAGTTCTTTATCAGAAATCTTATTGTTACAAGTTGAGGATAGTATATAATAATACATGATGTAAGCATCATCTAATTTCTGCAGTATTGAAATCTCCATTAATTATTTATTGCTGGAGTGTTTCACTACAATCAAGTAAAGGAGCCTCCATAAATTTTCTGGACTAATTCTTGACAGATAAGATGTGAGAACAAAGGTATCTTTTGAAGCTGCACTCCTGGAATTATTGATTCTTGTGCTATGAATTCATATTAATAAACTGTTCTGAATGAGGGTTTGCTGACTTTGGCTTCACCCCTACAATCTAACGCACAACCTGAACTAGCTGGCTGGATGACAAATGTGGCAGTAATTATATCAATGTTAGAATGTGATATGTAACTTCTTTGCAAGAATTTGTCAATTTGAAGATGAGGTTATCTAACCCTAAATGTAGATTACGTCCACATGTTGATGTCTACAATGATAAGTTGACTCAACACCTTTGGAGAAATGTAGCTCGAGCAGGAACTGTGCAAATGTTTCAGTGTGAATGTGGGAAATTATTCCATGCTGTAATTTCACTTGAAAAATAGAAGGAAGGCCAATTAATATTAGATATCTAAATAAAATGTTCTAGAAGTTCTAGAACTCTAGTGACATAAATTAGGATTTAATCTTAGCCTTACATGTCATGATTGAGATTGGTGGCGTCTAGGATTAAGGAGATTATTTGCCTCTTTCAAAGCATAGAGAGGACAAGATAGCAGAAGCTGAGCACATATAAGAAGAGAGCAAGAGAGAGCAGAATAAGGAACAGTGTATTCAAGGAGAAGAATAGCAAATTACTAAAGAAACCATTAACATACCAACAGGCTGTACAGGCTGTACTGCTGCTGTAGCTGTCTTTTTCTTATGCACAGGCCATACACATTCTTCTGTGGATTGCTGGAATGAGCTGTAGCTGTTAAGAAGAGAGAGAGTGGTTTCCTGTCCAGGTAATTCTGAAACAGAGCAGGCCATATTGCTGTAGCTATGATCTATTTTACGCAGTGTTGAAATTTGGGGCAGTTATGGGATGAATTTCCCCAAGGAAAATCCAACTACCCCAAAAGAAGTCCATCTCGCCACAAAGAAAGAATTCAAGTGGGATTAAACAAAAGTTATCATTATTATTCAATATGGCATAAATTTATATGGGCAAGTATTTATGTTGGCTTCAATTAGAAAATTCGAATTTATGTTTTTCCCTCCAAAAAAAAAATTACGTTGGCCTCATAATATTCATGTCAGCCTGCCCCAATGGTCGTGACCCTTCGCTCAAAGAAACAACTATAAATTTGGCACCTACCCTCCCATTTGGTCCTATTTGAGGCATCTATTCTGTGGCCTATTGTCATGCATCTCCGCAGTCGTTATTGTTGAGATTTTGTGTAATTGGGGTAGCATCAGTTGTGTTCTAGCTCCCAAATTTTGAGGAAGGACTAGAGTACACTTGATCTACAAGATTTAGAAATGGATTTGGGAAATTTCATCTGGTTTAGGAGATATTAAATTAATTAATTATTTTAATGTATTTTATAAGTTAAAATTTAGGAATTTAAAATAATTAAAGTGAATTTAATTAAACATGTGATGAAATTGTCTTAAGTCACACGGATCAAACTTTCTTTTAATCTTAGCCATTGATTCAAGATCTGATCATGGCCGTTGTTTTCTCAATGAGAAAAGTATAAAGGAAAGGCTTGGGGTCATTTGTAAAGACACACAGAGGCAGACCACTGAGACTAGCTGAGATTCTAGGGCGGGTTTGCTACGAATTCTCAGAAGTGTGCTGTAGAGAGGGGAATTTAGGCCAAGGGAATGATCTGATCCCAGGGTCTAGAATCAGCAAGAGGCAGAGATCAGCTCAGAGAGGCAGCGCAAAGAAGCATGAGAGCAACAACAGAGAGGGTAGCAAATGTGCTACGCAGGTGCTGTGCAGTCCCTCCCAGGACAACGTGATTCAGATGGAAGCCCTCAGGGGTTACACAGAGACCCTAAGGGGCAGCGTAAGGATTGCATCACCCAGTCTGGGGTAACGCAGCCCTTTCCAGGCCAGCGCTGAGGGACGCAAGGGCTTCAGAGGCTGACGCAGAGGCTTCAGGGGCAGCGCTGGGGTTTCTAGACCCTAATTTTGGCAGAGTCTTGTAAATCCCGTTTGAGAGTGTGGATCAGTCATTATTTTGGCTTCAGAACAACTAGTGAGCTGTAGATCTATTATTTCTCTGTCGGGTTTTCCAGATATGGAACCCAGATTTGTTGTATTCAGAATTTTTTTAATAATAAAACCCTCCAGGAGCCAGAAGACCGATTTTCCCGCGTTGGGTTTTTCCGGGGACTATTTGTCTAGAAAATACCTGTGTCACTTTGTCTATGTGTGCATGTACTTGTTCTAGATTTGAATTGGTGAAGATTTGTTATGTGTTTTGTTTCGATTTTAATCTGAATTTATTCAGTTAATAACTTATCTAAGTAGGAGGAGCATAACCAAATTAACAATAAAATTGCTGCATAACTATAAGTTTCAGAAATTTTCACATGGTATCAGAGCAATTGTAGATCTAGGAGGGTCACTAGCAGGAGATTGAAGGTTCTAGTTGCAGAAAGCAGCTAGAAAAGCAACAGAAATTTTGCAGCTAGAAAAGCAACAGAAAAACAGATCTAAAGGGACAATGCAGTTTTTAGAGGCAGATTCACGCAGAGGGAAGGGTGACGGAGTCTAACGCTGTCTCCTAGCAAGCCCACACAATTACTGCGCAAAGGCAGCTCAGAAACAACGCTGGATTGGTCTGAAGCCTACCAGTGTGATGCAAATCTGAATCTGTCAGATCTAGAAAAGACAGAAGATTGGTTGCAGAAATTCAAAAGGTACTGGAGGGGTTAAATTTCTGAAGTTTTCAGATTTTTAGCCTAAGCACAAGTGACAAAGAAGCGGGAGGAGATCAGCTTCTCAGCGAGTTTCTAGCCAAGGAAACTCGCAGATTGATCAGAGGATCAAGGAGAGCCGAATCATTGTTGATTTGGCAGATTTCCAAGGGGGGAAATCAGTTGTCAGAGGGAGCAGAAGGTGCATGTTTTGCCAATGGCCTTAGATCCAGTTCTCTAGCAAAGAGAAAGGGAAGTTCCAACACATTTCTGAGCAGATGGCTCCTCATGGACTGCGTGATCAGGACAGATTGGATGGCCTCTCCAACTTTTCAGTTTGGAAGGCAAGGATCCTGATAGTCCTTGAGGCATATAATCTTAGAGACCATGTAGAGCAAACTCTGGCCACGTCGACCGATCTAGATCTCCTACGGAAGCATAAGGAAGCTGTTGGGCATGCCAAGTGGCTGATTATGGATGGAATTAAGGACCATATTGTACCACACTTAGCTGAGAAGAAGACAACTAATGAGACGTGGAAGGTCTTAATCTTCCTATATGAGGGAAAATCTGTCCGAAAGAAGATGTTGTTGGAGACTTAGATGAGGTCATTCATGATGATCAAGAGAGAAGACATGGAGCATTTCCTCTTCATATTGCAGTCGATCAGAGATCAATTGACTGCAATGGGTGCCAAAGTGGAAGACAATGTGATGGTCAGGACTGCTCTCAATGCAGTCACAGATGAGTGGGAAACCTTTGTCCAAAGTATCTTGGGCAGAGCGGACCTCCCAGATTAGGACAGCTTGTGGGAAATTCTGCGTCAAGAACTCCGCAGATTCACCAATATGTAGTATAGCTCTGGATTGAGCAAAGTGAAGAAGGAAGATGAAGAAGATGCAACCTTGGCATCAAAGAGGCAGAGGGAAACAAGAAGAAGGATCTGTCATAGATCAAGTGCTTCCAGTCTGGTGAAATGGGACATTTTGCCAGCAATTGTCCTCAGAAGAAAAAGGACAAGGAAGCTTCTTCTTCCAAGGCTGCTGTGGCAGATGATGGGTGGGAAGATGATGCAGCCATGAGCGCTCATGAACCACGAAGGTGGGGTGACATGGATATGTAGAGAAGCTACATAGCAGGGCAGGATCCTTGAGTAGCTCATCTCTTGGATCACATGCGAGCTACGACAATCTTAAGACTGTAGCAGGACAAGTAGAGCAGTGGGTGCATATATCACAGATGAAGCAGAGGCAGATCTGAATACTAGGAGGAGCAACGCAGAGCAGAGAAGCAATAACGTAGAGGTAGCAGCAACACAGAGGCTGATGTAACTTCAGCAGCGCAGAGCAGAGCTGCTTACGCATTGCAGAGCTGCAACAACGCAGAAGGCTTCAGAGGGACAACACAGTGCAGCAACAACGTGAGAGATTTCAGCACAAGGGGCTGATGTGACTTCAGTAGTGCAAAGGGAGTCTGCTTACGTAGTGCAGAGCTGTAGCTGTGTATCATCCTTTAGATGCCAGCACAGATCTCTAGCCTATGGAGCTTCAGTGATGAGGATGCAACCCCTCTGACTTGTCTGTCAAAGATTGGGCAGGAGATTTAGTTGTTTCTCTCAACAACTGAAGTTGCAATGCAACAGATCAACAGTGGTAGTGCTATGAGCAGCATAGATGCAGCAAATTGAGAGGGAGCTGCAATATAGATGTTGCAGTGGCAGTGGCAGAGGCAGAGTCATGGGCAACAGTATAGAATGGAAGCAACAGTGCAGAGTTGAGTGGCAGTAGGCCAAGCATTAGCAGCACATAACCAGTACCCAAAATCTTTTAATGCATAGTGTGATGTATTGCTAGAGCACACTCTTGATGCTAAGAGGGAGTGTTGAGATTTTGTGTATTTGGGGTAGCATTAGTTGTGCTCTAGCTCCCAAATTTTGAGGAAGGACTAGAGTACACTTGATCTACAAGACCCATAAATGGATTTGAGAAATTTCATCTGGTTTAGGAGATATTAAATTAATTAATCATTTTAATGTATTTCCTAAGTTTAAACTTAGGGAACTTAAATAATTAAAGTGAATTTAATTAAACATATGATGAAATTGTCGTAAGTCACACGGATCAAGCTTTCTTTTAATCTTAACCATTGATTCAGGATTTGATCATGGCCGTTGATTTCCCAACAAGAAAAGTATAAAGGAAAGGCTTGGGGTCATTTGTAAAGATAAATAGAGGCAGAGAACTGAAGCTAAGCTGAGATTCTAGGGTGGGTTTGCTAAGAATTCTCAGAAGTGTTTCAGCTACAGAGAGGGGAATTTAGGCCAAGGGGATGATCTGATCCTAGGGTCTAGAATCAGCAAGAGGCAAAGATTCGCAGAGAAGCAGGAGAGCAACATCAGAGAGGGCAACAATTGTGCTACGTAGGTGCTGTGCAATCCCTCCCAGGACAACTTGATTCAGCTAGAAGCCCTCAAGAGTTATGCAGAGACCCTAAGGGGCAGCGTAAGGACTGCGTCACCCAGTCTGGGGTAACACAACCCTTTTCAAGCCAACGTTGAGGGACGCAGGCTTCAGAGGCTGACGCAGAGGCTTCAGGGGCAGTGTTGGGGTTTCTAGGCCCTAATTTTGGCTGAGTCTTGTAAATCCCGTTTGAGAGTGTGGATCAGTCATTATTTTGGCTTCAGAACAGCCAATGAGTTGTAGATCTATTATTTCTTTATCAGGTTTTCCAGATTTGGAACCCAGATTTGTTGTATTCAGAAAATTCTTGATAATAAAACTCTCCAGCAGCCAAAAGACTGGTTTTCCCGCATTGGGTTTTTACGGGGACTATTTGTTCAGAAATTATCTGTGTCACTTTGTCTGTGTGCATGTACTTGTTCTAGATCTGAATTGGTGAAGATCTGTTATGTCTTTTGCTTCGATTTTAATCTGAATTTATTCAGTTAATAACTTATCTAAGTAGGAGGAGCATAACCAGATTAACAATAAAATTTATGCATAAGTATAAGATTCAGAAATTTTCACAATTATCATTCATCTTCTGTGGCATATTGTCAATAATCTCTATGGCGTTCCTTATGGTTCAATTCGGCCTTCTTTTTAGGATCTTTGTGGCCTTTCGTATGGATCAATGTGGCCTTCTTTTGAGGATCTCTGCAGCCTTCATTAAGGATCATATGCGGCCTATTCTCTGCGGCTATTTTTTGTGTATTGTAAGGGATGAGTTAGGGCATTTTTCTTGGCCAAATTGAAATGATCAGTTTTTGTGTATATCTCAGGAGGACTGTGAAGTGAACAAAGTTCATACTTTTTGTCAAATACTCCAGAAGACTTGGAATATGAAAATATCCATTGAGGATACACATATTATATTAAAATGTATGAGTAAGAATGATGATGATTTGAATGTTACAAATGAGGTCTGCTTATATACCTACGTTGGTGCCTCTTCACGGAAGGTCATGTCCATTAGACATGCCTCTTTACCCTAATTACTAATTAACTAATCATTATTTATTGGTTACATTATTTATATTATTTTATTCATAACATTGCCTTCCTCCTCAAAAAGCTTTGTCCTCATAGCTTGTTGATAAAAAGGCTTGATCTCTTTTTCTGCTACGAATGTCTTCTCGGGTTGGGGTAGATATCCTTGTCGATACAAGTTGATATGATCCTGTAAGTGACAAACAAAATTGTCGAACTGAGAAGGGATCAGACCATCCTAGATTAATCTTCTGCGGAATCTTGCGGTGACTAGCAACTTGTGATGAACTGTTATCACTGGACTGAGTTATGCGCACTTCAGTATTCTTCGGAACATCAATTTTCTGTTTCTGTTCTAAATACATAGCTTTATTGAGTTGTTTACTATCGTGATTCAGATGTCGATAAGGAATCCTAGTGATTTGATTTTCCCTGATCTCATTTGTGTCATCTTCTTGATTTATTTGAAGTACCTGATTTCCTATAGCCAAGGACGTTGAATGGTTAATTTCTGGATCTTCACTTGAATCTTTTGTTATTAGAACTGTAACTTCTGAGTACATATTTACTTCATCTAGTTTGTCCTCTTCTTCAATTGGGATATTGACTAGATTGGGGTTTGGATTTTTTTCTTTAACATGGACTAAAGACTTCGATACTTCTTCTTGAGTAAGTTTTTCTAACTTGACATTAAGTAGCTTCTTGTCACTTTTGAGCTTCTTTACTTGCGTAAGAAGGTTTTGATTATGATTCCTTAGACGTAAAATCTCTTTTTTTTTTTTTTTTCTCTGAATTGTTGATTTTATCCTTGGTATTTTTCTCTTCATCTTTTAAACTTTTGATTTGTTCTAATAATTTTTTATTAAAGTTCTTTAGACATAAATTTTCCTCTTCTTTTTCTGATAAGTGTTTCTTAAGATCCTTCTTTGTGACCTTAGTTTTCTTGACTTGTCCAATTAACTTTTCAACATGGTCCTTGAAGTGAGAATTTTCTTCGTCCTTTTCCATTATTTGTTTGTAATGCATATCTACAAGATCTTCATATTCTTGTTGTAACTCTTTCTTGTTTTGCCAAAGTTCAGATATTATGTCTTTCTTTTGATATTTCAACTGCAATTTCTCGGTACATGGGATTACATCGTTTTGTAGGGGTGATGAAGGGTGTTTATCTTGTAATTTGGATTCTGTCTTCCCAATTGTTTCCATTAATTCTTTCATCTGTCTTGCTAATGTTTGTTTTTTTGTATCACTTAGACATTCAACTAAAGTAAAAGCTTTGTAACATTTTATGCCGACTATGTTTTGATTTTTGAATGACTTGTGACAATTAGGATATCCTTGTGAGCAAAAATGACATATTGCAAAGAAACCACGATTCTTTGTGGAAATCATCTCTTTACCTTCTATTTATTTTTTTCCTTCAAAGATCGAATCCCTTTTGTCTTTATCGATATTTTTATTAACTAATCCTTGTTTTATTTTTCCCTTTTCAATATATATATATATATATATATATATATATATATAAAAGAAATGCTTTGAATAACCCTTTTAATTATTTCAACGCCTTCTTTTAACTTTCTTCTTGATAATGAGTGGTTGGACTCTAATTAATTTTTTTATTTTTTTTTATGACTCTTATTTTCTTTATATATATATTTTTTTGTCTTTTTCGTTTAATATCTTTCTTTTCTTATAGTATATATGCTCTTTTTTTTAACTGGCCAAAGGCCGACTGGCGAAATATGGAGAAACTCCAAAACTGATAGCAAAATGCTTCAACGGCAACGACATTGACGAATTTGACGGTCAAGGACCTAGATCGGAGAGCGTGGCTTTGTGCAACAGTGAGCGGCCAGAATATCGAATTGCTCTGATACCAAATGAAGTGAACAAAGTTCATAGTTGTCATTAAATACTCCAAAAGACTTGGAATATGAAAATATCCATTGAGGATACAAATATTATATTAAAATGTATGAGTAAGAATGATGATGATTTGAATGTTACAAATGAGGTATGCTTATATACCTACGCATGTGCCTCTTCACGGAAGGTCATGTCCATTAGACATATCTCTTCAACCTAATTACTAAATAACTAATCGTTACTTATTGGTTACATTATTTATATTATTTTATTCGTAACAGACTGAGCCCTAATTAGGATCAGGTCTGAGTTCATTCAATGCTGGAACAATCATATGTCTAAGGGCTGAAATTGCTAGTGAAATAGCGCAGGTGATAAGGTCAGTTTGCAAGTGGTTTGGAGGCTTGAATTGGAGCTGTAGCTTCAGCTACAAGAAGCCCTAACCAGTGCTGAATCTTCAGAGATTGATGGGTGCACAGGGCCAAGCTTTCATCAGCAGAAGTTGACGTCCTTAAAGGTAAGCAAATGTATTCTATGATTGATGATTTACTAGATAATATGGTCTGCCTTTGTATGTGTTTAAACAAGTGTTAAGCAGCCCAAGTTCAGTGAGTTTGGTGACTTGTTAAAGGCTACTTGGTGTGCCCTAGCAATGTGAACAAGGGCTGGCTTGTTTCTATGAATTGTGCCCTAGTTCTGTGAACTACAGAGGTCACCATCAGTGAAATGACAGTGTTGAAAGGCAGTAATATGACAATGATGTCTGAACTGATTTGATATGACTGTGTTATATAGCTGTGTATGACTGTAATGTATGGCAGTCCCCTTTCTGACTGTGACCTAATGACAATGAAGTATATCAATGACCTTATGACTATTATGAATGGCAAAGACTCTTTGACAGTGATTTGACATTGATATATGGCTCTGATTTGGCAGCGATGTATGGCTATATCCTTATGATGGTGATGTGTGGCAGTGTGCTTATGACAATGATGAATGACAGTGACATTTATGACAGTTTACTTGACAAAGATATATGTTACTTATGACAGTGATATGGAGATCTATCAAAGGTCTTGTGGATGAGGATCTTGTATTGGCTTGAGGAGGCCTGATGTATTTGATGTTGAAAGACTGGTGTCTCATTGTATCTCAACTGAACATTCGATGAATATCTAATGAAGAAGAATAATTGATTTTTGGGTTTTCCGCCTTGTGGGGTTTTTCCCTGTTCTCTGACCAAAAATCTTGGTCTCTATTGTGTATGCTTTTCTGCTAATGTTCCTTACTATTTCGCTGCATTGTTTATGTTCTCTGCTTATGATGATATGATGTTATGATGTTATAGCAAAGAACTATTTAGGCCTAAAATCAACATGGAATCAAAGCCGGGGTGAAGCAAAATCAATGAGATCACCCCCATGTAAATACCTATGATAGATTTCATAATCAAGCAGAGTGAAAGAGATGAAGATGTTGGAGACCTAAAAAGATGGTTTGAAGGAAACCCTTGGGAGCCTTTGTTTTTACAAATGAAGGTTAGGGTTTGAAGAGAAAAACCCTAGGAATGGCCTTGGATATTGAAAATGCCTAGGTTCTAGTGTGATTCAAAATCTCCATGATATGATATATGAGAAGCTATTGAAATATGACAGATTCAAAGTAACCCTAGATGGGCTTGTCTCCCAATAGGAGATGGTATGATGGAGATCCAATGGTCATCTAGTACATTGATAATTGGACTTGGATGCTGATATTGAGGATCTAGAAATGAGAATACAAAAGAAGCATTTCTTAGATAGTGGTGACTCTTGGCTAGGAAGGAAGCAAGATCAAGCAGGAGTTGAGAGCTTCCTACAATCCTCATTAAACATAAGTACTTTCAAGACTTATGTTATTTCCTTGTGACATTGTACTTGTTCAATTAATTTATCTTAGACTACTATTTATTCTTCCTACATGAGTAATTGGCTAACCCAATGCTTCTTTCCTTGACTTCTTGAATGAGGGTTTGTTCAAGGAAAGTTGATCCATCTTGAGGACCATCAAGATGTAGAGCAATGTAGGAAGAGTTAGCTCGAAGAGGGAGTTGGTGCAAGAAAATGAAGAATCCACTCTTATATTGAGAGAAGCCTCTCATCATGTACCATTTCATTATGTATATCTACCTTGCTATTATTGCTCTTGCTCTTGTTCTAGGGTCAACAGGTACATCATATGGATGTAAGGACCTAGTCCTCAATATCGAGATTGATGAGGATGCAAAGCCATCCCATGGATAGGGTGGCGCTTGAAAATGGACAAGAGCTCATATCTTGTAGGAAGGGTTGCAGTCTCCTAGGTTGATGACTATGACTAAAAGAGGCTTCATATTTAGAGGGAGTAGACTGGTAAATTCAATGCAATAGTCTGATGAGATGCTGGGAACAATATGTCCTTCATGAAAGGACCATGCTAGATGACAAAGATGTTGCAGTATCAGATGCTTCCATGAATATGCTCTTAGAGGGAGAGGACTATGATGCGATCCTAGCTCCTGTTGCCGCATGCACTATTATCAGATGTTTGTAAAGCTGGCTTCCTCCATGATGTACTTAAGGAAGAAGCATACTTGGAGCTATCTTAGGACTTTAAGGCACTTAAGAAGACTCATGACTGCATAATAAGAAAGGTCACATATGGACTTCAGAAAGTTCCCTGTGTTGGAACTTGGGTATGCTTGGATGGATGGACATTTGATGCAGACTCCAACCTCCCTTTAAGGTTAAAGGTATGTTTTTGATATTTGGTTTTATATACTAATAATTTATTTATGACAGGATCAAATCATCTCAGCATTCAGTGCCAGAAGGAATTGACCTTTGAGCCCAAAGTGATCCACCTCCTGAGACTACAAACATAACAATGAGATGATGAGGACTTCCTTCTAAAGGGAAGTATGCTGTCAGAGACTTGGCATGGTGGATTACATTGAAGCAATTGAGAGACTCCTCTTTAGATTAAGATTTTATGGATCCCATGATGAGCAGGCAACCAGATGGATCCCATCATGTACCTTGAGCCAAATAGAGCTTGGACATGTATATTGAGATACTGCAAAGCTGGTGTTGAGATACCTTCATGGATTGAGACAGTGTCATGATGCCAAGTGAACTAGGAGTGTTGTTAACAAGAAGAACACATTGAGGTGTTGCTTCAGTATGGGTCTTGCCTTAATTTCTTGGATGAGTAGGTAGTAGACTTCCATTGCACTCATATTGCGAGCATTGTGGCTTTTGATGGAGCACTGAAGCTCCAACACCGAGGGAGAAATGAGGCTCCCATAGTGATTTTTTGCGGAATTGAAGTAGTGAGGCTTCAACTGATGAGCAAGTTACAAACATTCTCACCAAGCCTTTGCTGAAAGGAAAGTTCTTGGTCTTCAAAGAGAAATTTGGAGTTGTGGAGAAAGTATCGCTTTTGGGAAGGGATCTTGGTTGATCACGAACACTAAGCTTTGGGAGCTCATGTGGGCGTGGGGTACTCCTTGGAGCTATAGGGTTTGGAGGATCCTTATCATTTTGATAAGTTGATCTTCCCTAGTCAAGGCTAGGGCTTCATAGAGTACATACCCCAGTATGCATCCTACTTGCAAGGCGGGCTTGTTGGGATTACCACCAATCTGGCCAATGAGTGAGGAGACTTAGCTATGGTTGATCTTTACCTATGGTGGATGCGTATGGTAAATTGATCTCCCTAAGTCCGAGATGCATGATGTTCAAACATTTGATCACCAAGGATCATGTTGGATATGACATAGGGTATGGAGGATCTTTACCACTTGTGGTAAATCAATCACCCCTATGGTCGATGAGGATCAACCGATAGACATAGGGTATGGAGGATCGTTAACAAGGAGTGGTAAATTGATCTCCCCCTATTGTCATTGGATATAGGGTTTGGAGGATCTTTACCCCAATAGTAAATTGATCTCCCCTTTGATGATTCTTCTTATTTAGATCGAGACATCATTGTTTAGCAGAGATGAGCTGAGCTGAGATGAGATGAGATGAGATGAGATCTCCCTAAGTCCGGGATGCATGGTATGACATAGGGTATGGAGGATCTTTACCAAGGAGCGGTGAATCAATCTTCTCTATTGTCATGTGGATCATTCTTCTTCTTCTATGGATTGAGTCATCATTGTTTAGTTGAGGCAAGGTCATGGAGCTTGACTTGGAGAGACTGCCATGGACTTGGTTGTGGTAAATCGATCTCCCCTACCAATGATTATGGATTATTCCTCTTCTTTGGGATGAGATGAGACGAGATGAGCTTCTCTTATGACGAGTCATGTACATCCGAGATGACACACATGGTGTAGCCGAAAATTCCTCCCTAGTTGAGAGGGAGTGTTGAAATTTGGGGTAGCTATGGGATGAATTTCCCCAAGGAAAATACAACTACCCCAAAAGGCCCACCTCACCCCAAAGAAAGAATTCAAATGGGATTAAAGCAAAAATATCATCATTATTTAATATGGCATAAATTTGTATGGGCAAGTATTTATGTCGACTTCAATTAACAAATTCGAATTTATGTTTTTCCCTCCAAAAAAAGAATACAAGCCTCATAATATTCATGTCAGCTTGCCCCAATGGTTGTGACCCTTAGCTCAAAGAAACAACTATAAATTTGGCAGCTATCCTCCCATTTGGCACAATCAACTAGCCCTATTTGAGGCATCTATTCTACGGCCTATTGTCATACATCTCTGTGGTTATTATCATTTGTGTTTTGCGGCCTATTGTCACCTATCTTTGCGACCTTCTTCTGAGGATCTCTGCGACCTTCTTCTGAGGATCTCTGCGACCTTCCTTATGGATCAATGCAACCTTCTTTTGAGGATCTCTGTGGCCTTCATTAAGGATCATATGTGGTCTATTCTCTGCAACTATTTTTTTGTGTATTGTAAGGGACGATTAGGGCATTTTTCCAGGACGAATTGGAAGGATTAGTTTTTGTATATACCTTAGGAGGACCAGGCCCTAATTAGGATCAGGTCTGTGGTCATTCAATGTTGGAACAATCAAATGTCTAAGGGTTGAAATTGCTAGTGAAATAAGAGAGGAGATAAGGTCAATTTGCAAGTGGTTTGGAGGCTTGAATTGGAGCTGTAGCTTTAACCACGCCCTAATCAGGGTTGAATCTTTAGAGATTGAAGTGTGCACAGGGCCAAGCTTTCATGAGCAGAAGTTGACCTACTCAAAGGTAAGAAAATATATTCTATGATTGATGATTTACTAGATAATATGGTCTGTCTTTGTATGTGTTTAAACAATAGTGTTAAGTAGCCCAAGTTTAGTGAGATTGGTGACTTCTTAAAGGCTACTTGGTGTGCCCTAGCAATGTGAACAAGGGCTGACTTTTTTCTATCAATTGTGCCCTAAGTCTTGTTAGTTTGGAGTAGTGAAAGGATATATAAGAAGGCTTTCTTTTGTGCCCTAGTTTTGTGAACTACAAAGGTCACCATTAATGAAATGATAGTGTTGTAAGGCAGTGATATGACAATGATGTTCGACTTGATATGACAATGTTATATAGCCGTGATATGACTGCAATGTATGACAATCCCCTTTATGACTGTGACCTAATGACAATTAAGTATGTCAACGACCTTATGATTATGATGAATGGCAAAGACTCTTGGTAGTGATTTGACATTGATATATGGTAGTGATTTGACAATGATATATGCCCATATTCTTATGACAGTGATGTGTGGTAGTGCGCTTATGACAATGAAACTTGTCCTTATGACAACGACATTGATGACGGTTATACTTGACAAAGATATATGTTACTTATGATAATGATTTGGAGATCTATCAAAGGTCTTGTGGATGAGGATCTTGTATTGGCTTGGGGAGGCCTGATGTATTTGATGTTGAAAGACTTGTGTCTCATTGTATCTGCACATTGTATCTCAGTTGAACATTTGATGAATATCTAATGAAGAAGAAGAGTAGATTTTTTGGTTTTCTCCCTTGTGGGGTTTTGCCCCGGTCTTCGACCAAGATCCTAGTGTCTCTATTGTGTATGATTTTCTTCCAATGTTCCTTATTGTTCCGCTGCATTGTTTATGTTCTCTCTACATAATTGTTATGATGATATGCTATTATGGGGCAAATGTAATGTGAAAATGTTGAAAAATTCTAAAATTGCAATTATCTATAACAAAGAACTATTTAACCCTAAAATCAAGACACATGCCATACATTGTTGTTTGAGGTGATATTTTAATTTTTTGACCTTACATTTGCTGGTTCAAGGAAGCTTCAAAGATACCCTTGTAAGCTTTGAAGTTTGATCAAATGAATGAAAAGCTGGTTAGGAGAAATCCCATTAAATGTGTTTTATTTCTTTCACTATTCATTCTTTTATCTACTATGTGATGATATAATATTCAAAATTTTAATTTTTTTGCTATTAAATAAATGTTGTTTTTGAGTTATTTAATGAGAGAGAACATTAGGACAACAAACACCTAGGCTTGAAAAATTTACATGGCATACAAGTTATTTCTTTGATTGAGATTCTCAAGGGTTTACAATGGTAAACCATTTGTCAGAAAGGACAAACAATTAGAGGGTTTCAATACTCCTCTTAAGGAGTAATTTTTTCAGATTTGGGAGTTTGAAATTTGTGCATTAGATATCAGAGGTGGTCTTAGTTAGCCTTAGATTCGAGGATAGATTGGATGGTGCCTCAAATTTCTTGTCATGGAAAGTGTGAGTTATGTTATCGATCAAACTAGCAAGGTTGCTAAGGTCTTGATTGACACACATAGGGGGGTGGCCCTCTAACCCACCAAAATGGGTTATCCCGTGGAGAAAACATTTTCCTACATTTGACTGCCAGTTAGATAGCCAACAATCCCTGCCAGCCGCCATTAGTTGACGATATGCCATGTATCTTTGCCACTTACGTCAACCATGTGCTTCTCACCCATTTGACATTAGCACTTGGACGAAGGTGGGTTGCCATTAAAAAGGTACTTTGATCATTTTGCAATAGGGTGCTTATACCTGTTTGTTTTTGGGTATTTAGTATGGATTATGGGGTGATCTGGAAGATTGACAAACCTTGACTGTCATCTTGTTCTCTCACCTTACTTGGGGGGTTATTCTTTGATCGTAGTCTAGTGGGACCTCCCTTAAAGACCCTTTGGGTATAGGATGTGCACTACTTAGGAAGCCTTGATTGAGATAGTTCCATCTTCCCATATGACATAATTAACAACTTTCATCTTACATTACAAACCAATATCTCACCTCCATTTAGTTCAACTTGCTATTAGTTCTTGATAATTTGACACTCGTATGTTCGCATACCTGGGCCCAAAAACTTCGCCTTGGGAGGTTGATGCAACTAAAAGAAACAGAAAGAGCATATCATGGCCAAAATGAAATAAAAGAAAGAAAAATCAAAATGCAAAAGATGGTCTGGGACATAAAGATGAACACATGGTCAAAAGTCTAGCATGAGCTGTACCTCACTCATATGGCCATCACTTGGTTCCTGAGCACATGTTGCTCCATTACAAGAAAAAGGAACCCTTGCATGTCTCAACCCCGATGAGCGATAAAGTGACTCATCTTAAAGGGTAATACAATTGTTACATCATACAAAGCAAGCTCTAACCCTTGAGCTACAAGTAGTTGTGCAAGCAAAAATCAAGAAGAAGTAAAAGGCACACAAGAGGGGTGGAAAAAACAAAGGTCGAGCTGGTAACTCATGCATCCACGAATGCTCCCTCCTCAGATCTATACATTCAGGATGTAGACACCCCCATCAGTTGGTCCCTTCGGCCATGACACTTGGCCATGAAGTCTTATCCCCTCCATTACCATCATTATTATTCACTAACACCTATCAATTGAAGGGTGGAATGGAAGCACATAATAGGATTGACCTTTAGCCACCCCTACTTAGGGAGAAAACACCGTTGTAAGATCAAGGTCTTGATTTTGGAAGGGGGTCCTTGTTTGAAGTATTAAATTGCCCTTAACATACAAGTTTGGTTCGCTTAGATACATTATTGATCTTGGTCCCTAATGACTAGTTCTTTTCACCAGAATCCATGTTTTTCTTGTTGTGTTAGTTCAACAACCTAGGTCTTTGGCACCTACTCCACAGGTACCCAGACCCCTCAGCCTCCTAGCAACTTCATTGGATGATACATGTCCCAAAGCATCTCCAACACCCAAGTTGTTGGTTGAATTTGACCTAGATTTGAGGATTTTTTTAGGATGATACAGTTGGGCCCAACATGCCCCCAGGTTGGTCTTGACACAACTTGATGGGAAACAGCTGATTGGGAGCACAAACGAGGATGGTGTCATACTGAGAGATTAGGGAGGGATTATTGCATTGGAGAAGCCCCTAACGTTGGAGAAGAGGAGGCCTCATTTAGTAGTTGGAAATCCATGGAGACAACTTTATAGCACCCCAGTTGGATCTTGGGAACCCACAGGTGGCAGTGAGGTGAATTTGAGGACCAACCCTCAAATCATGGATTTCACAGGTATCTACACCTTCTTGGACACCTCATCACCCTTGGACATGGCATTTGGAGAGTTTATTGTTGATGACTTTAGCATGAGAGAACTTATGACTCACACGTGTGGTATAATTAGGGCATATTTTGATAGAGCTAGTTGCTTGTAACCCAAGCACATTTTAGCATCGAACTTGTTTTAGGGTGTAATGTTGCCAACTCTGGAACAACTACACTATTGGGAATATCTCAAGATATTACCAATGTGGAGATCAGCAATACATAAACATGCGCTGGAAATAGCAGTGAATGCATTAAAACCAAGAATGCCGGAAGATCCACATAACCATTAAATTAGATTATAGCAGCAATAATGTATGCAATATCTTGAGGGGAATGATCTCTCAAGCTAGGCAATGCAGCCTTGATGAAACATATACATGGCACATGAAGAAATTCTGCTATACAAGAGAAGCCTTGGCTATGACTGTGCAATCCTTGAAGGGGAACTGCTGCAAAATGTCAATAATATATAGATATGACAATAGATAGCTCAAATAAGGAGGGGGAGCAAGATCTCAACCCCTAGAAATATGCAATACACAATCCTCAGAAGGATTGGTTGAAATACAAGCAAAATGGCAAATCTGCAGAAATGCCGGAGTTGCTGGGTAGCTGCAGCAACTCAAGAACTAGAAACAAATGGAGAAGACTGAAGATGCTGCAATAAATGACAAGATCTCCTCCAATGGATCTCTAGAATGTAAGGCTGATCCTCTCACCTAAGATCTAACCCTCCAAACATGTGGAGCAAGTCTCCACTGCAAATGCACTTAGAAATAACGCAGTCTAGAGAAAGGACTGCGCTGTTGGTGAAGAGAAATGCTTGGCCTGATGCCAATGATCTGCAATATGCTCCTGGATCTCCCTCACTAACCTCCCAGAGGAATAGAAGCTCCCTCCTCTGACAGATGAACCAAGGAAATGGTATATGGTGTCCTCCACTGCAACACCCCAGCAACACTGCGTTATACTTGAGTAGAAATAACGCAGTAACTGAAAGGAGAAGCTTTGGCCTTGAGCCAAGAGATATGGAGAATGAAGAACAATCCTTCAAGAGCTACTCAAGAAGGAGAAGGAATCCTAAACAAGAATTCCCCCGCAATTCTTGCTAAACAGTAGAGAATGCACAATTGTCTGAATAGACAATGAGATGAATAATCATAAGCATGTGAAACAATGGTTGCCTTGCCCTCCTTTTAAACAAGTGAAAGCTCTTTCTCCATGGGCCCCATCCATTAGGGTTTCCTCCACCAAATATCCTCTTCTTCATTCACACTGCGCTGTCTCATAAAGTGATCCATTCCTCCTATGGCAGCGTTGTTGACTTGGTCAAACATGACCTTGTCTTCATGCATTTGCCCCTTTTCACACTTGAGGGTGCAAAATGAAGCTACTCTGATGATCCCTTTCACATCATGAGGGATTTTATTCATGTCTTAAATAAGAATGGGTCCCTTTACCCATTTATTTAGCTGCAATGTGATAAAAGCAAAATTTTAATGTTCCATTTAGCCATGTGCTAAAATGGGAACATTACATAGGGGCTTTTGCTGGCTAATTGTTAGAACTTATCCTCATATAAATAGAGGATAGGCTCATTGTATTGGATCATCATCACTTGTGACTATTTCGACGCTCTTGGATGATTTCAATGTTGTTTTCTTGTGGAAATGTGACTCTATGGTGCACTTTGCTATTTGGAGCAATATCTTTGGTCTTGGAGATGTTACTTTGGAGCAATAAAGGCTTGTACATGCATTCTATCTTGTAAGTTTGCCTTAGATTTGATAATTTTTTATTCGTGTCTAATGTTTGGAATGGTTAATTTATCTGGGGTTTGTATTTTGCTAGTTATTGTAGAAAATTAATATATGGAATCTAGATGATAACATTGTATGCATTACCCACTAGTAGAATGTGAATGGCAATCCCATTGGTGAATATTTTAACCATCTCTCCCAATTGATTTTGCTCTCTCACAAAAATAATAGTTAGAGTTTTGAGAACTAGGGTTTCATCATTCTGTTACTCCTTGCCAAGATTTAGCATATTCTACAATCCCATAGACTCCATCCCAAGGACTAAGTATGGCCTTGTCACTTAGTTGATCACCTACAAAACTTACCTAAACTTCATTTTCTCTCTCCTAATTTGACTTTCGGCCCATCAAGGATAAGCTGCTAGCTTGGGCAACGACACGAATTGGACTAGGGTTGGAGGCGATGGTTTGTGGAAGGATTCGACACTGGAAAGAGTGTTGGTTGCCTCAAAATCAATCCCTTCTAGTGGCCAATCCATCCATTTCAAGACTAAATTCTTTTTCCCTATGTCGATCTTGCCCTAGAAAGCCCTAGCTTGCCTTAGGCTTCAACTTGGGGCTTGTTGAAGGCTTCTTGTTCCATTGGTTGCTGATATTCATTGTTTGGAAGCCTTTTCTTAGCCTTGTGATTCTAGGTTGATCCATTAGGCCTACTATTCATCAAGCCCTAGATTTTTCGTTCCTTAAATAGGCTATATTGGAGTATTTGAATTACCTTATCTTGTTTGCTGAGCCATGTCTTAGGTAGATTTGTCCTTTATAAGCCTACCTTGTCACCTTATTCCTTGAACTTAACACATCTCTCATAGGTGAACTATTAAAGGGAAGCCTCCCTAGTGGTGAAAATCCATAAAAGAGTAGGAGGTAGTGGCTTTGGTGACAGTGGACCACACCTCATTGTTGTCCCTTGATCTAGTTTTTGTCTTGTGGGCTTCCCTCACAAGATCTGCTAGATTTTGAGGCAACAAGCCCATTGTCACTTAGGCACAAATCCCCACTCTTTATGTTAAATTTCCAATACCAGCCAAATTTATTTATACCTCAACAATTTTCATTCCTAGAAAATTAGTAAATAAAATTCTGAATTGCCGTGAAAATAAAATCACTAGTATTTAACTTAAACAAAATATTTGCAGTGGAAAAATAATGTCAGATAGATCAATCACATCACAACAATAAGTATACACCCATAACAATTTTCCTTCATTAAATTCTTGGGAAAATATGGGCCTAGACCCACATAGAAAAATACATAGGAAAATGCACTGTTGTAACTTGTAACTTGGCCTCCCACTGCAAAATTTGACCCACCAGAAAATCGACCTCTTGAAGAATTCAACCCTGGAGAAAGTCGACTTCCACCGCTAGCAAATCGAACCTCTCCTTTCCTCCTCGTATGACCCTTACACGCTTAAGAAAATCACCCCACTTGATAAATCGACCTCTCCACAACTTAACGTCCTCTGCGCTTCAACTACTTCCTAAATCGGCCTCCTATAAATACTCCTGAAATTTCCTTGCGCTCTTCCCCCCTTCTCTTCGTTGTAGCTGAGCCTCTTGCTCTAGAGAAAATCACTTCCTCCACTAGTGTGTCTAATGAATTGTATGAAATCAATGCAACAAGTAATGGAAACAGAGCTTCAACAATAAACAACAGAATTCCGATACTGTGTAAATAACTTCAGTAAGTAGAGTTTAATCAAGGCATGAATAAAAGAATAGTTAACAAACTACAAGAACAAATGGGTGAATCTTGTGAAGAAGGCGGGTCCTTTCCTTCTCACAAGATTCCCCAGAAGAAGGAATTAAAATGAAATGCTCAGAACAAACTTTTATTCATCTGTCGAAAGCAACATATTGCAAAAGAGTCACGTTCCTTCTCTGTTAAAAAATGAACCTCCCGTAGCCTCTAACCCCCCTTCTAATGCTGATGTCTCCTCTTTTTAAAGAGGAGACATCTATTACAATTGATTTACATTATAGAAATCCTATTTTTAACCCAATCTGATCTTCTATACTGAAATAGGACCTTTTTGTTCTTCCATAGCAAAATGCTGTTACAATGGTTACGATGGTACTGGCTTCAGAGTGGCCCGTGTAACAACTGGCTTATTTTATAACTTGATTAAGCCAAATACCTAACCCTAATCTACTAAGTGATTGATGATTGAGATTACATCTCACCTCACTTGAGATCATATCTAAGTCACTTAAATAGTTTTATTATTTATCCTTAATACTTTGGCTTCATAGTCCACAATAATTAATTGACTTTAATTATTGTACTTAATATAAGTTAGACTTAGGAAATAAGTCATAAATCATTTACTCTAGCAAGCAAGCACCTAAAGAGGCAATCAACCATCTCCCTTAACCTGTACCTATAAAATGTGAACTTCTCTTTCACTAGAGACTTGTGAGGATATTTGCGACCTGCTCCTTTGTGGAAATGTATTGCAATCTCACAACACCTCTTTGGACCTTGTCTCTGATGAAGTGATTTATGATCTCTATATTTTGGATTTGTCGTGAAACACATTATTTTTAGAGAGCTTAATGCAACTCTGATTATCACAGTAATGTGAAAGTTTCATCTATTGCAACAACTGGAAAATATTCTTCTAAATGTAAATTTAATTATGCAGTTTATTTGCTACGACAAAGAACGAATAAAATCACAATTGCAATTTTCACAATAAATTTACCACAGAAAATAAAATACTGGAAATTGAGAAATTTTAGCGCACACACAAGAAAACCCAACTTGAGAAAACCGGTGCAATAGATGAGGATTTTCTTATTAATCTTCAGCAAAAAATCTGAGTATAAGAATTTTACATGCCCTACTGACAATCTAAACTGAGGAAAATACCAAGAGAAATTTTGTGAGAATTTTCTCACACTCCACAACAACTTTTTGCCCCTGAGATGGATCCTCTGACTTCAGGCTGGAGCCTCTGCATCACACTCTGCGCAGATCTCCTGTGGACGTTGCTCTTCCTCACGCTGCCTCTTCCCGAATCCAGGAATCTTCCTTTTGGACTTCTACTTCTCCCCTCTCTCACCTGCTACTCACCCTCTGGCTCTATCTCCTTTGCTGAATCACAACCATTGAGAAAATCAAACTGCTTGGGCAACTGAGTAATTGCACTGGTGTGTTCTCCATCTACCCATCGACTTCTTGTTATAATCTTCTGTTGGAGCACCAACAACCAAGATTAAAAGTTAATCGATGGCCCAGATTAATTCCCTGTCGATCCGTGTGAGTTTCTAGATGATTCTCACCTTATCTCGATTAACACTGATTAATTAACAATATTCCCTAACTTTAGACTTAGGAAACATTTAAAAATTGGTTAATAATCTAATTGAGACACTTCTAGGTGGAATTTCTAGAAACGATATATGGGTTTTGGAGAACTCATGTATTATAGCGTCTCCACAATTTCGTGTCTAGAACACATTCGATGCTACAAAAATTAACACTCCCTCTTAGTGAGGAATGTGTTCTAGTGTTACACCTACTGCCACAACACCCTGTCTCTGCATCATCTCCTGTCACGCTACTGATGTCTGGCTACTATTGCCCACCAACCACTACACAACTTTGATATGAGCTGCATCTGTACTGTTGCTGACCTTGCTGAACTGTTGCCAACACTGCATTTGCACTGCAAGTCCTCTCATCTGCTAGTGTTACAACTGCAACATCTGCAACTGAGAAACATCCAAAGTACCCTGTCCTTGCTACTAAAATGGGTTCTCCACCATACCCATTTGTTCCCTGAACTGGACGAACTTAGCTCTCCCTAGAGCTTTCGTGAGTATGTCTGCCGCTTGCTCTCCTGTGGGAACACACTACAACTGGACTGCACCATGCTATACATAGTCTCTGATGAAATGGCATCTAATATCTATGTGCTTCGACCTGTCATGAAACACTGGATTCTCAGAGAGCTTTATGCAACTCTGATTATCACAATAGATGCTAGTCGCTCCCATCCTCTTCCTGAACAAGCTCACAAGCAGCCTCCTAAGCCATATAGCTTTGCACGTGGTTGTGCTAGCTGCCATATACTCTACTTCTACTGAGTTCAGTGTTACTGACTTCTGCTTCCTGCTACACCAAGAAACCATCCTTGATCCAACACTGAAGCAGTACCCGGAGGTACTTTTCTTGTCCACTGAACTACCTACCCAATCTGCATCTGTGAATCCACATAGTCTGACGTCATACCCTCGAGTATACCTCAATCCATACCCGGCTGTGCCGCGCACATACCTCAAAAATTAAAATGTGCCTCGCTGTTGCCCAATATACCCTCTTCAGCTCTACCATGAATTGACTTAGGGTATTGATTATGAAGCAAATATCTTGCCTAGTGATGACTAGATACATGAGAGACCCAATGAGCTGTCTATACAAGGTGGGGTCGACTTCCTTGTCATCTGATGCATCTATCTTCGTCCAATTTGTGTTCATGGGCGTAGTCATGGGTCTGCAATCTTGCATTCTAAACCTCTTCAGAATATCTGTAGTCCACATATAAAACTAGAATGAGTGGTTTGCCTTCTACCAATAAATAGTAGAGGTTGGGATTTGCATCACTCTTGACGAATCCTAACTGAGGCAAGTAACTGTCAATTCAACCATACCAAGCCCTGGGAGCCTGCTTGAGCTCGTATAGAGATTTCTTCAGTGTGCACACATGAGTGCACCTCTCATGAGTTTCGAAGCCCTTTGGCTGTTCTATATAAACCTCTTCTATCACCCCATTCAAGAATGTTGTCTTGACATCCATGTGGTGAATCTGCCATCCCATCTGAGCTGCTAGGGATATAACTGATTTGATAGATGGATACCTCGCAACTGGGGCGAAGGTCTCCTCGTAATCTATTCCTTCTTTTTGTGCATGCCCCTTTACCACGAACCTTGCCTTGTACTTCTCTACACTACCATCTGAAACGTACTTGATCGTGTAGATCCATCTAGACTCTACAACTGATCTGTCTTTTGGCCTCGATACTACCTCCCAAACATCTTTTGTCATGATAGAACTATACTCTTCTACCATGGCATCCACCCATACTTGATGCTGTGCAGCTTCCTGAAAGCGGGATGGTACTGCAACCTGAGCTACCAAAGCTTGATCTCTGTCAGGCTATTTGCGTTGTCTTTTGTTTGTCCTAGGAGTTTTGATAAACTCCTCTGCATCTCTCAATGTCTAACGAACTTCTCTGTTGGCTCTTCCACTGGTGGTGGGAGGTTCATCTAGCTCCTCCTCCCATCCTTGCTGCTCCGTCTGCTGAGAACTCCTTGGATCTCCTACCCCTAAGGAAATACTGGTACTAGTCACTGTACTTGATCCCTGTGACTATCCTCCTGTTGGTCCCATTGGCTGCCCCTGTTGCTGGACTAGCGAAACTTCTGCTGACTGTTTTTGATCTCCTACAGGCATCTCTTGAGATCTCCTAAAAGCTCGTTCCTACTGCTAGGAATGTAGATCCTATATGCTTATGCCTTTGATGTCTTGCTATACTCGACGAGAAACCCCTTCTCTGCAGTCTGATCCAATTTGCTACGTTTTTCATCTGGCACGTGGCAGTAAGCCACACTCCCAAAAATCCTTAAGTGACTCACTTCAGGCTTCTTCCTTATGAAGACTCCTCCTGGCTTTTTCTTCCCCAATCCTCTCTATGAGGAGTTTTGTTATGAATATACACTGTCGTGTTGCATGCCTCTGCCCATAAAAATCTAGGCAAATCCTGATCATACAACATGGCCTTTGCAACCCCAACAATAGTTTTGTTTTTCCGCTCCGCTACCCCATTCTGCTGAGGGTTATATGGAGCTGTCCGTTCTCTTTTTATGCCTTCCTTCGCGCAAAAATCTTGAAGTTTTTTTCAATGTAATCTCCACCATTATGTGAGCGAATTACCTTGATCTTCCTCCCTGTTGCATTCTCCACGAGAGCTTTAAAATCTTTGAATCGATCAAAGACCTCATCTTTGGTCTTTAAGAAATAGATTCAGGTCTTTTTGGAATGGTCATCAGTAAAGGTGACGAAGTATTCGCCACCAGTAAGAGCTCTAGTGGACATTGGGCCACAAATATCTGAATGTATAAGTCCTAACACACTATCTGCCTTGTTGTCACTTCTAGGGAATGTTGCCTTTGCAGACTTCCCAAGTACACATCCTTTGCACACGTCGTCGTGCTCCATACTAAGATCTGGAACCCTTGTTACAGTTTCTTTGAGCAACTTGAGTGCTCCATGATGTAGATGTCCTATTCTCCTATGCCATAACTCGTTCAACTCCTTCCCACTGCTACTGTCACTTCCTATTTGTGCCATTAGAGAGTCGAGGTGCAACCTGTATAACCTGTTTCTTCGAGCTCCAATTTGTTTCACCTTCTTGGACCAGCTTGAGTGTTTGACATACACTTTCTTCCCTACGAAGTGGACATCATACTCCTTATCCCTCAACTGGGACACTGAAATCAGGTTCATACCTAGTCCTGGCACCTGCAATACATTTGTACCGCTGGTGCTGGCTCCTGACTCCCTCTGAAAATGTATGGTGCCTCTCCCTACTGGAGTACATTTTGTTCTGTTGCCCATAGTAATATGGAAGTCGATCTGCTCCTCCTTGGAGTTAGAGAAATATTCTCTAACTCCTGTCATATGAGCTGATGCTCCACTATCTATATACCAGACACTAGGTGTTTGTTCTGTTTCCCATAGTAATCTGGAAGTCAATCTACTCCTCCTTGTAGCTAGAGAAATATTCTCTAACTCCTGCCATATGAGTTGATGTTCCACTATCTATATACCAGACACCAGGTGAAAGCTGATCCTGATAAGCAAGCAAATTCGTCCTTCAACATGGAAGATAAATCTGAAGCTTCTTGATTGTTAATTCTGTCCATGGTCATTCTGAAAATTTTGGTGTGCTATTTCTCATTCCTCCCAATGTTGATTATGCTCTAGCAAACTGTTGCAAAACTCCTGCATCCAGCTAGAGATCCACTCTTCAAAAATATGGGGCTGCTCCCTCTGCCTCTCGAGTTATTCGATCTGGAGAAATCAAAATTTTCTGTCCCTCTCTTAGGAAAAATGATTCTCCTCAAGTAACTCGATTTTCCTGCAAGGTGACTTCACTGCCCTCTGGGGTTTCGATCTGATGCTCACACTAAACAACAAAACACCTATCTTTGTTACTGAGCTCTCCGGCTGATCATATCTGCTCTCATACCATGTGAAGGTTTCATCTATTATAACAACTGGAAAATATTCTTCTAACTATAAATTTAATTATGCAGTTTATTTGCTACGACAAACAATGAATAAAATCACAATTGTAATTTTCACAATAAAATGACTGTGGAAAATAAAATATTGGAAATTGAGAAATTCTAGCACACACAAAAATATTAACACAGTTATTTTTGGACAATCTAAAGTTTAAACTGAGGAAAATACTGAGAGAAATTTTGTGAGAATTTTCTCACACTCCACAACAAATTTCTGCCCCCGAGATGGACCCTTTGCCTTCATGCTGGAGCCTTTGTGTCACTCTCTGCGCAGTGACTATGCAAAGCTCCTGTGGACTTCGATCTTCCTCACACTGCCTCTTCCAGTATCCGAAAATCTTCCTTCTGGACTTCTGCTGCTCTCCTCTCTCACCTACTACTCACCCTCTTTCTCTATCTCCTTTGCTGAATCACAACCACTGAGAAAATCGAACTCCCTGGGCAACTGAGTAACTGCACTGGTGTGTTCTCCATCTACCCATCGACTTCTTATAATCTTTTGTTGGAGCACTGACGACCAAGATTAAAACATAATCGATGACCCAGATTAATTCCTTGTCGATCCGTGTGAGTTTCTAGACGATTCTCACCTTATCTTAATTAATACTGATTAATTAACAATATTCCCTAAGTTTAGACTTAGGAAATATTTAAAAATTGGTTAATAATCTAATTGAGACACTTCTAGGTGGAATTTCCAGAAACGATTTTTGGGTTTTGGAGCACTGATGTATTCTAGCCTCTTCGCAAAATTTCGTGGCTAAAACACATCCGATGCTTCGAAAACTAACAAGCAAATCACCATGGGTTCCAACTCGAGACCAAATAACCCTGTGAGTGTCTTTGAAGCCATATGGCTTCACAACTCGCCAAACTCGTTTCCATGTACACTGATGCTGCTGAGCTAAGTGCCACTGGCTGCTGTCTCCTGCTACACCATGAGATCATGGCTGATCCCAAGATGAAACAACTTCCAGATGTGGATTTTCTATCCACAACTCTCCCAACCCAATGATAATTTGTGTACCCTTGCAACTTCTAATCCAACTCCAACTACCTCAATCCAAAATTCATTGTACCTTGTAGGTATCTCAACACATGCTTCGCTACCACCCAATGAACCTATTTGGCCTCCACCATGAACTAGCTGAGTGTGCTCACAACAAAACATATATTTGACCTAGTGTTGACCAGATACATTAAGGACCCAATCAACTGCCTATACAATGTGGGATCTAGTAACTCTCCCTTACAAGCACTTAGCTTCTTCAAGTTGGTGGTCATAGGTGTAGACATCGACCTATAGTCCTCTATTCGAAATCTCCGCATGATCTCAACTACATACTTGCCCTGTCTTAGGAAAACCTCTCTTTGCTGTTGCCACACCTCCAATCCCAAAAAAGAATGCATCAAGCCATTGTTGTTCATCTCAAACTTCAAAGCAAGGTCATCCTTGCACATTCTTATGAGCTTCTCCAATCCTGTCAAAACGAGATCATCCACATAGGGTACCAAGATAAGCAATTCACCCTCAACAAGTACATAGTACAAGTTGGAGTTTGCTTCACTCTTGGTGAAGCACAAATTAAGAAGATATCTATCAATCTTGGCATACCATGCACACGCAGCTTGCTTCTAACCATAAAGGGCATTCTTCAACCTGCATGTGTGAGACTCTCTCTTATGCACCTCAATGCCTTGAGGATGCTCTATATGCACCTATTCCTCAATCATCCCATTGAGGAAGGCAATATTCACATCCATATGATGTATCCTCCACTCCATCTTTGAAGCAATAGATATGACCGCCCTAATAGTTGCATATCTGGCCACATAAGCAAATGTTTATCCTTCCTTCTAGGAGAACCCTCAACACAAACTTCGCTTTGTACTTCTCGACACTGCCATTAGCTGCATGCTTGATCTTGAAGATCCATCCAAAAGTTACCACAGAATTTCCCTCCAGCCTCGGCATTATGTCCCACACTTCATTCCTCATGATGGAGCTATACTCCACCACGACATCCCTCCAGACTTGCTCATTTGCAACCTCCTCAACTGGAAAGCTCAGACTCACTGATGTTGCTTTACAAGGCCAAATAACTAGAAAATCCCACAGGTAGTTTACTCTACTTGAAAGTGCTAATGGGTGCCTCCACATGCTCTTAAACATCTCTCAATGTCTATTCGGCCCTTCTTGGCCTCCTCCCAAGGTTGCTTGGGTGCGGGAGCAGGAGCAAGGAGTGATTTTCAAAAACTCCCAAATCGGGAGCGACATTTTGAAAAGCTCCCGGGTCGGGAGTGAGTCGAGAGCGAATTTTATATAATATATATTTTTATATATTTTGATGCATATATGTCAACAAAAGCATGTAGAATGATGGATTAGTTATAAAAAACATAAGAACATGGATTAAACCAGATAACATCAATCATCTAGTAGTTATAATCTTCATCAACCACAAGTCCATAAGTTACAAATTTTCACTTAGGGTACACATAACCAAAATAGCATCGAGCGCAATCCATCTCTGAACCGAAAATACATCAACAAACGGGCACTACATGGCATCTAACATCCAAAAAATTAATGCTACAAGAAATACTTACATATCATCAAAATCATTGCATATCTTGGGATCTTTGTCATTAATGTCATCCTCTAAGAATTAACGTAAGTTAGAAAAAACGTAACATGTCAAGTCAAGATTTTGTTTGAGTGATGGTACATTTTTAGTAGGGTTATGATAAAGGAGTGTGACAACCATTGTCACTAACATCAAGGTACATAGAGGGATTGGTGCTCTTAATTAAATACGAGTTCCATATTGTAGTACATGACAAAATCCAATGGAAACATTGCAATCCCCCAAATCCTAAAATCCTGAAAAACTGATAAGTTTGTTGGATTTTGAGTGAGATCTAAAATTCTACTTTCTCCATATGAAATCCAATGAGGTCAGAACCACTCTCAAACATCCTGAGTCATTTCATGGTAATGTTAAAAATTAGTAAAAGGATGAAAAAGAAATATAAAAGAGAATGTCACTTTTACTTTAACAATTTAATGTTACCATGAATTGCAAATCAATACTAGGGCCATAGGCTTGATCAATAGGATTCCCCACCCAAATTTTTTTGTTTCTTTGAAAAAAAATTGCATTTGTAACGTGTTTGCAAAAGAAAATGTGAAAAAAACAAGACAACAATTTTTTTTTCTAGGGAGCATGTTCCTAGGGTCGCTCCCGATGCATTCTCGAAGGGAGCGCGCTTCAGGAGCAGATTTGAGGAGGGGGGGGGGGGTTCTCCTGCAGCCTTGCCTCCTCCTAGTAGAGCTCGAAGGAACGTCTCGCTCCTCCATATCTACAGGTTGTGTCCCTGCTGTTGGTGCTATTGGTCCTTGCTCAACCTTAGGAGCTTCTCACTTTTGATCCTCTACCCTTGCTGGCTCCATATCATGAGACCTCCCAAAGGGCATGCCCTCCTCAAATCTAACATCTCTATTGACAATGACTCTCATTTGTCCTGGAATGTAGGCCTTTGAGGCCTCTTTGTAGCCAATAAAACTGCCCTTCTTTGATGAGGGCTCGAACTTAGTCCTATTCTTTGTAGGAATGTGGACATAAATCGAACTACTAAAGATGTGCAAATGACTCACCTTTGGTATCACTCTTATAAACATCTCAGGAGTCTTGTCCTCCAATACTTTGTGAGGACTCCTCTTCTACAAATAAACAACTATATTGCAGTCTTCTTTGTCCACAAAAGTACAGGCAAGTCTTGATCATGGATTATTTCCTTTGCTATTCCCACTATGGTCCTATTATTAGTTTCGACAACACCATTCCGAAGAGGGTTGTAAGGCAATGCGAGTTCCTTCTTGATCCTTATCTGCTTGCAAAATGTTGATTTTTAATGTACCTTGGACAAGTGGTTTCCCATGGGTTAGTCTCTACCTAGGGAAAAGTGTCCAAAATAATTATTTTCCTAAGTGTGACTTTATAAGTGGTAAAGTCAATATTAAATTATAAAGTGAAAGTGACTTTATAAGTGGTAAAGTCAATTTTAAATTATAAAGTGAAAAATGACTTTAGACATAAAGTACAATGTGGGTACTTTATTTAATGGGTGAGTTAAAAAATAGAAAGTGAGAATTAAAAGCACATTTATTCTCATCCCTAGATCTAAATGAATCTGAGCCATTAGATCTTAGGGTTGCCCAAAAGTCATTTAGGGAAACAAAAGGGGGGAAAGAAAAGAGAGACTGCATTCATTCATTCTTCATGAGCAGATTGGAGAAAGGAGACCGAGTGCTGGAGAAAAGTTCTGAAAGAGAAATTTGTTGCAACAAGCTGAAGGAGTGATTTATGGGCAAAAATGGGCATGGAAATCAAGACATAGAAGATAACATAAGGTACAGTACGAACAACATTTAATGCTGTGAGTTGCATGTAGTTCGAGAGTGGTTTTTGAGCAAAAAAAATGTTTTAGAAAAAAATCCGTACAGTCCATACAATGGTATGGAAATCCGTACAGTCCGTATGAAATCCATACAGTATAGTCCGTATGAAATCCATACAGTATAGTCCGTGTCCGTACAATACAGTTTCAGCTTCAAGTGGGCATGGAAATCGAGGCAAAGTGGGCACGATTTTCAAGGAGTTTTGGGCTGAGGACATAAGTTGTATTTTGCTGTTTTGTTTTGTTTGCAAATGTATTTTTTCCTGAACTTGAAAGATAAATAAATTTGAAGAGCTCTCTAACAGGTTTTCCCCGGAGAAGATTGAAGGGGTTTTGCCTGGGTCTAAGTTGACCAAAAATCTATGTGATTTTTTATGTGTTGTTGGTCTATTTATGTCCATATTTATTTTCAGCGTGTGTTGACAGTCCCATGTGTTTTAATCTGAAAATTTCATTTCCAAAATTCTATATGTTGAATGTAAGTTTATGGGAAAGGGCATTTAACTGAATGGGAGTGATAAGGTGAAAATAATCTGGGTTGGGATTGCTGGTAACTATTTAGTCATCAAATTTCAACATGGTATTAGAGCTACAGGATGAAAACTGCAGTTTGAACAACAAACAGTAGTTTGGGACAACAAACAGTGGTTTGGATAGCACACTGAATTTTTGGTCATAAAACTGATATTTTGGGACAACAAGCTAAAATTTCACATAGACTGAACTTTTGGGACAACAAGGTGTGCTGGAAATTTCATTTCTCTATTTTTTTGGTTTTGTAAATTTTGGACTGCAGTCATGGCCATGTTCTTAAGGATAGAGGACATATTGGATGGGATATCCAACTATGCCGTTTGGAAGGACAGAATTCAGATAGTGTTTGAGGAGGCAACAATTTGGGACATAGTGCGGCAAGAGGTTGTACCTCCTATTGTTGCAGATGAACTTGCTGAATTCACAAAAAATAGTGCAAAGACAAAAATGATTTTGATGGACAGTCTGAAGGATCATGTGGTTCCTCAGGTGAGAGGAAACACATATGCATATTAGATGTGGACAACTCTAACCACTCTCTATCAGAGTACCAATGAGAGTAGGAAGATGGTACTTAAAGAACAATTGAAGAATATCAGGATGGCAAAGGTTGAGAGTGTAGTTCATTATCTTGGCAGGGTCAAACAGGTATGCGATGATTTGACTGCTATTGGTGAGGTAGTTGTACCCACAGAGTTAGTTAGGATAACCGTAGCGGGACTTCCTAAGTCTTGGGAGTTCTTTGGAGATATTGTTACCTCTAGGGAGAATCTTCCCAATTAGGATAGATTTTGGGATGATTGTGTGCAGCATGAGATATAGAAGACTGGCAGTGGTGGGGTGAAGATAGCAGATGAGGCGGATGTAGCCTTGACAGCTAGGGGGAAGAACAAAGGGAAGGCCAAGAAAGGGGCCTCATCAAATGGGGCTAAGGGAAAGGAGAAGAAGAAGAAGAAGAAGAAAGATACGGATATGTCCAAAGTCAAATGTTGGGCATGTCAGAAGATGAGACACTATGCTACTACGTGTCTTGAGCGGAAAAACTAGGGGAAGAAGGGTACTGCGACTTCAGTAGAGGTGGAGCAGTTTGCTTCACATTTTGACAGGGATTTTGCATTTATTACTTCTACATCTAGTTGGAGTATATCATCCGATGTGTGGTACATAGACAACGGGGCTTCCTGCCATATGACAGGTGCACGTGAGTTCTTTTCAGAGCTTGCAGAGAGGGCACTTGATATTGAGATTGTACTAGGAGATGACCGCACTGTGAGAGTTCTTGTTGTGGGAACTTTGACCTTTGAGAGGGAGTCTTTGCCTCCTTTGAAGGTCATGGCTGTTTTGTATGTTCCGGGGATGAAGAAGAACTTGATTTCAGTGTCTGCTATGGAGGAGAAGGGGTTTGATGTCACTTTCTCAAGAGGGCAGGTATTGATGCATCCCAGGGGAGCTTTCATCACTTCAGCCAAAGTGATTTGAGTATGCTTTGGGAAACTATACAGGTTCAGTTTTCAGTCGGCAGGAGCATTGGTGAGTAGCACATCTAGTAGCACTCACACTAGTACCACCAGCAGTAGAGACTTGTGCGAGTTATGGCACTGGAGGATGGCTCGTATGCATCATGGGGTTTTGAGAGTTTTGAGGGAGATCACTACTGGAGTTCCTGATTTCAGTGTCGAGCAATATGAGGTCTGCAAAGGGTGTGCTTTGGGCAAGTACACCAAGTTACCATTCCCAGCGAGCGACAACAGATCTACAGGTATACTAGACTTGATTCATACTGATGTTAGTGGTCGTATGTCTCATGTGTCTTTGGGTGGTTATTAGTATTATGTTATATTCATTGATGACCACTCTAGGAGGACTTGGATATATTTCTTGAAGACCAAGGGTAGGAAGATTTAGGTCTTGAGGTCAGACAATGTTGGTGAGTACACCAATGGTGGGTTTTCTGACTTCTGTGCACAGGAGGACATTAGGAGAGAGTTCACAGTTCCTTACATCCCCCAGCAGAATGGGGTGTCTGAAAGGAAGAATAGAGGTATTGTTGGGGCTGTTAGAGCGATGATTCATGATCAAGGGTTGCCTTTGTTTTTGTGGGATGAGGCCTGCAATACTATTGTTTATCTTTAGAATAGAAGTCCTCACAGAGTATTGGGGAATATGACTCCGGAGGAGGCCTTCACTGGAGAGAAGCCTCTTGTGGGACATCTTCGTATCTTTGGATGTCTCACATATTCTTATATCCCCAAGGAGCAGAGGACGAAGCTGAAACCCATGGCAAAGAAGGGTATCTTTATGGGTTACATTGAGACTTCGAAGGCCTATTAGATCTTCATTCCTTCTAAACGGAGAGTGGTGATAAGGAGGGATGTGAAGTTCGAGGATGAGAGGGCCTATTGGAGATCATGGGAATATGATGAGAGAGAGTCACAATCTTCTCCTCAGAAGGGAGGTCAGGTACAGGGAGCAAGACCTCAGCGTTTTGAATCGACTAGTACAGGAGGTACTTCAATGTCAGTGACATCTGAGGCACCAGTGGCGAGTTCACCGAGCACTTCTTTAGGGAGTCCACTAATATAGAGTTCACATGGCACATCAACAGACACAGGCACAGGTTCTTCGAGGACAAGTGGTATAGGCACACCAGGGTCAGTTGGCAGACCTTCAGGTTCACTAGACTGGGGGGTAGAGGATGAGGTTCGCTATGGGGAAGCTTCTTCAGGGAAGAGGAGGCCCAAGTGGCTTCAAGACACCTTGAAGGAAGCGGAGTCCGTTGGTCCTTCGAAGAGGGTGAATAGGGAGAGTGTGCCACCTGAGCGGTTTTGCAGTTATGTAGCCAAGGCTACTAGCATTGTTGACTCTGAGCCTAATAGCTATGAGGAGGCTGCCAACCAGGAGGTATGGAGATAGGCTATGGTGGAGTAGTATGCCTCTATGATTAAGAACAATGTCTAGGAGGTGGTGCCTAGGCCTGAGGGCAAGTCAGTTGTGACTTCCAAGTGGCTCTACGAGATCAAGCATGCTGTGGATGGTAGCATTGAGAAGTTCAAGGCGAGGTTTGTGGTTAGAGGGCTCTCACAGATAGAGGGAGTTGACTATGATGAGACCTTCACTCCTGTAGCTCGGTACACTTCTATTTGGTCCTTTATTTCTATTGCTGCAGAAATGGGTTGGCAGATCCATTAGATGGATGTGAAGACCGCATTTCTGAAAAAGGTTATAGAGGAGGAGGTGTATGTTGAGAAACCACAAGGGTTTGAGGTACTTGGGCGAGAGACCCGTGTATGCCGGTTGAGGCAAGCACTCTACGGACTTAAGCAAGCTACCAGAGCTTGGTATTCGAGGATTGATACTTACTTGCAGCAAATGGGTTTCACGAAGAGTGATGCAGATTTGAACCTATACTACATTGTTGTAGGGGATGATGCGCTTATTCTTCTGCTTTATGTTGATGACTTGTTCATTACTGGGGCAGAGAGACTGATTAGTGGTTACAAGGAGGATCTTGCTATGGAGTTCGAGATGAAGGACATTGGGCTAATGCAGTACTTTTTGGGGCTTGAGGTGTGGCAGGAGGAGGGGAATATCTTTCTAGGGCAAGGGCAGTATGCTGTGGAAATGTTGAGCAGATTTCACATGGTAGATTGTAGACCCATGTCTACACCTATGATCACCAACTGGAAGAAGCTTCATGCTTCAGATTCTAGTTTGGTGGATCCCACATTGTATAGGCATGTTATTGGGTCCTTGATGTATCTGGTCAACACTAGGACATATATATGCTTTGCAGTGAACATACTTAGCCAGTTCATGGTTGAGCCTAAGAGGGTGCATTGGGTAGCTGCAAAGCAAATTCTTCGCTACGTGCAGGGGACTGTTGATTATGGTCTGGAATATAGGCATGGAGATGGAGTGAGGTTGGTAGGTTACACAGATTCATATTGGGAAGGCAGTGCTTCTGACAGGAAAAGCACTTTAGGGTGTTGCTTCAGATTGGGTTTGGCAGTTGTGTTGTGGTTCAGTCGAAAGCAAAAGTCAAATGCTTTGAGCTCTTCTGAGGCTGAGTATATGGCCGCTAGCCAGGCTAGTTGTGAGGCCATTTGGCTTTGCAAGTTATTATCTGGCCTCTTTGATCAGGAGTTGAGATCGATGGTTATTCATTGTGATAATCAGAGTTGCATTAACCTCACGGTGAATCCAATTTTTCATGATAGGTCAAAACACATTGACATCATATATCATATCATTAGGGACTATGTTCAAAAGGGAGCAGTGAAGTTGGAGTATATATCGATAGATGAGCAGGTTGCTGATGTTCTCACAAAGTCCCTGCCAAGAGTCAAGCATGTCCATTTCAGGGACAAGATGGGTGTGGTGAGAAACACTTTCCTCGGTAAGAGGGAGTGTTGATTTTTAATGTACCTTGGACAAGTGGTTCCCCATGGGTTAGTCTCTACCTAGGGAAGTGTCCAAAATAATTATTTTCCTAAGTGTGACTTTATAAGTGGTAAAGTCAATATTAAATTAGAAAGTGAAAGTGACTTTATAAGTGGTAGAGTCAATGTTAAATTATAAAGTGAAAAATGACTTTAGACATAAAGTATAATGTGGGTACTCTATTTAATGGGTGAGTTAAAAAATAGAAAGTGAGAATTAAATGCACATTTATTCTCATCCCTTGATCTAAATGAATCTGAGTCATTAGAACTTAGGGTTGCCCAAAAGTCATTTAGGGAAACAAAAGGGGGAAAAGAAAAGAGAGATTGCATTCATTCATTCTTCATGAGCAGATTGGAGAAAGGACACTGAGAGCTGGAGAAAAGTTCTGAAAGAGAAATTTGTTTCAGTAAGCTGAAGTGATTTATGGGCAAAACTGGGCACGGAAATCAAGGCATAGAAGACAACAGAAGGTACAGTACGAACAACATTTAACGCTGTGAGATGCACGCAGTTCGAGAGTAGTTTTTGAGCTTTTTTTGGGGAAAAAATCCATACAGTCCGTACGGAATCGTACAATACATTGCGCATCTATACAGTACAGTTTCAACTTCAAGTGGGCACAAAAATCGATGCAAAGTGGGCACGGTTTTCAAGGAGTTTTGGGCTAAAGAGATAAGTTCTATTTTGCTGTTTTGTTTTGTCTGCAAATGTATTTTTCCTGAACTTGAAAAATAAATAAATTTGAAGAGCTCTCTAACAGGTTTCCTCAGAGAAGATTGAAGGGGTTTTTGCCTGGGTCTAAGTTGATCAAAAATCTGTGTATTTTTTTATGTGTTGTTGGTTTGTTTATGTCCATATGTATTTTCAGCATGTGTTGACAATCCCATGTGTTTTAATCTGAAAATTTCATTTCTAGTATTCTATATGTTGAATGTAAGTTTATGGGAAAGGGCATTTAACTGAATGGGAGTGATAAGGTGAAATTAAAACTGGGTTGGGATTGTTGGTAACTATTTAGTCATCAAATTTCAACACAAAAATCTTGAAACTCATTGGAGGTATACTTGGCCCTATTATTATATCTCAGTGCCTTAATATTCTTCTTGGTTTGGTTTTGCACAAGAGCTTTGAACTCTTGAAACCCTTGGTCTTTAGGAATTAGATCCAAGTCTTCTTGGAATAGTCATCTATGGATGTCACAAAATAAGTAGACCTTGTGATTGACCACTGAAATAGGACCACATATATTTGAATGCATCAAGTCCAATATCCCCTTAGAGCTGGTCGCACTCTGAGGAAATACTGCCTTGGCATGTTTTCCAAGTGCACACCCTTTTCACACTCCCTCCTACTCAACCTTGATCTGTGGAAAACCTGTAACCATTCTTCCTAACACAGGAAGAGCCCTATAGTGTTGGTGTCCCATCCTCTTATGCCAAAGCTCACTTTGGCTATCACTCTCATGTACAAGAACCTTCATCGACTATTGTCTCAACAAATATAGGTTTTTCTCCATGCTCCCAATTACTTGCTTCTTGTTACGATCAACTCTTTTTGACCTAACATCTACTTCATTTCTCATGAACTTAACCTCTAGTTCTTTTCCCTCAATGTCCAAAACTGTTACGAGATTCATTTCCAACTCCGGCAACACTCAACAAAAATATTGGATCTGGGTTTCTTGGCGATTATAAACCCACTATAGTAGCTGCTTTCTCCGACAACTGGTTTCCCTCTCAGAAATCCTCAGCCAAAAAACAACTGAACAATTCACTACAATCACCCTTCTGATCGAATTTCAGATCTGTTTGGCGCAGATCTGTTGAGCAATTGTCCTCCTCCCACTCTTGTCACCTTTGCTAGGCACGATTCTGCACCGACAAAACCTCTGCCACACCAACAACCTCTGAAGATCCAAAGCTTCGCTTCTGGACTATGGCAAATGTGCACATCAACCTCAAAATTGCACTGCGTCCCTTTGGATGGCCTCTGCGTGAGCAAACTGGCTCAGTGCAACGCAGGCTGCTCCTGCGTCACTCTGGAAGGCTCTGCGCTGCCTCTGCGTCCTCCTGGTGTTGCGCTACCATCTCTGGAACTCTGCTGCTTCAGTTGCCTTCTCTGTCGCAATCCTCTTCAGTCGCTCTGCTGGTGGATCAGCTTGATCTGCAATGCTCTGACACCATGTGAAAGTTTCATAACTGAAACCCTACTGCAGTATCAAGATCTACTTTCACCTACTTGTTTCATTAACATTAACAAGTTATTTAACTGAAATATTAAAAAAAATACTAAAGTAGACACTAACTGCAGCCAACACATCTATAGATCATTTACTGAACAATACAGACATGTGACAAGATTACAAACGATTTATTGGACAAATGTCCCCGGAAAAACCCAATGCAAGAAAACCAGTGCAACAGCTCTAGAGGGTTTATATTATTATGCATAATTTGAATACAACAATCTGGGCACCAGACATGGTTGGCCCTATAGAGAAATTATACGACAATAAGTACCTTTCACTTGGAGACAGAAGATATGGCTGTATCATAACCTCAAACGGGATTTACAGATCACGAGCCCCTTTTGCCCCACTGGAACGCTTAGCGCTGCCTTTGTAGCCTTTGCGTTAGCCCTTAATTGGCTAGCGTCCCTACTGCGTCACCCTGATTGGTGTTGCGCTGCCTTTGTGCTGCCTCGGTTGGGACTGCGTCACCTTGGCTGGTGCTGCGCTTGCTGGGTTTACGTCACCCTGGCTAGGCTTACACAGCCTCTGCGCAGTCTTTGAGTGGAGCTGGCTGAACTGTGTCCTCCTGGCTGGCCCTGCGCTGACTGGTACTCATTGCCTCTTCGTCTTGCTGTATTCTTGGCCTTGGATCAACTCATCCCTCGTCGATCTCTGCCCCTCATTGCACTGCAACCCGTTTCGAATTTCTCAGCGAAACCCCGCCCCAAAAATTCGACTTAGCTTTAGTGCTTTGCTAATGTGTGTGTGTCTCCAACTGACCTCAAGCCTTTCTCTTATATTTTTCTGGTTGACACATCAACGGTCGTGATCTAATATCTTATCGATGGCTCAGATTAAAAGACTGCTTGATCCGCGTCACTTAGAACATTTCATCAGATGTGTTTAATTAATTCACTGTAATTTTTCTAATTCCCTAAGTTAGACTTAGTGTCCTCATTAAAAAAATTAATTATTTTAATATCTCACACACCATATGAAATTTCTCCAAACGCTTTCTGGGTTTTTGGAGGTTTTCAGGGTTAGAGCATGCCCGATACTATACCTCAATATCTCAACAACACCCTGTTATTTCATCATTTTCATTAGTATTTAGATTAAGTTTATATTTCATGTTAGTAGAATAGTCAATAAATGAAGAGCTTCATTTTTCATGTGCTTAATGTTATATGATGAATCTTGGATGGATGCTACTTATATAATCTTGTGTGTTGCTTGGATACAGATTTTGGATTCTCACATTCCTTCGATGAAGCAACGTGTCCCCAAGTAGAGCCAGATGTTGATCATTCTGTGTCAACTGCTCCATAGCAGTACGTCCATTTTTTCACAAAAGGGATCCATCATGTTCGAGTGTCTGTGCCATTAGATATCATCATCAATCGACTATTTGTAAACGATGTAAACCCATTATGCATGTTTATAATGTAAATGATCCTAGTAAGACCATCATGTATGTAAAAACCTAGGTAAGCCTAGTATTTTGGTGACGATTTCTATTCTAGGAGGTTTTTTGTCTCACTGATTCATCTGTCTCTAGACACAAATGATCGACAGAGTTTTTCCCTCTAACCTCACCCCAAAGTTAGGGTGGATTTTGTCGTCAAGATACTAAGTAAGTCCTAGTGTTTTCTATCGAGTCTTTGTAAAAGTAATTTGGGAATAATCTTAGCTAATTGGTTAGATTATTTTATTACAGATTACTTGGTCTACTAGATCATATTTTGAGTTGCAGAATTAGGTAAATTATTGAGGGTCTATTACGAACGAGTGTTCTCCCTCGTGGGTTTACTGTATTAATCTTATGTAAAGAGGGTTGGAAAAATAATTTATCCCCTCATAAGTCAATTAATTAATTTTTTTGGCCAAATTAAATTAAAAATCATATGCCAGAAATTTAATTAATTTTACGTCCTAGGTGAATTTAAATTCTTCAAAGGCAAAATTTGTGGGTCTCTAAAAAATAAATTTTTAAAGGTCCCGGGCCAATGGAATATTGAAATTTTTCAGAAATTTTGGACCCTTGGGTCCTGGTGGTTAATTCAGAGTCGATTTTTTGAGGTAATTAACTCAAAATTATTATTTTTTGAGTTAATTAAAAAGAAATTAAATGGAAAATTTGAAATTCCTCAAAAAATAAATAATTTCGACGGAGGAGATTAAAAGATAATCAAATCTTTTTAAATGGTCGAGATTACTTTGATGGGGATCAAGCGAACTAGTCGTTGAAGAATTTATCTATAAATTAGAGATCAATGTCAGTCTTTTTTTTCATCCAATCTTTTGATCGTGTACTAAGCTCTCAAGCTCTCTTGTATATTTTTTGGAATAAATGCAAAGTCTTTGGGGTTTCAACTTGTAGTGGCGTTCCTCTTCATGAATTTATGGTAAACTTGTTTGAATCTCTACATTTATTTGTTGAAAGTCACAAATCAATAGCTCTCTTAGAATAATATGAATACAGGTATCTTATTCAATTTGTTGGATCTAAGGTAGCGTTTTTAATTTTGCTTGAAGTAGCAGGTATCTCTATTTCTTCAAGATTTTATCGTTTTTCTATTTCTCTACTTGGTTTGACGGTTGATCTAGTGTTTACAGAAGATCTCTGAGGTTTCGTTGAGCGTTTGGGGATAGTCCTCGGTTGGAACAACCGACTCTCAACGTATATTTTCTAAAGAGCCTACTTCATAATAACCTCAAGATTTATCTAAAGGTCAATTTTTTATACAGGGACTTTTGGGCTAGTACCTCTCTAAAAAACATTTTTTTTAGAAATATTTTGTGGGAAAATTGTTAGATCTGCAACTCTTGTGCATAGATCTGTAAATATATTGTATAGTTCTGTAATTTTAATTGTGTAAATATTCAGTGTTTTTTTTTAGTTTTTGATTTTTAACTCGGGATTGGGGTTTTATTTTTAGATTTTTTTATGTGTTGGGTGTCTGGGTTTTGGTTTCTGATTTTGTGTAGGTGATATCTAGGTTTTTCATAGGAAATTCCAAGATCCGAGCAAGATCTAGGCTCTGGAGGGTAAGATTTTGTTTTGGAATATAAATTTGTTGCAGAAGTGTTTAATTAAATTTTGGATCTGGGGTTATTTTCGAGAGAAATTTCTGAGTTTAATAGAGATAAAATTTTGAAAAAATTGGAGTGAAAAATTCTTCAAATTATGGGAAAAATAATTTTCAATTTTTTTTTTCCAAGGGTTTCGATTTTGTTCCTGTTTGTATCCTCCCTTCATCTCGTTGCTCCTTGCTGCGTTTTTCTCACGCCCTCATCCCTGTCTGTGGTTGAAATTTTCTTTTAACCTGCAAGCTGCCATCCCTCTCCCTCAACGTTGTCCCTTCCTTTTCCCTTTTATCTGCACATTCCCTCTTCCTTTTCTTTGCCTGAGCTCCCTTTTCTATCCTCTCCCTGCTGCGTATTTGCAGTCATTTACCTCGGATGCCAGCGTCCCCATTTCCTACCTGCGCAAATCATTCATCCACAGTCAATGTTTACCTTGCTCTTCTTCCTATCGGCTACTATCTTCGTTTTCCTCCTTCGTTTCTTCACGCTGTCTGCTTTCCCTGCTGGCAACTACCTTCCTTGCTCAACGACCTGCAGCTCCTTCCCACAACTCTGTCGGCCCTTAGCCTCCGTGTGCTTGTCATATTCTCGCGCTGCCTCCATCCTCCTCGGCTTCTGCGTGCTACGCTATCCTTGCCGGCTGCCCATTAGCATTCCTTCACTGCCTTTTTCCTTAAGCCCTCGACAACTCCTCTCGCTCGTACCCCCTCAAACCTAAAATCAAATCATTACAAAACAAGTAACATTTAAGTTTGATTTTTTGTTTGGATGAGATTCAATTTAAAATTTTTTATTTTGGCCTTTACTTAAAATCAAATTAAAAAATTTCAATTTTTTTTCTTTTCTTTACTAACCTCTAAAAATTTAAAAAATTCCAAGAAATTTTAATTAACTTTTAACATTAGAAATTGTTTTAAACTTTCCTTTTTATTCTTTTATATAGAAAATTTTAAAGGCCATTTATTTTTGAAGATAGATTTTTCAATCTTGGGGTTTTGGGGTTATTGCTAAGGTGTTAATATCCTAAGCATCAAGGAAATTTTTGAATTAAGGAAGAAGCTTAAATTTTTCTATAGTCAAATATAAAATCATTTAAATTTGGAATTGCTTAGCATTTAAATTGCATTATTCTTTCATGGTGACCGCTTTCGGAATTTAATGTGCCTAAGTCTTGCATCTGGTTTTGAATATTTCGTGCTTGACATCTGTTGAGATTGCTCGTCGTTTAATTAACTCTAACTTTGGTTTAATTTACTTGAATTGGTATTATTGCATATTAGACTTTGAGAGTTTTTCAAGTAATGGAATTGTGGTAAATTGCATATGGTCCATTTCCTGATTTGAGTATTTTTAATGCATTATCTTGAAGGCGATATTGAAGAATTGTGAAGATATTTTTGTTCCCTTTGAGCTATAAATACATTAGGCTATAAATACGTTAGAAAGAGAAGCTTGTGATCTGATTGGGAATTGTATTGTAATCTTTTAAATACATTGCTGAGAAGTTTGTCTTTCAATCTAGCAAATTGAATATTTGGGCAACTAAGGACTTTGGCGTACATCTCATAAGTAATCATCACATAAGTAATCATCACATGAGCTTTCTCATCCTTGAAGCTTGCTTCATCTTGCTCCGTTTGCTAATCATTCTCGTGCATTTGCATATAAAGTTAGCCTTGCATATTTAAAATTTACTTCCAAGCATTAGCTTGGTCGATAGAGAGATAGGTACCCATCCATATTTGCTTGAGAAGCCTGGTTTTAGTAGTACTTAAAACGGCGACCTTGCAGTCACCAGTGCCACAACTCTTTGCAGTGCCGGAGGCATCAGGTACGTTAGATTTTCAGGAGAGGTATCGTTAATCACACCTTAGTGTGCTTCACCTTAACTTATCTCTTCCACTTACTACGAAATGAGGCTCAATATAGAAAGGATCGAAAGGTCTAAACTTAGAATAGACATCTAATTAAAATTAACTTCACATTAGTCTTAGGATCTACATTACATATAGGATATTCATTCATTCAACAACAGTTTCTCATCAAGTACTTGGTCCTCAAATTCTTAGCAAGATAGTTGATTCCATAAGGCACTGGTATCAATCATCTAAATCTAATCGAATCCTTTAATCTTGTTAGATCTAATACAAGTATTTGGTTGGTTAACTTTGTCTCCCGAACTAGTTTGTTCCCAACTAGTTCTCCTTCATTCCATTTCCATAGGGTCTACCCCCCTTAGTCTGCTACTGGGAGACAACTTAAACAAAGAGATTGGGGATAAGGGTGACAACCCCGATCTGAGTCGTTGTCGCGGTGCTTAGACATTCTGAGCGACAACAGGTCCATCATACAATTCAACTTGTTTGGAAGAAAGATCTTTTGCCTTTGCAAAGGCCAAAAACTTCTCCACTTGCCAACATTTTGGTCCATAGTACCCCAATGTTCCACTTTGACTTCCAAAATGGCTAGTTGACTTGACTTTAAAATGGGTAATAAACTCGACCTTGCCACCCTCTTGCTTGTTCTTCGATGCCTTGATAATTTTGATACTTTTTCCACTTGGGTTTGCTGTGATTTAACTTGATTTCAGCTGGATTATGCTTCATTTTGCCACATCATGCCTTGCATTGCCACATCATCATGCCCTGCTAAGTGCCCTCTAATGCCCTTGGGAATTTGGAGAAACTGAGACATGGGTTGTGTTCCTCTTGTTATTTAGATATCCTTTGACATAATTCATGCTGAAAACTATCCAATGTTGCCCCTATTTTTCCACTTGGAAACCTTTTGTATTTGTTGACCAACTTTGACCACTTCTAACTTCATCATGCCTTTCACTGTTTGGAAAAATTTCTGCATGGCATGGTGTCTTTTCATCAATTTGACCATTTTGGGATCAAGTGCTTTTGACTTATGGGACCATTTGCATTGAAAAACATTAATTTCCTTGGGAAATGTGAAATGTAGATTTTGTGAGACTGCCATGTTGAGAGCTGTCTAAGGAATACTACACCAAGGCCAAGTTTACATATAGAATTGATGTCTTGTAACATGCTGTAAGACATACGTGCACCCTATTGAAAATGTAACTATTGTCGGTCTTCATAATGTAATAAAATTGTAATATTTATCATTGATTATATTCATTATCATTATTTTATTTTTAGTCAAAGCATATTCTTTATGCTTATAGGGTAAGTTGCTTCAAAGAGTCATAAAGAAAATGTATTTGAGTCAAGTCCCATTTGGACTTTTTGTAAAGAAAAGAAAAATAATTTTTTATTAAGTCAAAGTCCACCAAAAGTTGTCAAGTTGGCCCTCCTCGGGAACAAGTCAGCCTAGGCCTCCAAGAGCCATCTATTTGACCCTCCTGGACAACTATATATAAAAGGTAGTTTGACTCATTTGAGAGCTTATTCATTCACACACAAGAAGTACATCTGAAGCATGCGAAGGAGGACAAAAAGTAGATGTCAAAGGACAGAGAATTGAAGTCAAAGAAGGGATAATTTTTGCTTTACTCAATTTCAGAATTGAAGGGAAAATTTTTCTGTGCTACTGCAGGGATGAAATTTCAGGGGCTGAAATTACAGCGCCGAAATTTCAGAAGTTTACCAAATTTGAGACAGTTTGACCATCGTTGACTTGGACATTGGAGGTGACTTGGAGGAGGGTTTGAGTTGGCATTTTGGTGACAGTTTTGTTCTTGGTCTTGGATATCTCATTTTGATATGATTCTATAAGAGAAGGATTGTTATTGGGTTTTCTCCCTTGTGGGGTTTTGCCCTAGCTTGGAGCCTAATTTCTGGTGTCTCTTGTCTCTTTGTGATCCTTTTGTTTGAACATTTGTATAATTGCTTGATGAAGAGAACATAATAAGTAATAAAAGGCAAATAAGATTCATGAGTGATTATTGAGAAGACAACCCTAATCTCCTCTACATTTGGTTTCTCAACATGGTTTCAGAGCTCTGGTAAAGGCAGGAGCACCATCAAAAGAGAGGGCCAAGCCTTCTCAAGCATATACTTGTGAATCAAGGAAATAAGTTTGAAGTTGTATCACTGTGACAAATCCGAGTAACAAGTTTATTTCTGTGGATTCTTGTGGAGTGATCTCAAAACTTAGTGAAGAATGACTTGAAGAAGACGATATATATCCTACTCTCATCCCTCAATTAGAGCAAGAAACACATATCATCAGTTGTCTATACAAAGTATGAAGGAGGTCGAAGGATAGAGAAGTAAAGATCTGAATAATCTCGCTCAAGCAAAAGGAACAGCTCAAATATCTGCAATAAATTTCCGTGACTGAGGCATAAATCCAAATCTATTGGTGACTAAAATGAGGTATTTCTGTAGATTGATCAAGGTCTGCAACTCTTATCCAAACTTAGTGATGACTTGACCGAATTCTTAGGTTTATCCGAGCTTTGTGATCTGTTACATAGATCCTAGTCTGTGGCCTATATCCGAGATCTGTAGCATCTGTTTAGAACCAAGGAAGTTATAACACCAAGCTATCCATACAAGAAGAATGTAGGCCGAAACATACACGAATCTCTGTGATCTGAAGGACGAATCATCTCTACTTTGAGGCAAAGTTTTCTGTTATATGCAAATATCTGAAGCATTGTTCATGCGATCAATCCAAAGACTCTCTATGAGAACATTTGTTACTGTAACATCACATCAATGAACTACACAGCATCCAAAATTTTCTGAGCAGTTAAATGATAAATTTGTCTATGTAAAGGAGTAAAATCCAAATCATTTGTTTCTTTGTGAAAGGTCAAGATTACAACTCTATGAAGTTTTGAGAATTCTACAAATCTGAAGATTATTTCTCTAAGTCTGAACCAGACAAAGGAATATAGTATCATCTCTTCCTTAAGATCCTTGTTGATCAAAAAAGTTTCTTTATAAAGAAGACATTCATGCAACATATGAATTATCCATCTCTGAACTCTACAGAGTACACAAGCAAGATAGGAAGGCAATCCGGACAGTCCTAGTAATCTGAACTTCTCCATGGTACTATAATTCTGTGGCACCCGAGCTCACTGTGGCACTTATCTGAGATCAATAGAAGGCATTCAAACTTATTCCCAATCCTAGCAACTCCGAATAAGTCTGAGTTACCTCAATTCTTAAAGTTTGAATCATCCAAAGCATACAAATTTCCTGAAGATTAAGTAGACATGTTTTGGGACAAATAATGAGGTTAAAGAAGTCCATCTCATTCTCTATATGTTTATACCAAGAACTCTGTTAATTTCAGCTTATGTTCTATGCCATTTCAGATTAGGGCACAATGCTGAAGGAGATAGAACATAGCATTAGATCGATGGAAGACAAGCCAAAACAGAGATGGTGAATGGTGGCGTTACGGCGATCAGCAGGATGCTTCTACCAGCAAAGTCTTCAATAGGTCATTCAGCCAAGCGTGTCACACGTAACCCAGAACAACCCAAACAAAGAATACACAGCTCCAATGCCATCAAGAGAGAGAGAATTCCTCCACAACAATGTGTGTCAAATGAACTCTAAGTCTCTCCAATATATAGGAATCTTTGGGGGTATGTGACACGTCCTTTAAGACATTTAAGTCTATATTTTATTCCAGGCCGACCTAGCACATAAGTGGAATAAATTCAAAGTACATGTTCTGCTCATCCGATCAGGATGATCTTTAGATCAATCTTACACCTCTCCAAAAGAGGAATCTAATAAAAATATTGCGATCGTCATCTAAGCAGCACAACCCGGAGTTTGGACCTAGTTGTCCAATTTTAACACTCCCTCTCAACTAGGGAGAACTCCGTCCACAAGTGCAATCCAAACATTGTGCGTCATCCCGCCGTAACTTGCTTTGCTGGCCTCTTTATTTCAAAACAGAAGTGGGTCAGTCACAAAGACATCATTCCCGGCTGACAGATTCAGCCCAGAGGTCAAAACCTCTATCGGACTCACAAAGAGTCTCCAACCAACCCGAAGTTGGTTCATCTGACCCGAAGTCAGGCAGAGGTCCGAGACCTCACAAGACTTGATCCCAGATCAAGTGGTTGGACCGTGCCATCCTAGATAGAAAGTACGGCAATTTCTGATGCGTCCATCAGTCTTTGCTACTAGTCTCTAGCCTTTCCCATCTCATTGGCCAAATTAGAGGTACTTCCCATGAGCCCTGAACTCAATGGGTAGAATGCATACAGGGCATAGATAATGAGAGGTAAACCAACTCAATAATCACAACGGTGGGGTCCAAGCACACCAACAAGGTTCGGCAAGCCTAGCCTTGTGGTTGCTCATAGCTCCGAGAAGCTGTCCCAAAGCCCCCCAGAGCTCCCAGAGCATCATCCAACAGGATCCTCAGAATAGGATCGTTCCATGATTCCAAGATTCTCACGGAGGGTTATGAACATGACCTTCCCCAAGGGCATAGTGAGAATATCCGCGACTTGCTCATCAGTTCTTATGATCGAGCCTTACGGCGCTTCGCTGTACCATATCTCGGATAAAGTGGTACTAGCCATCAACATGCTTGGATCAATCGTGGAACTCGGGATTCTATGACAAATGAATCCCCCTCTGGTTATCACAAAGGATAACTGTGGCATCTAGCACATGCTCGAACAGCTCACAGAAGAGCTTTCATAACCAAGTGACTTCACAACAGGCCATACATGTTACAATGTATTCGGCCTCAGCGGTGCTCAAGGCTACCGACTTTAGATTTCTGCTCGAAGAAAATCTACGTGTGAAGTAGCATCCATATGTGCTCTTGCAATCCACCACACTGCCAGTCCAATCGGCATCAGTATATCCATGGAGTGTCATACTCCTGGCAATGTATCTCAGCCCATGGTCTATCGTGCCTCAGAGATATCTCAAGAGTTTCTTGGCACCAACCCAGTGAATGTTATGATCAACCATGTGTTGACTCAAAGTGTTCACTGCACAACATACGTCCGAACAGGTGTTCACTAAGAACATTAGGGTCCCTATGAGTTGACGATACTTAGTAGGACGGGCCCAGTAGCGCTGCCACTCAACTTCTTAAAGTTGAGTTCCATCGGTGTCGACACAGACTTACAGTCCATCATACCAGAAGCTTCATAATGTATTTTCCTTGAGAAAGGAAAATCTTGCCAGGTCTCTGCTAGACCTCCAGGCCTAGGCATCAGTCCTAGGTTCTTCATCTCAAACTCAGCAGCGAGCTCCCTCTTGCACTGATGAATGAGAGGGTCAGCATCTGTCAGGAAGAGGTCATCCACATACAGCACCAGAATGAGAGGTTTTCCCTTGACAGCCTTGAAGTAAAGGTTCGGATCAACATTACTTCGAGTGAAGCCCAGCTTCATCAAGTACCTATCTATCCTCTCGTACCAATCTTTGGGTGCTTGCTTCAACCCATAGAGGGCTTTCTTCAACCTGCAGACATCGGTGTCTCGATCCTAGACTTCCAACCCCAGAGGTTGCTCCACATATATCTCTTCTTTTATCGCACCATGCAGAAATGCGGTCTTCACATCCATCTGATGAAGACTCCATCCTTGCATAGCAGCAAGGGCTATAATAGGTCGAATGGTGGTGTATCGGGCCACAGGTGCAAATATGTCATCATAATTTATGCCTTCCTTTTGAGAGAAGCCATGGGCAACGAATCTTGCCTTGAACTTTTCAGTACTTCCATCAGATCCATGCTTGATCTTGTAGAGCCATTTCGAGGTGACAACTGCTTTGTCCTATGGTCTTGGAACCACATCCCAGACATCATTCTTCATAATGGACTCATACTCTTCGTGCATAGCATCCTTCCAGACTTGATGCTTTACGACTTCCTTAAAGGATCCAAGCTCAGATTGTACAATAGTACTCATGGCTGCTAGATACCCTGTTATTTATATGGCTTCTTGGTTTTCCTTCGAAATTTCCCCCTCTGAAGCCATATGTCCCTGAGCCATGAGGATCTTCTTTTGTTTAACAAAGGTATCTGCTCAGGAGCATATACAGATATATTCTCCCTCTTAATGCCAGCTTCTCTTTCGAGAGAAAAAAAAAACATCTATTTTTAAATGAGGGCATCGCAAACACCAACTTGGAGGGGAGTTTTTATTCTCCCATATTCAAAAACATCCAAGACCACAGTCTTTTGCTAAAGACTTCCAACAACGTGTCTGAAAGCTGCAGAAACACATTTTACCATTACACTACAATGTGAGACTGCTACAGCCACATGCTTACTGCTACATAGGTGTATGTCTATGTCACTGTCCAACAGGGAGAATATATCAACAAACCTCAGCTTGTGTTAGAAGTCCTGTTATTCTGAGTAGCTTCCTTAAACAACCCTCTTTACTGTGACCCACAGAACTAGGAATCCAAACATGATTCCTTCTTTCATAATTCTGCACTTGACAGCTTCATCTACTACATCTGGCATCTTATCCAGTATTGCTTCTCAATTTCAGATTTACAGTTAATATTTCACTGATCTAGGGCTTCAAGTCTCCAGATCTCAGTTTGGAAATTTGTCTCCTAAATTTCACAGATCTGGGAACCGATCATACAAATGTTCCAAACACAGAAATTTACGCTTCATGTCAGAGATTCCTTTCAGCTATGCAGATCTAGCACAGTCTAATTGCACATCATATAGACTGTGCCCGAAATCTTTACATTCGGCAATTTGAATGAAAAACTTATTTATTTTCTGTCCTTGATGGTTTGCAGAGACTGTCCAATAATCCAAAGGCTTTACTGAAACTGTAGTACACTGATGTGGTTTTCTGTTAGGTTATTTAGCAGACTGCACCATCCACTTAACCAGTCATTGGACAACTTTCTGAAGCTGCAGGCTAGGCAAGGTGCCTTGTGATTTAAAGCCAGGTGGCAGAAGGCAGATTCTTTTTCCAGGTAGACAGATTATTACAAATATATATTACACAGGACCATCAGCAGTAAGAAAAGAGTGAAATAGCCCATCTTAAAAATTAATATATATCATCAGCCATAATCTTTATTTCTATAGTATATTCTGAAATGCAGTTTCAGAATGAAATCATCCTTTGGAACTTCCTATTCTCCTGTCCCTGCAGCATTGTCTTCCTTGGAGCTAGGAAGATTTATCACAAAACATCTGCACATAGCTCCTATATGCCTTAGAAGATATGCTGTATCCCACAGACATTCCTAGAAAAGATGACTTCGGGAATGTGGGTATCCTCTAGAAAATGCAGTTTCTCACCGTCGAAGCTTCCAACAATCCTTTTACTCAGGAGTATAGACATATAAAGGTCTCCCTCTTAATCCCAGAAAGTCTGCAGGTGCCATCATTTGTCCTTGGGATCTTGATCTTAATGGTTTCCAGGTGAGATTGTAATTTCTTTAGGTTTTAGAACTGTATACAACCAGGGACGATATCTTCATTGTATTCGGATTTCTGACTTTCTGGCCCTCATCATATTAGATAGATTTATGAGAATCATAATCCACATGATCTAATTTTTCCAACGTGCCAAATGCATCAACGTACATGTTAATTTTCTGAAACGTTTAGGAGACAGAATGACGCACCTCTTTTCATCGTTCATGATCATGCTCTTCTCAATATAAAAAAAAACTTTACCACTCTACTGACAACAGGTCGTCGTAAGTTATCGGCAACCTGCTCAATGGCATCTCTAGCTTAATAGGCATACGATTCCATGATCACCTCTTCTTTAAAAAAAACTTTCATACTCAGGTCTTTCCTAGCAAGTGGTTGGCTTCTGCATTAGCTTTGCCGCATCGGGGGCCTTAAGGAATACTATCAATTCATTTCGCAGGGTTTTCGCATCTTTTAAGTGACGCATTCTGTAATTTCTGAGGCCACAGCCGTCGGCTCTGACGTGGAGGATTTCGATTTCTAAGCAAATGCCAACATATGAGAGTTTTGGCGTCGATTGATTTCGGTGATGCGTCGATTGAATTTCCGCTTAGCCATTAAAGGTTTTAATTCCACTGCCCCTTGAATGCGGATTCAAGCCTCCCCTCTTTGTCGCCATTTATCGCATACAGATAATCTACAGAAATGCCACCATTGAAACGCCAGAACTCAATCGGCAGAACTCAAAAAAAATCTCGCTTCTGATATTCTGCGTATCTTCTTGTAGTGACCACAGGTAGGCCCATTCACACGATTTGTTACCAACAGAAGATTGCGGCTTCCTTATTAGTGACAGCGGATCAGAGAGAGAGCCCTAAATTGGGTATTTTGTCCATGACGATTTCCGTCGGTTGTTGTAACTTCAGCTGCGCCCTTCACACAAATATGCATAATTTCCGTCGGTTGCTGTAACTCCAGCTGCAGCCTTCAAAACCCACACGAATACACGAAATGTGCCTCTACACAGCCCATCTCCACAACCAATCTGAATGATTTGTTTTCAAAACGATTTGGTTAGGGCACTAAAAAAACCCAATCTATCCCAAATCTCGGCCAGCTTCTGTTATGCGTGACGGCACAGGGTCTCTTCTGAGCGTTTTCGGTTGCTGCAACTTCTTGGCAGCATTTTTTTTTTTTTTTTAAGAGTGTCACCTTCAAGCACGATATCCGTTGCCGTGGATCAGAAATGCAAGTAACCCTAACGCGTTAAGCAAAAACCTTATCTAGCTGCCCTATATTGTAGGCGTTGTCTTCTTCCTCGCTCTGATACCATGTTAATTTCAGCTTATGTTCTATGCCATTTCAGATTAGGGCACAATATTGAAGGAGATAGAACATGCTTAATAGATCGATAGAAGACAAGCCAAAACAGAAATAATAAATGGTGGCATTACGGCGATCAGCAGGATGTTTCTACCAGCAAAGTCTCCAATAGGTCATTCAGCCAAGCGTGTCACGCATAACCCAGAACAACCCAAACAAAGAACAGTCCATATATATCACAGCTCCAACGCTATCCAGAGAGAGAGAATTCCTCCACAACAATGTGTGTGAAATGAACTCTAAGTCTCTCCAATATCTAGGAATCTTTGGGGGTGTGTGACACGTCCTTTAAGACATTTAAGTCTATATTTTATTCCAGGCTGACCTAGCACATAAGTGGAATAAATTCAAAGTACATGTTCTGCTCATCCGATCGAGATGATCTTTAGATCAATCTTACACCTCTCCGAAACAGGAATCCAATAAAAATATTGCGATCATCATCTAAGCAGCACAACCCGGAGTTTGGACCTAGTTGTCCAATTTTAACAAACTCTTAGAGAAGTGCAGTATTTATAAGAGCAAAAACGTGGATCTGAACCTGTGACAAACCTTCTATATAGACAATTTGAACCTTCTGTGGCACTGTGGTATACAACTTTCTCTGTGGAGCTGTGATATGAGAGTTTTTCTTGATGAACTAGAACAATTGAAGGCCGAGACTTCTCAAGGATCAAGCATCAAGCCTGAAGCTTATGACAACGAAGTATAAGACAACGAAATTTGAAGAAATATCTCTGTGGAAGCATAATACAGTGCAAGCAAGGACTGTGATAAGAAATTTGAAAAGATATGAAGCCCATCTCTGTGGTACAAGACATTGCAAGCAGCCCAAAGACATCTATGTGGTTCGATAGCTAAAAGTCTGAAGTATCTCTTGGAAGAAGATATCCACTGAAGAAAAGTCAAAGACCAGATCTCTGCAATGATGAACAGGTAACATTGAAAAGGTATGTATAATATTTGTTCATGTGTGACCTATGGAAACCATATTGCATATGATGCTACGTTTTTCTAGGTCACGGTAAAATATTATGAAGATTAAGCTAATGATCTCATGCCCAATTAGTAGCATGTTAGAGATCATTGATATAAAATTTGAAGTCTCTCCTTGCATATGAAGACAAAATCTTTTATAGATGGTTTGTCAATGGCATCTCTAGGGTTTTAACTTTTGCAACTAACTCATCAATATGCTTGTAGAATTTGCATTTCTTATATAACAAATCTTGTAGGCTTTGGAGAATCTAGGGTTTGTAAACTAGGCCTAGCAAAGGTTTGAATTAGAAAAACCTAGGAACAAAAACCCTAACTAATCATTTCTTCCGTAAAAAGAAAACCTAGCTCTTGAGAATGACAGGAATGACATCATGTTGATGTGGGAACAAGATTGGTGAACAGGTCCAAGATTAAGAGGGTGCTGACCCTCTTCAAAGGATAAGTACTCTACTATTGCTATTATCTTTGTACTTTACCTTTTTATTCTTTTGTAATCTTCTAATAAAAGGTTGTAGGTCAAGACAATATCTTTCTAAGCTTGACTAGCATATGGAAGAATTGGAAGAACGTGGCAAAGCGTGAAGATTAAGGAGGAAGCAGTTTGAAGTGTGCATCAAAGGATTTGATTAGATGGCAACACGTAAAACAAGGCTTAATGAAAGTTCATCTACCTTAGCTAGAAGGAGGGAGCTCTGATTGGTTCGATTTAGGAACTCTTTGAATGGGTTGACAACACTGATGCCGATAGAGATACTATTGATGATTGGGAGCTAATATGATTTCTTGGAAGTGTGTGAAGTCAAATTCTATACAAAGAAAGAAGATGTGAAGGCTTGTACAATCAATTGTGAGGAAGTTTGGCTTCATAAGGTGTTTGATGAACTACTTGATGACATGTTGGATTCAAAGTGCATGAAGATTGTTAGAGAACCAGGAAGGTCGAAATGCTTTATGATTCGAGCATATGATCCAGATAGGAGCCGAGAAGCTACAATAGATCTCCACGAAAGAACATGTAGCCGATGCATTGATGAGTATTTTGAGACAAGCTTAGGCTTGTGGTTATTTCTCCCTATTTGAGAGGGAGTGAGGATCTCCTCCTTGGTTGAGAGGGAGTGAGGGTGGACACCATATTCTCCATGTGTCATGTACTATGGCTAGGACTAACAACCGTAAGCCTATTAAAGGCACAAGTAAGGAGAATGGTGGATTGGATAAGCATCTGAGACCGATATTCTTTGAGGATTTGCACTTTGACCAGGACTAACCACCATAAGTCAAGTACATTAATCCAAGACAAGAAAATTCCAGAGGATTGATATTTCCTGGTGTCAAATATTGTGACAATGGATAAGGAAATAGTCTTGTAAGGACATACTTGGTGAACACCCGGGTGGGGTATGTGCTTGAGAGGCGGCAGTGTCCAAATTTATGCCTCCCAACATTGTGCTATGATCTAGTGGAGAGGCACAGTTTGTTAGTCAAGGCCTTGCTATTTTGACAATGCTGACTATGATGATGTAAATCATCATTGATGCTTATCAATCTGGATCCTTTCTTATATGAATATTTCAACTTCAGAGTATCCTATTGTGTCATTATGAATACCTCCCTAGTTAAGACGGGGTGTTGAAAATGTAACTAGTGTCGGTCTTCAAAATGTAATAAAATTGTAATTTTTATCATTGATTATATTCATTATCATTATTTTATGTTTAGTCAAAGCATGTTCTTCATGCTTATAGGATCAATTGAGTCAAAGAGTCACAAAGAAAATGTAATTAAGTCAAGTCCCATTTGGGCATTTTGTAAAGAAAAGAAAAATATTTTTCTATTGAGTCATAGTCCACAAAAAATTGTCAAGTTGGCCCTCTTTGGGAACAAGTCGGCCTGGGCCTCCAAGAGCCACCTATTCGACCCTCCTGGACAACTATATATAAGAGGCAATTCGACTCATTTGAGAGCTCATTCATTCACACACAAGAAGTACATATGAAGCACGCGAAGGGTTGAAGTCAAAGGAGAGAGAATTGAGTCCAAAGAAGAGATAATTTTTGTTTTACTGAATTTCAGAATTGAAGGACAATTTTTTTTGTGCTACTGCAAGCCCAAAATTTTAGGAGTTGACCAGATTTGGGATAGTTTGACCGTCGTTGACTTTGACATTGGAGGTGACTTGGAGGGTTTGAATTGGCATTTTGGTGGCAGTTTTGGTCTTGGTCTTGGATATCTCATTTTGATCTGATTCTATAAGAGAAGGATTGATGTTGGGTTTTCTCCCTTGTGGGGTTTTGCCTAGCTTGGAGCCTAATTTCTGGTGTCTCTTGTCTCTTTGTGAATCTTATGTTTTGAACATTTGTATAATTGCTTGATGAAGAGAACATAATCACTAATAAAAGACAGATAACATTCAGAAGTAATTATCATGAAGAGAAATAAACCCTAATCTACTCTACACTTGGTTTCTCTACACACTGTGACATAGGCTGGATTGACCCATACACCAGTGATCACCCCTACATAAGCAATCTCCCCAAAACATGAATCCTCTCAAGATCCATCCAAAATCTCTTGATCCTATATAGGACAAAGAGACCAAGGACTTAGCCCTAAGGGACAGGCGATAGTCGGCCATATCAAGGTTTTAGACACCTAATATAATGAGGCATGTGGTTGTTACAAGGCTTTTCACTTGTGACCTTGAGGTTACGATGATGTTAAATGCAATTTGAAGAAACGTGTATGCTTGCTAACATGAGGGGTAACAACTGGCTCCAACTGCGGGACACATGCTCTACTTGGGAGGATGTGAAAACCCTAGAATCATCCTCTTGTCACCTGAAATAAGTTCACCAAATATATGTAAAAAATATCAGGAGAGAATTGGACCAGAGTCCTATCCGTTCCTGACATGGCAATAAATCAATTAAAGCCATAATAACTGGAACAAAACTACAGAACTAATGGAAATAGAAATGATAAGGTATAATATACAACTGAATTCATAAGCACTCAAATAGTAGCATAGCAATAAAATGAAATCACACAAGCAAAATTGACAACTAGCTAAGTTATATCTTTGTAGTACAATTTGTGGTCTTTCACATTCACGAGTCATAGTAGCTTCTCATTGCGCAGATGGTCAACGTAGAAAGAATTTTCACTTGCAATCTCAACAATCATGTAAGGACCTAATCATAAACTTTCAAATTTATTGTGATTATTTGTTTTCCCCCTTTTTGTTCCACAGAAGTAATAAGTCTTTGATCTGGAGATATTGCTTGTATGCTTTTTTTGGTGGATCCATATCCAGATTTGGATCCATTTCCTTGTAAGCTAGGATGCACCATTTGAAGGAGTCAAACCAAGGATCGTTCACACTGAGACCAAATGTTATGTGCCAAATTAACCAAATAAGCATAAAAAGGTTCCAACTTCCAACTCAATAATGCCATGCCTAAATCAAGTAAAAGTATGAATGTGGCCAACATCAAGTGAAAGTGTGAATGGACAAGAAGCCTCTTTGAGTGGACAACCTCCTATTGCAAGATATTAAATGCACAAGATAGGATGATCCTTTAAAATGAATCTGCTTTGTATATACAGGAGACGGAGGGCTAGAAAGCAATAATTAGTTGACATAAAAATAATTAATGTACTGATAATGGATGAGGTGCTTCCTTTATGTTGAATTTTCTTTTATATTTCATGGTTCAAATAAACTTGTTTTCTTTTCTATATTTTGCATGTAGGCTTAACTTGTTGCTTCAGTGAATTTGGACTTAATATGTCGTCATTTAATCACTTTTAAAGTGATCTTGTTGATGGAGTTGGTGATTAGCCTTCGTTACCTACATTGTTTTCCATGTTGATTAGTCAAGTGTTCTATTTCTTAGCTTTCAAATTGTAAAGACATTTCATTAGAAAGTGGTCTTTTGTCTCACAAATGCCATAGTACTTGCTCATCTTTTATATATAATTTACTGAAGCGTGTCCTTGTTCGCTGTAATTCATGCACCACTGTATTTCATGAACGACAACTCTTTCTCATCCTTAGCCATACATTTCTGTAATATCGATGTTGTTGTCATCATCAGTACTAGGGAATTTTCATTCAGGTTTTTCTTCTGTCCTCTATCTCCATATTTAGAGCCTACTTGGTATCTCCATCATAGGAATTTTGTATAACCATGTTCTATTTTCTCAATATCCAGGAATCAGTCTCCCCATGAACCATATTTTTGTTGGGCCGTGATCAGGTGCATATGACATTGATGGTACAATCCAATGTTTTCTCCCCAGTGTTGCTTCAAAATGTATATTCCATCTAGTAGTTCACTAAATTTCCTTGAGAACATAAATTTTCTTTCTCCAATCCTTCATGGCGATCTCTTCCCTTGATGAAACACCCTTCTGCAGAATCATTGGCAACATCCCACAATGTAGCAGGGAATGACTGAGTCCACTACCTATTAATCTGACCCTTGTCCATCCATTTTGTTTCATATATATTGCAATGTCAGGTTGGGCCCTCTTTCCCAGAATCCAAGGAAGTTCAAGTTCGAACGGTCTCCCATGATAGTAGCCATTCCACCCGCTGTCTGTGTTGTTTGACATAGACTCATAGGGCACTCAGTATGCTCTGTAATTTGGTTAAATTTATGTGATTTGGCTCATGAGTGCTTCAAGGCATAAAATTTTTATACTAATGTGCTACTAAATTATTCTGTCTATAGATTGTTGATTTTTAATGTACCTTGAACAACTGGTTTCCCATGGGTTAGTCTCTACCTAGGGAAAAGTGTCCAAAATAATTCTTTTCCTAAGTGTGACTTTATATAGTGAAAGTGACTTTATAAGTGGTAAAGTCAATATTAAATTATAAGGTGAAAAATGACTTTAGACATAAAGTACAATGTGGATACTTTATTTAATGGGTGAATTAAAAAATAGAAAGTGTGAATTAAATGCACATTTATTCTCATTCTTTGATCTAAATGAATATGAGCCATTGGATCTTAGGGTTGCCCAAAAGTCATTTAGGGAAACAAAAGGGGGAAAAGAAAAGAGAGACTGCATTCATTCATTCTTCATGATCAGATTGGAGAAATGACACTGAGAGCAGGGGAAAAGTTCTGAAAGAGAAATTTGTTGCAGCGAGTTTAAGGAGTGATTTTTGAGCAAAGCTGGGCACGAAAATCAAGGCATTGAAGACAACTGAATGTACAGTACGAACAACATTTAATATTGTGAGCTGTACGCAGTTCGAGAGCGTTTTTTGAGCAATTTTTTTTTTTTTTTGGGAAAAATCCGTACAGTCTGTATAGCCATACGGAAATCCGTACAGTTCGTACGGAATCCGTATAGTACAGTCAGCGTTTGTACAGTACTGTTTCAGCGTCAGTGGGCATGGAAATCGAGGCACAATGGGCACGGTTTTCAAGGAGTTTTGCGCTGAAGAGATAAGTTGTATTTCGCTGTTTTGTTTTGTTTGCAAATGTATTTTTCATGAACTTGAAAGATAAATAAATTTAAAAAGCTCTCTAACAGGTTTTCCCCAGAGAAGATTGTAGGAGTTTTACTTGGGTCTAAGTTGACCAAAAATCTGTGTGTATTTTTTGTGTTGCTGTTCTGTTTATGTCCATATTTATTTTCAGCGTGTGTTGACAGTCCCATGTGTTTTAATCTGAAAATTTCATTTCCAGAATCCTATATGTTGAATGTAAGTTTGTGGGAAAGGGCATTTAACTGAATGGGAGTGATAAGGTGAAATTAAAACCGGGTTGGGATTGCAGGAAAGTTTTAGTCATCAAATTTCAACGTAGATGTTGTCAAAATTTAATTTCCGTAGTTATGATGAAATTGAGCATGATTGAGAGGAACTAAAATGGTAGTCTAGATATAAATCTGTTGGTAACATCAAATATGTTAATTATAGTGTACAAATTGCTTTAGAGTTTTGTGTTTGGCATTTCTGTCTGGGATGTTTTATAATGCATTTTACTTGTACAATTCTTCAAACCCGTTCTATATTTCAGAGCCTATTACTCAATGCTGTGAAGCTGGTTCTTAGACTACTGTCAAACATGATTAATGTACTTTTTGTAACTTGTTAAAATTTAGTTTAGACTAGTATATGCTTGGACTAGACATAACACAAAATAAATATATGGATAGACAAAACACCATGCCTCTATATATTTGTGGCTTTTGTCCTAATCATCATTCCCCTGTTTCAGATTGCTAGTTGACAGAGAAACTGGGAAACCTAAGGGTTACGGATTTTGTGAGTATAGAGATGACGAGACAGCAGCTAGTGCACGTAGAAATCTCCAAGGGTATGAGATAAATGGTCGGCCGCTACGTGTTGACTATGCTGAAAATGACAAAGGTCTGGACCGAAATAGGGAGCAGGTACAGTTTTAATTTCAAAGCTTTTTCGAAAGAGTAATCCTGGTGTTCAGTTTAAGGTTTTGATCTGCCTGAAAATGATTTTGAAACTCCTCACAGCTGACTCTACATTGTTCCAATCTTCAGCTATGTTTGTTCAGGCTATGCTTTGTGTGTTTTTATTCATAAGTGTTTTGCTATTAAAGCCTAGATCAGCAGTGTTGTGGTGTTTATATGTGCATGCTTGCAAGGCCTGAAAGGGTTTGTGTACTTTGCTGGATTTAGACCCTACTAAAGCTTTCTCTGTTTAAAGTTATTCCTCTTCATTATTGCAAATTTTACTTGGTAATTCATCTGTTGGTTCACCAAAGATAAGATAAGATAATTTATTAATGTTCCATGAATGTCCAATGAATTTTATTAATGTTGCTTCCAGAAGTAGTGTTAATGCTCTTGTTTAAGGCTTAAGCTGCTGAACTTCCCAAGAGTTTTGAGACCTGTTCAGTCCATATTTTTGAAAGTTATTTTGGCTCCTATAAAACTTAGGTAATCATTGAGCAATTTTTTAAGCGTAGAAGTCGATTATATCATAGAATCTAGACAAGATGGAGTCTAGATGAGCTTGGAGTGTTGTAGAGGAGATTTTTGAGATTGTGGATGGTGAATTGTTCCTTCGTGATTTATTGAAATTTCCTCTTCTTTTTGTATTTTCTTAATGATAATTCTTAAGCATTTTAGTAGTTTCATCACTGTCAGAATACATCTTTGATTTTAGGAGATGTGAAATTAATTATGTTCGAAAAGTGTACCAAAGACAAGTGTTTCCTTAGGCTTGGTGTCTTGCCTAGGAAAAGTGTCCAGCATGATCCCTTGACATAACTGTTGCCTCAAAATCTAGTAGGCCTTGTAGAGGGTAACCTACAAGACAAAAAAGTCTTGACAGGTAGCTCAATTTGTTGAAGCCCCCCCTGCGAAGTATTTGGCCCTCTGTCATGAGGCGCAGATTCAATTCTCCTTGGGTCCATCAGGGTCAGGCTTTGTGGTTTGAGCTGGCTGGGTATGAGGCCCCTTCTGGTGGGCCTGCCCAAGATCATTACGAGGAAAAAAAATCTACAAGACAAAAAATAGACTAAGGGACAACAATTAGGTGTGGCCCACTACCATCACAGCCACTACCTCCTCCTCTTTATGGACTTTCATCAATAGGAGGCTTCCCTTTTTTAACGACCCATTCCTAATTTATAAGTAAAATAACATTAGCGAGTATACGACATACGCATATGATAGCTACACATGCCTATATCGCATACCCCGCACTAGTATTAAGACTATCTAAGTAAGAATAACGAATTGAATATTACTATATATTTTATCTCGCCATGATATAACGAAATATCAACAAGATACCTAACACGTATACGGCTCTATCTGCATATGCAAGGGAGAGTGTTATTTTAGAAAATCAGATTATAATTTAGTAAAAATTATATGTGGGTGAACCAATAAAGTAATAATATAATTTAATTAAGGCAAATTAATTATGTTAAAAACAAACATAATACAAATTAAATCCAAGTTAAGCTCTACATAAAGCCATCACATCTACGTAACTAGATAAGGACTCAATATAGATATTTCATGCACTTAACCCCAAAACCTTATCTCTAAGTTAATATCTCCTTAAATGAATATAATATCTCCTTAAATGCATGCATACCCTCATAAATGCCATAATATCTACGGGAGTTGAGGGCGGTGGAGAAAAATGATATAAGGGAGAGGATGTGAAGTGGGAGGAGGACGGTCTTTTGGGAAAATTTTGCATTCTGTCGAAAAGGAAGGATTGAAGGATACAAACAGTTTTGGAAGGGAGTCTCATCGTTCTTGGGATTCTGGGCACGGGGGCAGAGGAGACATCCTCTGGGTCTAGGATTGTTCCTAGATTGGCTGGGAGGATTTGATTGTTTCGGTAAACTGTTCACAGCATCACATGGAGGAGAACCACCATTAAATCATCAGCTTTATTCCAGGTATTTTCCCATGTATAGACTAGTTCCTTATGAAAGATTAAAATTTCATTGCTGATCTGCATTTAATCGTATTACTGCCGACTTTTATATATATATGCTTAGATTTATTCATGGAAAGGATGTCTTAGATTGTATTCATGGAAAGGATGATAGCTGTAGCAGTGATATATCCTGTTGGTCGAATTAGCACTAAGTCCCTCTCTAGCAAAACTCATAAATTAAGTGTAAAAGTTAGGAAAATTCAAAAGAGGGTTCCTACATATGGTATCAGAGGGTAGTTTCAAACCCTTTTCGACCTAATAAGCCCTGCAATTTCTGTAAATTTCCTGACTATAGCATGAAAATTTTTAAATAAATAAGTGGGGTTATTCAGGCCTTCGATTAGGGAGCAAGCCCCACACAAATTGTTGACTGTTCTACAAGTAGAGCCATTTGGCATACCACATTTTGTGCTCTAGTTTTCTACTCAGAAACGAGGTTTTGTAGATCTAGTGAGAAATTTGTGAGACTTTGTAGTTCACTGTGTAACTTATGCTCACTCAAGGCTCTCAGAAATTGATTTCTCTTAAAGAACTTTTGAGCTGGCCCATAGTTAGTAAATTCTTCAGTGTTTTAGATCTCTGAAAACCTTATTAAGAGAAGAGACAGTTTTTAAATTAACGTAGACTTGGAACCATTACAGTGACTTTTGAGAGAAATCCATTTGTCTTTACCATTGTTTCAAAAAAAAAACTTGTAAGGAGAGAGGGCATGTAATATGCTAGGATTCCAATAAACAACATTGTATATGCCAACTGCGCAGATGCACAGTAGCCCAACAATCACAATAGGTGCAAATATAAAGGCCACCCTATGAGTGACAAAATGCTGCAGAGCAAAAAGGCCAATCAATATAAAACAGGCAAGAACCACCACCACACTTTCATGGAGCTTAGTAGTGCGCACTTGAAGTCCAGATACTGATGAGAGAACTGATATTACAGGCGTGAGAACACCATCACCTGTTACCATGCAAGTGCCTATTAAAACCACAACCAGTAAACCTGTGCGCAGTCTTCTATGCTTTTCATGAATACGCTTCCCAGTTCCTTGCTCTATTTTTCGCAGCATCTGTACTGTAGCTAGACCTTTCATACCACCTCCATCCATTGACAATACGCAAACCTTGCTTTCCAACAGCTTTAAGGATTTCATGACTTCCTTCGTGAGCATTTTGATGCCACTGCATAGGAGGAAAATGCTAGATTGACCACAACTTTTAATACTGAAATGAGTTCTTCTGGAACAGATGACTTCAAAACTGATTCAATAGGCTGCATTATGTCAGTTTTCATTAAGAACATTGCCAAAGAAATATCTGATGCCAAAGATGAAAGAGCTGAGCAAAAGTTAGCAACCTCTCTCAATTCGAATCAATCCTACACATAAGTGACTCGTCACTACATCCATTTCGTGATATTTATCATCGCTGGCCGACTGTGCCTGGGAGAGGAAATCTGAGGAAACACTTGGATTCGCTGTCAAAATTCTAAAATCCGTTGGATAGCGGAGGTAAAGCCACGCTAACGATATGGCATACCTTGTTGTTGCGTTGTCTAAAGGTTGACGCCACCGTTTGTCACTGCGTATTTTGGATTATCTTATCGTGGGAATAAACCATGCCATCATTTGTAAATTAACACATAGCTGAAAATGCCGCGTAAATTACATATTTACATAAGGTTTGGATATTCTGAAAATCGAAAGTCCGTCTTTAACCATAGTTTAAATTACCGCGTAAATCCACGAATCCGCATGTGTATTATGGTTTAAAATTCGAATGTATGGTCACGCACGTTATTTGCGGGTCCGACATTTGTTTGCGTTGGCAAGGTTTGATGCAATAACATATGGTTTTCGAATGGGTGTCGTCAAATTAATCATAATAGAGGTCAAGGTTGGGGTTCCATCCTGTGATGTCACTCCCTACACCGCATTCACCGCGCTCAAATTCCATTGTGCCATAGGTCATATCTCGGGGTCGAGGTCCGAGTTTGAACTTGTGACCTACCCCTCTATACCATTACGCCTCCACCGTCGGGTATGAATGATGTGGGAGCCGGTCGGGGCTCCACCAGCGGGGTGGCCCACGCCATCATATTGTTATATAAAATTTAACATCCTATTCGACTTAAAATTTAATATCCTATTCAAATTTAAATGTGTTTAAATTTAAATTTAAAAATTAAATTCGTAAATTTATATGGATGATCGTGTGTAATGGTAGGTGGATAAAATATATACCACAAGGTTTGACCTCGGGTCAACGCCCAACCATAGGACTTAATTTTACATGTGCCGAGAGCGAATGATAGCATCGTACGCTGTATGTGCATTGTGATGCATTAAAACTATAGTTAAAATGGGAAAAATTTAAATTTGCTTAACTAGATAATTCACGTTGGGTTGGGATTAAATAACTTTGCATATGGAAAGTTATGAGTTAAATGTAAAAGTTTAAATGCTTTCACGATTGAAAGGGGTACAATAAAGGTATTTTGTTTATATGCATAATAATTACTTATAAAATGTGAGGAATCAAAAGTTGATTAACACTATTTATAATTTATTTTATTACGCAGACAGGGAGAGTCACAAGGATAAAGAAAATTAATATTCAAGTATTAGTTTTAGTCATAAGTAGCTGAAATCAATAAATCCCTTCTATCACTGCATCTAGGACTAAAACATTCTAGACAAGTTTTACAAACTAACACTCTGATCTATGAAAACCCCTGCATTTCACTCTAGAGTTAGTACGCATAAAATACCCTGCATAGGACAAGGAGGTCGCGTTGCCACCCTCCTTGACCTTGGTACCAGTAAGACCTGCCTGCAGGTAAAATAGCAAAAGAACTATACCCGTATGCAAGCTTAAATCTTACGAAAATTATATTCTGTCAGTCAAAAAATTTACCCACTTCTCATAAATTTATTATGTATTTCAGAAAAAAAATTACAATGTTTAACACGTACCAAAGACGGCAACGCCAGCGAAATGCATCGCCGCCACCTCAACCTTCACCTTCACCATCACCACCATCAAGATCGCCGTCAGCCCCTGTTGCTCCACCCGATCTTACTACTGTAATGAGCTCATTAGAAGCCATTTTGGAAACGTTAAAAGGGTCGCAGTCGACCAAGGACAAGGAGGAACGACGTCATCCAGAGGAAAGACATTCAGAAAAGCCTAAGGATTTTGATGACAAACCTCATAGAGAAGATATTTCACGGGAACTGCAAAAGATTAAGCTCCCGGAATTCTCTGGAGGACGAGCTGGAGAACATGCCGAAGCATGGTTGGAAGGGATGATCAGATGCTTCGCATTAAGAGAATATTCTTCAACTTCCAAAACAAAGATCGCTGTATTCCAACTCAGGGGGAATGCTATGTTTTGGTGGGGAAATATGGAAAAACAACTGCATCTTACTTCAGATACCGTTCCTTGGGAGTTGTTTGTGGACTGATTCCGTGCGAAATACTTACAACCTTTCTTTCAAGAGCAGCAAGCTGGAGCCTTCCATACTCTAATCCAAGGTGGAAAAACCGTGGAAGAATACAAGATAAAATTCATGGAACTTGTGAAATATGTTCCTTATCTAGACACGAATGAACGCCAGGCCGAGCGTTTCGTATTTGGATTAAATCTTTGAATCAGGGACATGGTAAGAATGTGGAAGCCACCGACGGTGGCAGAGGCGGTTGAATGTGCTCGTTATGCAGAAGAACATCTGGGGATTAAAAGGGATTTCAGGCCAGCTGAACCAATACCGCAGACATTTACAGGAAAGACTCCTCGAAATTTCTTCCGAGGAAATAACTCGAGACCACCTCCTTATGGTAACAGGTTTACCCCAAGAGGAGCGAGGGCGGGAGCTCCGAGGACCATAAATGCAATAGCTTCCGAATCCTCAAACATCAGTCTGTGGAGATCTCGAGGGACTGGTAAGCGTGGAAGGAATGGGAGAGGAAGCGGCACCAGGGGATAGAGCTCTTGGTCTGGAATTTCTCAGTCAAACGCAAAAAGGACCAACCCGGGTAGACTGTTGGGGGTGTGGAGGACCTCATCTTCGACGTGATTGTCCGGAGAACTCTCGGCGAACAGGAAAAGAACCATCATCAGATGCCCAAAGCAATCATAGAATCCATGCAGTCGTTAACAACAACCAAGCAGCACATCAATCTACTGTAGTAGAATCTTCAGGTATAATCAACGGAATAAAACTCAAAATCTTATTTGACACTGGAGCTACTGATAGTTTTATTTCATCTTATGCATTAAATAAATGTGGGTTGGCAGCCTGCAAACAGGACGATTTTAGATAGGTAGAAATGGCTTCGGGAGACCTTCAATCGGTAGAATTAAGTGTTGAGGATTGCAAAGTTGATCTAGGAGTTTGTTTGACCAAACTAAAAGTATATGTCACGGCCCTAGGAACTTACGACCTAGTGATATGAATGGATTGGTTAGAGTCTCATCGAGCATGGGTAGACTGTTCCGGGAAAACAATACTTTGCTTGAATGATGTGGAGAGACAATCCAAATTCAAGGTATTAAGAGAAAAGTATCCTTGCATTTCATCTCAGCCATGCAAATGAAGCGGTGCTTAAGGAAGGGTTGTCAAGTGTATGCAGTTCAAGAGGTAAGCAAAGAAAAAGGGCCTTCTTTAGATCAGTATCCGATTCTATCAGAATTTTCGGATGTTTTTCGAAAGGAATTACTAGGACTGCCTCCTAGGAGAGAGCTAGACCTCACCATTGAATTGAAACCTGGTACGGAACCTATATCTAAAACTCCTTATCGAATGATCGCCCCGGAACTTCAAGAATTGCAAATACAGCTGAAAGAACTGTTAGATGTAGGGCACATTCGACCCAGTGTTTCACCATGGGGTGCTCCTGTCATATTTGTCAAGAAGAAAGATGGTTCATTACGACTGTGTGTGGACTATCGGGATTTAAACCGGGCCACGGTAAAGAACAAGTATCCAATGCCTCGCATTGACGACCTTTTCGATCAAATGAAAGGAGCTTCAGTATTTTCAAAGATCGATCTGTGATCAGGTTATCATCAACTCAGGATTAGCGAAAGTGATGTTTCTAAGAGTGCATTTCGAACTCGTTTCGGGCATTATGAATTCATTGTGGTGCCATTTGGGTTGACCAATGCACCTGCAGTCTTCATGAACCTTATGAATAGCATTCTCGGCAAATATCTCGACAAATTTGTACAAGTTTTCCTGGACGATATTCTCATTTACTCTAAGAATGAGAAGGAGCATGAAGAGCATCTTCGGATGGTGTTATCTTGTCTCAGAGAGCACAAGTTATATGGAAAATTATCCAAATGCACTTTCTTTTAGAAGGAAATTCATTACGTAGGTCATATCATATCAGGCGAAGGAATCTCTGTAGATCCTGAAAAGGTAAATACAATCAGGGAGTGGCCGATACCTAAGAATGCACATGAAGTGCGTAGTTTTATGGGTTTAGCAGGTTACTACAGAAGGTTTGTGGAGGGATTCTCCAAAATTGCAAAGCCGATCACAAACCTCCAGCGCAAGGGTGTTAAGTATGAATGGACTGAGGAATGTGATAAAGCTTTTTCTGAACTTAAACGATCATTGACTAGTGCACCGATTTTGCAAGTACTGGATATGGATAAAGATTTTACTGTGTACCGACGCATCCAAGCAAGGGTTAGGTGCAGTATTAATGCAAGAAGGAGGCGTAATAGCATACGCTTCGAGAAAATTAAAACCCCATGAAGAACTTTATGCTACGCATGATTTAGAGTTAGCCGCGGTGGTTTTAGCTTTAAATATGTGAAGACACTACTTGGTAGGGAGAAACTTTATGCTTAAAAGTGACCACCAAAGTTTGCAGTATTTATTCACCCAGAGAGACTTAAATGCAAGACAAAGACGATGGAGTGAACTCCTAAGCGAATACGATTTTGCGATTTCATATATAAAAGGGAAGGAGAATGTTGTAGCAGATGCTTTAAGTAGAAGACCTCGAATATTCTCCCTTGTACCCATCAGGGTGAACTTGAGAGATCAAGTGCTTGAGCATCTTGTAAGAGATAGTTGGTACTTAAAAGTAAGGTCGGGGCTCGAAAGCAACCATTAGAAGGAACTTAAGTTCGAAGGATATGATCTGGAAGAGGACGGAATTGTACGATTTCACGGAAGGATGTATATATCAGATAGTGGAGTTCACCGAAACACCATCTTGAAGGAAGCACACCGAGCAGTATATTGTACACATCCTGGGGTAAAAAAGATGTATGCTGACACTAAGAGACTCTTCTTTTGGTCAGGCATGAAAAACGACATTGTCCAATTTGTATCTAGGTGTCTCGAATGTCAGCAGGTAAACGCTGATCATCGTCACCCAGCAGGTCTCTTACAACCTCACGACATCCCTATGACCAAATGGGAGATAATTTCTATGGATTTTATCGTTGGCCTGCCTCTTACGCAACAAAAGCATAATGCCATTCTGGTTGAGGTGGATAGATTAACAAAAAGCGCCCATTTCATCCCAGTAAGAGATACTTATGAAGTAGTTGATGTAGCTCGGGTATTCATAAATGAAATTATTAGATTTCATAGAGTACCTAAGAAAATCATATCCGACAGAGATCTTCGGTTCACATCAAGGTTCTGAAATTGTATGCAGTCGGCCTTGGGAACTCAGTTAAATTTAAGTATAGCATATCATCTTGAGACCGATGGACAGACAGAAAGGGTAAATCAAGTACTCGAGGATATGCTACGGATGTATGTTATGGACCAACAGTCGCGCTGGGAAAAGTACTTACCCTTGGTAGAATTTGCTTACAACAATATCTATCACAGTTCAATTGGGATGCCGCCATTTGAAGCTTTATATGGGAGACCCTGCAGAACGCCGTTGAGTTGGGACAGGTTAGAAGACCGAGTAATCGTCGGACCAGAATTGATCCAAGAGATGGAGGATCAGGTAAAACTGATTAGGCAACGATTGAAAAAGGCTCAAGATAGACAGAAAAGTTATGCTGACGCTCACAGGACAGATAGAAGCTATGTGGTGGGAGATCAAGTTTTCATTCGCATCAGACCAAATAAGAGCACCATTCGGTTTGGGAAGAGGACAAAATTATCCCCTCGGTTTATAGGACTGTTTGAAGTCCTGGAAAAAGTTGGACCTGTCACTTATCGTCTTGCACTGCCACCCCACCTGCATAAAATTCATAATGTATTTCATGTATCTGCCTTACGACACTATATTGCTAATAAATCTCATGACCTTCAATGGAAGGAATTGCAGGGATCGAACGAGGGAACCCTAATGGTCGAACCATTATGTATTCTGGAACGTAGGGTTCGACAGCTCAGGAACCGTCAGATAGACCAAGTTAAAGTCCAGTGGGACAAATATAGTCTTGGATCAACAACTTGGGAGGATGCTGAGACTTTCTGCCAGAATTACTCCAGCTTATGCTAAATTTTGAGAACTGGAAACTTTATATGTATATGATTGCTCTATTTTGATACTTGAAACTTTATTTTGAAATATTACGTAAGGATGAGTATTATTTTGCTGGTACATGGATACCCATAAAGATAGAATGCTACTTCACTCTAGTGATACAGGATATATGCTGTTTGTTTAAAATTTACTGGTGCATGGATACCGATATGCAATATGTCATTTAAATTAACATTGCAAGAATATGAAATCATAGATTAAACGTTATAGATGAAACTATCTATCAATTTATTTCATTGCATTTCAAATATGATTGAAGGAAAGGAAATATAAGAGTAACTACATTTTAAATATGAAAATGAAACGTATTGGTAAACAGACTGAAAATGGTTAAAACAAATGCATCATAGATGGAACATGTATGAACTAAACGGAAGCAATATCTAAACGAAAAATTGTATTGGACATATTGATACATACATGGACAAATGTTTTAAACCAAGTATGATATATAAGCTCTAGGATCAATATCATAGATAGCAATGTATTTGGAATGTGTAGAGATTGTTATATGGGTAACAATTTGTTATGAAAAATATAGATGCATATGCTGTAATGTGTGTACGAGTGTTTACATTGCAGATTATGTACCAGTGATTACTTCGCAGAACACAGGTTACTGAAACAATAGACGAGATGACAGAATCCCCAGAACAATTGAGACTCCCTGAGATCCCACGATAGGGTGTTGACCCTGGTCCTACTGGGAAGGGTGTAGGTGTTGCCCACCGTTTATCCTCTAATCCCTGTAGTCATGGGAGGACTGTGCGAGTCACGCTCCTCTAGACGTGTAATGATGACTGCCGGATGCCTACAAACATGTCAGGTCGACGTAATCGACACTGATATCCTTAAGGTCTAGGAATGGATCAGTAAAACTGATGCCATGGCATATTCCTGTAGAGGACGGATAGGATGGGAGTGGAAGAGATTAGGAAGGATCGGATGATTTTAGAATAGTCTTTAGATGCGGTTGAGATGAGAAGTAACAAATAAATTACAAAAACATGCATATTCAAACGGAATTCAATCTTAAAATACAAACTTTCTCACATGTGCCCTAATCTCAAACATAATTATCGATATGAGTATATGAAACCCTAACTTCGGGACGAAGTTTTTCTGAAGGAAGTATGTAACAACTCATTCCTAATTTATAAGTAAAATAACATTAGCGAGTATACGACATACGCATATGATAGCTACACATGCCTATATCGCATACCCCGCACTAGTATTAAGACGACTTAAGTAAGAATAACGAATTGAATATTACTATATATTTTATCTCGCCATGATATAACGAAATATCAACAGGATACCTAACAAGTATACCGCTCTATCTGCATATGCATGGGAGAGTGTTATTTAAGAAAATCAGATTATAATTTAGTAAAAATTATGTGGGTGAACCAATAAAGTATATTAAAAACAAACATAATACAAATTAAATCCAAGTTAAGCTATACATAAAGCCATCACATCTACGTAACTAGATAAGGATTCAATATGGATATTTCATGCACTTAACCCCAAAACCTTATCTCTAAGTTAATATCTCCTTAAATGCATGCATACCCTCATAAATGCCATAATATCTATGGGAGTTGAGGGCGATGGAGAAAAATGATATAAGGGAGAGGATGTGAAGTGGGAGGGGGACGGTCTTTTGGGAAAATTCTGCATTCTGTCAAAAAGGAAGGATTGAAGGATATAAACAGTTTTGGAAGGGAGTCTCATCGTTCTTGGGATTTTGGGCACGGGGGCAGAGGAGACATCCTCTGGGTCTAGGATTGTTCCTAGATTGGCTGGGAGGATTTGATTGTTTCGGTAAACTGTTCACAGCATCACAAGGAGGAGAACCACCATTAAATCATCAGCTTTATTCCAGGTATTTTCCCATGTATAGACTAGTTCCTTATGAAAGATTAAAATTTCATTGCTGATTTGCATTTAATCATATTACTGCTGACTTTTATATATATATATGCTTAGATTTATTCATGGAAATGATGTCTTAGATTGTATTCATGGAAAGGATGATAGCTGTAGCAGTGATATACCCTGTTGGTCGAATTAGCACTAAGTCCCTTTCTAGCAAAACTTAGAAATTAAGTGTAAAAGTTAGGAAAATTCAAAAGAGGGTTCCTACACCTTTAGATAACCACCTATGAGAGGTACGCTAGGTTCAAGGATCAAGGTGACAAGAGAAGCTAATAGAGGATGGGTCTTCTTGAGTACAAGGATCAATCAAGCAAGGAAATACAACTGACATCTTCTAACAGGGCCTTATTAGGGCACAATTGATCTATGGCTTGAGACATAGCAAGCCAAATGGACTAGCCTAGAATCAAGAGGCCAAGAAAAGGTTTCCAACAATGAATATCAACTATGAAATTGATTAGGAAACCTTCAATTGTTGAAATTTGATGACTAAAATGTTTCCTGCAATCCCAACCCGGTTTTAATTTCACCTTATCACTCCCATTCAATTAAATGCCCTTTTCCATAAACTTACATTCAACATATATAATTCTGGAAATTAAATTTTCAGATTAAAACACATGAGACTGTCCACACATGCTGAAAATAAATATGGACATAAACATACTAGAAACACATAAAAAATACACACAGATTTTTCGTCAACTTAGACCCAGGAAAAACCTCTTCAATCTTCTCTGGGGAAAACCTGTTAGAGAGCTCTTCAAATTTATTTATTTTTCAAGTTCAGGAAAAATAGATTTGTAGACAAAACAAAACAACAAAATACAACTTATATCTTCAACCCAAAACTCCTTAAAAACCGTTCCCACTTTGCCTTGATTTTTGTGCCCACTCGAAGCTGAAAATGCACTATATGTATACAGAATGTATTATACGGATTTCATACGGACTGTACGGATTTCCGTACTGTTGTATGGATTTTTTAGCTCAAAACCTTCTCTCGAACTACGTGCAGCTCACAACAATAAATGTTGTTTGTACTGTACCTTCTGCTGTCTTCTATGCCTTGATTTCCGTGCCTATCTTTGCCCAAAAATCACTCCTTTAGCTTGTTGCAACAAATTTTTTTTCAAAACTTTTCTCTAGTTCTCAGCCTCCTTTCTCCAATTTGTTCATGAAGAATGAATGAATGCAGTCTCTCTTTTATTTTCCCCCTTTTGTTTCCCTAAATGACTTTTGGGCAACTCTAAGATCTAATGGCTCAGATTCATTTAGATCAATGGATGAGAATAAATGTGCATTTAATTCTCACTTTCTATTTTTTAACTCACCCATTAAATAAAGTTTTATGTTTAAAGTCACTTTCCCTTTATAATTTAATATTGACTTTACCACTTATAAAGTCACTTTCACTTTATAAAGTCACACTTAGGAAAAGAATTATTTTGGCACTTTTCCCTAGGTAGAGACTAACCCATGGGAAACCACTAGTCCAAGATACATTAAAAATCAACACTCTCTCTTACTGAGGAAAGTGTCTCTCACCACACCCATCTTTTGTCCCTAAAATGGACATGCTTGCCTCTTGGCAAGGACTTCGTGAGAGCATTGGCCACCTGCTCATCTGTCGAGATATACTGCAACTTCACTGCCCCCTTTTGAACATACTCCCTGATCAAATGATATTTGATGTGAATGTGTTTTGACCTGTCATGAAACACTGGATTCTCCATGAGTTTAATGAAACTTTGATTATCACAGTGAATAACTATTGGTCTCAACTCTTGATCAAATAGGCCGTACAATAACTTGTGAAGCCAAATGGCCTCACAACTAGCCTGGCTAGCGACCATATACTCAGCCTCAGAAGAACTCAAAGCAACTGACTTTTGCTTTCCACTGAAGCACGACACAACTGTCGAACCCAATCCGAACCAACACCCTGAAGTGCTTTTCTTGTCAGAAGCACTCGCTGCCCAATTTGAATCTGTGTAACCTGCCAACCTCAATCCATCTCCCCGCCTATATTCCATACCATAATCAACAGTCCCCTGCACGTAGCGAAGAATGTGCTTTGCAGCTACCCAGTGCACCCTCCTAGGCTCAACCATGAACTGGCTAAGTGTGTTCACTGCAAAGCATATATCTGGCCTAGTGTTGACCAGATACATCAAGGACCCAATAAGCTGCCTATACAGTGTGGGATCCCCTGAACTAGAATTTGAAGCATGAAGCTTCTTCAGGTTGGTGATCATAGGTGTAGACATGGGTCTACAGTCTGCCATGTGAAATCCACAACATACTGTCCCTGCCCCAGAAAGATATGCCCCTCCTCCTGCCACACCTCATGCCCCAAAAGGTAATGCATCAGCCCAATGTCCTTCATCTTGAATTCCATAGCAGGATCCTCCTTGCAACCACTTATGAACAAGTCATTAACATATAGTACAATAATGAGCGATAATCTCCTACAACAATGTAATATAGGTTCGGATTTGCATCACTCTTTGTGAAAGCCTCAACCAACATACATGGGTCTCTTGCCCAATTACCTCAAAGCCCTGTGGCTGCTCAACATACACCTCCTCCTCTATAACTCCGTTCAAAAATGTGGTCTTCACATCCATTTGATGGATCTGCCAACCCATTTCTGCAACAATAGAAATAAGGGACCAGATAGAAGTGTATTGAGCTACGGGAGCGAAGGTATCATCATAGTCAACTCCTTCTATCTGTGAGTACCCTCTAGCCACAAACCTCGCCTTGAACTTCTCAATGCTGCCATCTGCAACATGCTTGATCTTGTAGAGCCACCTAGAAGTCAGAACTGACTTGCCCTCAGGCCTAGGCACTACCTCCCAGACATTGTTATTAATGATAAAGTCATACTCCACCATAGCCTTTCTTCATACCTCCTGGCTGGCAGCCGCCTCATAGCTATTAGGCTCAGAGTCAACAATGCTGGTAGGCTTGGCTACATAACTGAAAAATGCTCAGGTGGTACACTCTCCCTGTTCACCCTTTTCAAAGGACCAACGGACTCCGCTTCCTTCAAGGTGTCTTGAAGCCAATTGGGCCTCCTCTTCCCTCAAGAATATTCCCCATAGGGAACCTCATCCTTCGCCCTCCAGTCTAGTGAACTTGAAGGTCTACCAACTGACCCTGGTGTGCTTGTACTAGCACCTGTCCTTGAAGAACCTGTGCCTGTGTCAGCTGAAGTGCCATGTGAACTCTGTACCAGTGGACTCCCTAAAGAAGTGCTCGTTGAACTCGCCACTCGCCACTAGTGCCCTAGATGTCATTGACACCAAAGTACCTACTGTACCAGTCGATTCCGAATCCTGAGGTCCTGCTCCCTGTACCTGACCTCCCTGCTGAGGAGAAGTCAGTGACTCTCTCATCATACTCCTATGATCTCCGATAGGCCCTCTCCTCCTCGAACTTCACATCCCTCCTAATCACCACTCTCTGTTTAGAAGGAATGAAGATCCGATAGGTTTTCGAAGTCTTGTTGTAACCCATAAAGATACCCTTCTCTGCCATGGGTTCCAGCTTTGTCCTCTGCTCCTTGGGGATATAAGAATATTTGAGACATCCAAAGATACGAAGATGTCCCACATGAGGCTTCTCTCCAGTGAAGGTCTCCTCCGAAGTCATATTCCCCAATACTCTGTGAGGACTCTTGTTTTGAAGATAAACAATAGTATTGTAGGCCTAAGCCCACAAAAACAAAGTCAACCCATGATCATGAATCATCTCTCTAGTAGCGCCAACAATAGCTCTATTCTTTCTTTTAGACACCCCATTCTACTGGGGGTTGTAAGGAACCGTGAACTCTCTCCTAATGACTTCTTGTGCACAAAAGTCAAAAAACCCACCATCAGTGTACTCACCTCCATTGTTTGACCTCATGACCTGAATTTTCCTACCTGTTTGCTTTTCCACAAGAGTTTTGAACTCTTTAAAGCGATTGAAGACCTCACCCTTGGTCTTCAGGAAATATATCCAAGTCCTCCTAGAGTAGTCATTAATGAATATTACATAATACTCATAACCACCCAAAGACACATGAGACATACGACCACTAACATCAGTATGAATCAAGTCTAGTATACCTGTAGATCTGCTGTCGTTTGCTGGGAATGGTAACTTGGTGTACTTGCCCAAAGCACACCCTTTGCAGACCTCATAATGCTCGACACTGAAATCAGGAACTCTAGTAGTGATCTTAGAACTCTCAATGCTCCATGATGCGTATGCGCCATCCTCCGTTGCCATAACTCGCACAAGTCTCTATTGCTGGTGGTACTAGTGTGTGTGCTACTAGATGTACTACTCCCCAATGCTCTCGCCGAATGAAAACTGAACCTGTATAGTTTCCCAAAGCGTACTCCAATCACTTTGGCCGAAGTGATGGAAGCTCCCCTAGGATGCATCAATACCTGCCTTCCTGAGAAAGTGACGTCAAACCCCTTCTCCTCCATAGCAGACACTGAAATCAAGTTTATCTTCATCCCCGAAACATACAAAACATCCATGACCTTCAAAGGAGGCAAAGACTCCTTCTAAATTGTCACAGTCCCTGCACCAACAACTCTCACAGTGCGGTCATCTCCTAGTACAATCTCAATATCAAGTGCCCTCTCTACAAGCTCTAAAAAGAACTCCCGTGCACCTACCATATGGTGGGAAGCCCCGTTGTCTATGTACCACACATCGGATGATGTACTCCTACTTGATGTAGAAGTAATAAATGCAAAGTCCTTGTCAAGCTGTGAAGCAAACTTCTCCACCTCTACTGAAGCTGTAATACCCTTCTTCCCCTTGTTTTTCCTCTTAGGACACGTAGCAACATAGTGTCCCATCTTCTGACATGCCCAACATTTGACTTTGGACATATCCATATCTTTCTTCTTCTCTTTTCCCTTAGCCCCATCTGATGAGGCCCATTTCTTGGCCTTCCCTTTGTTCTGCCCCCTGGCTGTCAAGGCTACATCCTCCTCATCTGCTATCTTCACCCCACCACTGCCAGTCTTCCGTATCTCATGCTGAACACACTCATCCTAGAATCTGTCTCAATTGGGAAGATTCTTCCTAGAGGTAACAATATCTCCAAAGACCTCCCAAGACTTAGGAAGTCCCGCTATGGCTAACCTGCCTAACTCTCTAGGTGCAACTATCTCACCAATAGCAGTCAAATCATCACGTACCTGTTTGACCTTGCGAAGATAATGAACTACACTTTCATCCTTTGTCATCTTGATGTTCTTCAATTGTTCTTTGAGTACCATCTTCTTGGTCTCATTGGTACTCTGATAGAGAGTGGTTAGAGCTGTCCACATCTGATATGCATATGTGTTTCCTTTCACCTGAGTGTAATATTCCCTTTTTTGGTGTCACCTACGACAGGGTTAGGCTGGACTTCCAGAGTTAGGAGTAGACAGGTCACAGGTACAGATTGGTGCTATCAACGGGCTCAAGGGTTTTTTGGAGGAGTTTTGATGAGTTTCCATGGTGTCCAGTGGCATTCGCTTGATATATTCCATCATCCGAGCAATTTGGTTTTCGTTTTGGTGCATTCCGACAACTTTCGGAAATTTGAGTTATTTGTGGGTTTAACTCAGCTGATTACGCGCAAGGTGGCATTCCAGGAGGAATACATTATGGAACGCCTTAGTGTAATAGCTCATTGGAACCGGGACGAGGATACCTACATGATGGAACACCTTAGTGTAATAGCTCATTGGAACTGGGACGAGGATACCTACATGATGGGACGGTTGGGCATGAGTTTCAGTGACCATAGGAGACATGGTAGCCGATTTACTCTTTTCTGCATTAAAAAGGAATATTTTAATAAGAGGGAAAAGTACACCATGAATAAAATAATAATAAAATAATGCTCTAGAAGGCTTCAAGAGATCTATAAAAGAAAGGGAGGAGGCCATTGAGAGATATCTTTGGATCATATCATTTTATTGTATGAGAGGTGTGAGATGTGTTTCTCTACTTAAGCCGTAGCCCAAGGACGGAAACCCTCAGGTGATTTGTGAGTGTTGGACGAAAACCCAACTCTCTTGAGGAGACTTCACTCAGAAGTTTCGCAGAGCTTCAGGGATTGTTGTGAGGATCATTCAGATCTTCAACTTGTGCTTCATTATCTTTAATGGGTTCAGGGACAGCTGTTGCCAGAGAGAGAGAGTGCAATAGTTAGTTTTGGAGGTTACCGCAGTGTAGCAGTGCAGTAGATTATCTTGGTGACTAGTTTTACATCTCAGCCTTTTTGGGTCAGATCTATATGTAACCCTCATTATTATTTATAATAAAAGCTGAGATTCTTTCTATTTTATGTGGTATTGGATTGCAGTGTTTCATGTCTTTTTATTTTACATGGCAATCTTCTGTTGAGTAAATGTTGATTTTACAGCATAATGTGGAGTTCAGCATTTTTCTGCATTTTTAGTTAAAATATCCCTTCCGGAATATTACAGTGGTATCAGAGCTTCAATCTTGGATCAACTTGCGGGTTTCCAGTTTTCAGTTGCAGCTATTTTGGTTAGAAGGGCCTACGTAGCCATTGGAGGAGGCTCATTTGTGGGAGCTACATTGGTGGGATTTTAGAGCTGGGGTGTTGGGAAATTGATAGGAGAGCCATATGAGGAGGTTTGTTGGGATTTTGGAGAGCAATGATTGACAGTCGCAGATGCAGTGCCAGAAAACGAAATTGGAAGAGGGCCAAACTACAAAGGGTCAGATTTTGAAGGTTAGAATTAGAAGAAACCCTTTCTGGGTTTTTCTGGGTTTTGGGCAAAGATCACCTTCCCAAATTCCTAGAATTTTCTGAGCAGTTTTGAGTGGGTAAATCAGAGGCCGATGTCAGGCAGCAGTGTAGTCTTGGAGCAACAGTGTAGTTTCTGGAGGAGCTTGCTATTGGAGCGGTTGGATTTCCTTGCAATCATCACCTTGTGCTTGTAGCTTGCCTTGTGCAAGTCCAGCTAAACCACTGTTACTTCCATATATGTCATTGAAACAATGAAGCTTTTAAAACAACTCCTAAATCAACATAGCAGTGCCTCAGTGGGTTACGATATAAACCAAATACCAAAAAGATTAAACAATGCAGAAGTTAGTTCCTTGAAATGAAACAATAGACCCTTCTCCAAGGAGGTACATAATTTGCTCCAACAAAGGCATTCGAGGAATTTACAAAAGGAGGAAGAAGTGGGAAATTGGATTTATGCACTTGGGATGGACTTAAAGAGTGGAAGATTAGAAAATAACTTTCCCATGTTAGAGAAACTGAAATCCTGCCTTTCAAAGGTAGAGCAATCTGATTGGAGTTTAAATTGGGCTTTGGAGCCATCTATGTTTGCATTGGTATAAGCTAGATTCTTGGAACATCCAAGTGAGAGAGTCAAGATTATAGCTGCCTCTTGTTTTAGTGATATTTTGAGGATAACAACACCCTTCCCTCCCTACAATGATGACATTATGAAAAGAATTTTCAGACTAATAGTAGGAACCTTTCAGGATTTGGACAATTGTGCAGGCTCTACATTTGGGAGGAAGCTTAAGGTTTTAGAAGTCATGGCCATGACCTGGACTCATGAGATCATGTTTGAATTTGAATGTGATGGCTTGATTCTGCAGATGTTCCAATGCTTCTTCAACATTAGGAGACATCATTCTGACATAGTCATAACACACATACAGTCCATCCTGTCGTCATGTATGGGGGTCCGTGAGCCATTTGCTGGGAGATGCAGACTAGGTTGCTGAGCATTTGGAGGAGAGAGCAGTTGGTCTCACCTGCTGCTTATGAGCTAGCCCAAGGGCTAGTTGAGCAGAACATTGAGCTTTTCGGGAGACAGTTGACCAGGGAGGAGCTGCTCCAGTTTGGTGGATCAGGTAGCAGAAATGAGTTGAGGAGGAAGGGACTTTGCTTCATCTGCAAAGAACCTTGGGGGCCTGATCACTCATGTTTGAGAGATGCAGATGAGGTGGTAGAGGTAGAGCAGGTAGACGTTCCTTCGGTATGCCAGGATGAGGACTCTTCTTCAGATGAGTTCATGGGATCAACTGAGGATGCTTCTGGGAGCGAGAGCAGTCATGTAGAGATGATGACAGTAGGCCGGAGCTATATCCCAGTGTGCATCGTGAGCAGTCGGGGGACTCTATGGGAGAGACTTTGGGTGATGAGTCACTTGTGACGATTTAGCCAGAGTAGCATATAATGGAGCCTGGGTCAGCAGAGGAGGATACTATGCACTTCATGCATGATAGTCCCTTGGGGGAGAGCCAGATGGAGGCTCACACTGAGTCGATGATGCGTATGCGGCTAACCTTAGGGTCAACTATTGAGGAGGAGTAGTCAGATGCACAAACAACGAGTATGGTGACAATAGTTGCAGATCCATATCCTCTGGAGATGGTGGAGGTTGATGGGATAGTTCTGCAGGGGGCTAGGGGACAACCGGAGCATTACATTCTCGATCAGGAGAGGGAGGAGTTGCTGGAGATGGTGGAGCATCCATCTTTGGGTCGACACATTGATGAGGTGCAGATAGATGTACATGCAGTCGGTAGAGCTACAGTACTTTTAGTGAGTAGCACTCTCCAGGAGTACATCGATGGGGCTTGCAGCATATCTTGCCCACTTTGGCCCATTATAGAGAGAGGGGCTTTCTTCTACAAGAAGCTTTCGTTGGCAGACAGGGCAGAGCAGTGTGAGTTGATTACGGGCTGGCGACAACACTCTAGGTGTGTTTGGTATGCAGTTGTTGCTACAATGGATTCTTCTTCCAAGATGGATTGGCGGGAGATCATGAGTTGATACCCTCTTGACGGTACGATATTCTTTGTAGGGAGCACAACAGAGCAGGGGCCCTTAGACATGACATATGATACAGATTCCAGTTGGCAGTGTGGCACATATCGACATTTTTTCAGCATCCCATCCCGGTTTCAGGAGAGTAGGATCAACATTGGCTTTAGTCAGGGGTTGGATTGGAGAGAGGTGATGAGTTGGTACACAGTTGGTGGGGCAACTTACATCGTCATAGATACAACACAGCAGGAGACGTGGTCTTCACCTCTTAGAGCATCAGTTATAGCCAGAGGTAGTGCGCATTTCGAGCTGTGGGACTTGGGCGATGATTGGCCATCATGGCGTGGGGGAGGATTGTTTGTTGACTGGTAGAGTGAGAGATCAATTTGGGATCCCGGCATTGAGGGGTCTATTCCGAGTGGTTTGACACTGGTGCATAGCAGCACCTAGAGGTTTGTATGGGATCCAGGCATTGGGTCTCAGTTGCGGCGGGCCAACAGAGTGGTCCACATATTTCGATTGCTTGGGGCAAGCAATCTTGGGGCGGAAGGTCTATAATATTCCCTTTTTTGGTGTCACCTACAACAGGGTTAGGCTGGACTTCCAAAGTTAGGAGCAGACATGTCACAGGTACAGATTGGTGCTATCAGCTGGCTCAGGGGTTTTTTGGAGGAGTTTTGAGGAGTTTCCATGGTGTCCGGTGGCATTCGCTTGATATATTCCATCATTCGAGCAGTTTGGTTTTCGTTCCGGTGCATTCCGACAACTTTTGGAAATTTGAGTTATTTGTGGGCTCAGCTCAACTGATTACGCTCAAGGTGGCATTCCAGAAGGAATACATGATCGAACACCTTAGTGTAATAGCTAATTGGAACTGGGACAAGGATACCTACATGATGGGATGGTTGGGCATGAGTTTCAGTGACCAGAGGAGACATGGTAGCCGATTTACTCTTTTCTGCATTAAAAAGGAAAATTTTAATAAGAGGGAAAAATGCACCATGAATAAAATAATAATGAAATAATGCTCTAGAAGGCTCCAAGAGATCTATAAAAGAAAGGGAGGAGGCCATTGAGAGATATCTTTGGATCATATCATTTTATTGTATGAGAGGTGTGAGACGTGTTTCTCTACTTCAGCCGTAGCCTTGGGGCGGAAACCCTTGGGTGATTTGTGAGTGTTGGACGAAAACCCAACTCTCTTGAAGAGACTTCACTCAGAAGTTTCACAGAGCTTCAGAGATTGGTGTGAGGATCATTCAGATCTTCAACTTGTGCTTCATTATCTTCAGTGGGTTCAGGGATAGCTGTTGCCAGAGGGTGAGTGCAACAGTTCAGTTTTGGAGCCCAGTGCAGTGTAGCAGTTCATCTTGGTGGCCAGTTTTCCATCTCAGCTATTTTGGGTTAGATTTATATGTAACCCCAGTTATTACTTATAATAAAATGCTGAGATTCTTCCTGTTCTATGTGTTAATAGATTGCAGTGTTTTATGCATCTTTATTTTACATGGCAATCTTTTGTTGAGTAAATAGTGATTTTACAACATATTGTGGAGTTTAGTTATTTTTCTGCGTTTTTAGTTAAAATATCCCTTTTGGGATATTACACTGAGGTACCACATGATCCTTCAGACTATCCATCAAAATCCTTTTTGCCTTTGCATTATTTTTTGTGAATTCAGCAAGTTCATCTGCAGCAGTAGGAGGTACAAGCTCTTGCCGCACTATGTCCCAAACTGCTGCCTCCTCAAACACGGTCTGAATTCTATCCTTTTAAACGACATAGTTGAATATCCCATCTAGTCTGTCCTCTATCCTTGAGAACATGGCCATGACTGCTGTCCAAAATTTACAAAACCAAGAAAATGGAGAAATGAACTTTCCAGCCCACCTTGCTATCCCAAAAATTCAGTCTGTGTGAAATTTCACCTTGCTGTCCCAAAATATCAGTTTGCTGTCCAAAAATTCAGTTTGCGGACCAAACCACTATTTGCTGTCCCAAACTACTGTTTGTTGTTCAAACTTCAATTTTCAGCATGTAGCTCTGGTACCTTGTTGAAATTTGATGACTAAAAAGTTTCCTGCAATCCCTACCCGATTTTAATTTCAGCGTATCACTCCCATTCAGTTAAATGCCCTTTCCCATAAACTTACATTTAACATAAAGAATTCCGGAAATGAAACTTTCAGATTAAAACACATGGGATTGTCAACACATGCTGAAAATAAATATGGACATAAATAGACCAACAACACTTAAAAACTACACAGATTTTTGGTCAACTTAGACCCAGGCAAAACCCCTTCAATCTTCTCCGGGGAAAACCTGTTAGAGAGCTCTTCAAATTTATTTATCTTTCTAGTTCAGGAAAAATGCTTTTGCAGACTAAACAAAACAACAAAATACAACTTATCTCTTCAGCCCAAAACTCATTGAAAACCATGCCCACTTTGCCTCGATTTCCGTGCCCACTCGAAGCTGAAAATGTACTGTACGGACACAGATTGTACTGTACAGATTTCGTATGGACTATACGTATTTCCATACTGTTGTACGGATTTTAATTTTATTTTTTTGCTCAAAAACTTCTCTCGAACTGCATGCAGCGCATTGCATTAAATGTTGTTTGTGCTGTACCTTTTGATGTCTTCTATGCCCTGAGTTTCGTGCCCATCTTCGCCAAAAAATCACTCCTTAAACTTGCTGCAACAATTTTTTTTTTCAAAACTTTTCTCCAACTCTCAGCCTCCTTTCTCCAATCTGCTCATGAAGAATGAATGAATGCAGTCGCTCTTTTTTTCCCCCTTTTGTTACCCTAAATGAATTTTGGGCAACCTTAAGTTCTAATGGCTCAGATTCATTTAGATCAAGGGATGAGAATAAATGTGCATTTAATTTTCACTTTTTATTTTTTAACTCACCCATTAAATAAAGTACCCACATTGTACTTTGTCTAAAGTCACTTTTCACTTTATAATTTAACATTGACTTTACCACTGATAAGTCACTTTCACTTTATAATTTAATATTGTCTTTACCATTGATAAAGTCACTTTCACTTTATAAAGTCAGACTTAGGAAAATAATTATTTTGGACACTTTTCCCTAGGTAGAGACTAACCCATGGGAAACCGCTTGTCTAAGGTACATTAAAAATCAACATCAAAAATCAACTTGGGTTTCCTAGGGCAAGAGAATTAGCGTTATAATGGATGGATTGACCACTAAAAGGATTTGATTTTGAGGCAATCAAGGCACCTTTCAATGCTGAATCCTCCCACTAGCCAAAATTCCACCACTAGGTCAACTCGCACCTTAGCCTAGCTAGTGGCTTGAACTTAAGAGGGCCAAAAATTGAAATCTGAAAAAGGAGAGTGAAAATGAGTTTGTGGTTGATTTTGTGATTGAACGGCAAAATGACAAGGCCGATGCCTAGTCCTTGGGATGATGGAGTCTATGGAGGTGAAAGATTTGATAAATCTTTGTAAGGAGTAGGGGAATTTTGATGCCCTAGCTCAAAACCCGAGCTATTACTTTTGTGAGAGATAAAAGTCACTTGGGAGAGCTAATCCAAAGGCTCACCAAGGTTATTTCCATTCACATTTCATGCATGACTAATGCATACAAGAATGTTATCTACATTCTATACAATTGATCTTCAATAATAAATGGCATAATAGAAAAACCCTACATAACAATTGATTCCATACATTAGACACAAGAACAATGATTTCTTAAATACAAGGCTTTCTTACAAGGTAAAATGCATGAACAATCCTTTATTGATCTAAAGTAACATCTCCAATGCCAAGAAATAGCTCCAATATGCCAAAATACACCATAGAGTCACATCTCCACATGAATCCAAGAGTTTGAAATCTCTAATAGGTTGAAATTATCACAAGAAATGACGATGAGATACGATGATCCTCTCCTTTATTTATATGAGGAGGATGACTACTAATTTGCCTAATAACACCCCTAAAACATGTTTGATATCATAATCTACTTGGGTTACAAGCCAAACCACTAACTTTATGCAAATGTGCCCTAATTAGCCCACACGTGTGAGCCGAAATCTCTCTAGTGCTGACGTCATCCAATGGAGGTGCTCCAAATTTCAAGTCTAAGGTTGATGAGGTGACCAAGGTGGTGTTTCATTGCCTTGTGTGGGTCCCAAGATGCAACTAGGGCACCACAAAGTGGTCTCCATGAGTATCCAATTGATCAAAGTGGCTTCCTTTGCGCCAACGTTGAGGGCTTCTCAAGTGCTACAAGCTCTCAGTAGTCTCCCATGGTGAGACCATCCTCATCTGAGCTCTGAATTCGCTGCCATCCATCAATTGGTGTCAAGGCCGACCTGGGGGCATGCTTTTTTTGGTGACTCCACTTATTCAACCATTCATAAGAGCTTACTATAGAAGGAATCTTGGTAGCTAGGTTAACCCCGCTCCCGACCCTGAAAAGGTTCTAAGAGCTTCGTTAGACAAATTACACTCTAGAGAGCGTTTAGTCTTTCTCGAATAGGATGCCCTCCCTGATATCCATTTTCTTTTCATTAATCTTCCCACTCAAGTCTTCATGGATTATTGTAGGCCTTGCAACTTTACCAGTGTTCAGGGATATCCTCACAATTTTCCAAATGAATCTACTATGAGCAAGCTTCCAACCTTCCAAGGGAATAATGTCGTCAATGTCAAAGCTCACATAAAGAAGTTCAACACCTTTATACAGAGATTTGCTTATGCAGTTGCATACAATTACGAGGATGTCATAACGAAGTTATTTGTTCTCTTATTAGAAGATAATGTATTGGACTAGTTTCATGATAAAACAGATAATGCTTTTGACTCTTTATGAACCCTCACCGATGCATTTAAAGACAAGTTTGGGGGCAAAAGAGAAGGAAAATATTTGGTCAAAGAATTAAATTCCATTAAGAAAAGGGAAAATAAAACAGTTGAGGAATTTAACCAAAGATTTAATGGTCTTCTTAGAGATATGACTCAATATTACAAGCCACCTGACAAGACAGTGTCAGAACTATTGGAAAGTGTAACTTGGTTCAGTCTTCATAATGACTAGTAATAATGAATTTATGTAATGAAGAAGACAAAGATAATAAAATGTTTTTTGTAAATACTTGCTTCATGGGTTTCATGAGCAAGGAGTTTTTATTATAGGTCCTTGATGTATTTAGGGATTTGTCATCTTTTCATAAATATATAATTTTAGAGTCATGTGTATGAAGTGGTGTTACACGTGTAAAGACAATTCATTGTAATGAATAAAATAATGTAAATAGTGATTAATTAGTTAATTAGTAATTAAGTTGAAAGACCATGTCTGATAAGACATGACCTTTCGTGAAGAGGTACCTGCGTAGGTATATAAGCAGACCTCACTTTTAACATTCAATCATCTGTCTCATATCTTTTGTAATATAATATTTGTATCCTCGTGGATATCTTTGTATTCCAAGTGTTTTGGAGTATTTAAGCTTGAGAAGGAACTTTGTTCGCTTCATTTGGTATCAGAGCAGTTCGATCTTTTGGCCGCTCATCGCTGCACAGAGCTACGCTCCTCGGTCCAGGCCTTTGGCCATCAAAAATTTGTCAACATTGTTGTTGTCGAAGTGTTTCGCCACCAGTCTTGGAGTTTCTCCATTTTCACCAGTAGGCCTTTGGCCAAAATTAAAAATTTGATGAAATTTCACTAGCAAGCCTTTGGCTAGAATTAAAATTTTGAATAAATTTCACCAGTAGGCCTTTGGCCAAAATTAAAAATTTGAAGGAAAAAAAGGGAAATTTTGAAAAAAAGAAGAAGCAAAAGCAAAAGCAATATATATATATATATATATATATATAAGTAAAAAAAGAAGAAGAAAAAGAGAGATATATAGAAAGTAGTACATATACGTACATACCAAGACAATTTAAAAATAAAAAGGAAAAAGAAAGAAGGAAGAGTAGATAAGTTTATTTTGATTATTCTTCAAGTGGTTTACAAGCTCGTGGTTTTAGAAGCCCATGGTATTTGCAAGGTAAAATAAGAACAAAAGGAATAAAAAATCTCTGTGTGAATGGTAAGTTTACTTTTACAAGGAGAACATTAACCGAGTCAAATACACATGGACATATATTTTATAGGTGAATATAGGTGAATAGCCACGTTTCACTAGGGTTGTAACTTAAAAAAAAAAAAGAGTTAAAAAAAATCAATTGTTAAAAAAAAGAAAAAGAAAAAGAAAATTATAAAGATAAATAAATAAATAAAACTAGAATTTACTTATTCAAAGAACTCATCACTAAAGGAAGACTATCTTTAAGGTTGTATAAAGGAAGTGAAAAATATTATTAAGGATTTCTTAAAATATTAAGGAATCATTATTAAAGCTGGAAGGTAAATAAAAGGAAGGAGAGGTTATTAAAGGTTCAAGTATTGGAAAAGTGGAAAAAGAATTTGAGCCTCTTTTAAAAGAAAATATTAGTGAAGGATTCATTACCAAAGATTGAAGGAATAATAGTAAAGGATATTGGAAAGAATAATTAAGCTTGAGGGTTTATTAAAGGGAAATAATAATATTTTATTATAAATATTAGGAAGGGTCACCCTTAAAAACCCCGAAGTTATCTGACAAAATGGCATCCAAAACATAATTAAAAGAGGGAAGATTTCCTAAAAATTATTGTATGTGTGTCGATGCGCTAATTGAAATCAAAGGGTCACTTGCGGGAAAAGAGGTTCTCATATCTATCGATTTTACTCGAAAGAATAATTATGTTAGTACTGAATGTGCTAACCAATTAGTGATTCCTGAATCAAATATAACTGAAGCAAATTCATTTAACGCAAACGACAAACAATACAACATAGAGAATTTACACCTAAGTATTGGGGAGTATTCCCTTGTCTCGCAATTCACTGTTAAAACCTTGTTTTTCAACAATAGTGATATAGTTCTGGGTTCGCTCTGGATGGAATCACTAGGGTCGTTCGTCCTTAATACAAAAAAGAAGTTTTTAACATTCTCCTAGAAAAAGAAGAAAATAACACTATAGGACGTCAACTTAAAGCCAAATTCAGTGACACCTGTAGACATTCAAGAAATTTGAAGAGTAATTTCTCAAGATAGTAAAAAGGCGATCCAAAATATGCAAAAGGATATTGACAAAATCACAACTAATAAGAATGAAGAAGTTGCTCGCCTGAAGGACCACTACGAAAAATTGCTGACGCAAATTAAGAAATTGAAGAAGGATAAGAAGTCGTTGGAAAACAAGGTGCAACAACTTGTCGAAAAAGAGTCGTCGAAACCGACAAATGTAGAAGTTCAAGTTGTAGGAAAAACGAACATTGATCCAGTAAATGTCACAACTCAAGAAGAAGACAGGCAAGTTGCAAACGATACAAACTTCGATGTTGCAGTTCAGATGAGGAGCATTCTAAGTGAAGGTTCTGTAACCTACTCAATAACATCCTCGCCAAAAGAAAATCAAAGTCAAATAAAAGAAGTTCCCTATCGACATCCAAATCACGGGAGCAGAGAACTCAATTGAGCTATGTATTCAGAAGAGAAACAAGCTGATATTTTGAAGAATACTAACGAATCATCACAAGTTTCCAGTCATCGTAAGATTCCACGGAAGATTGATTTAGGATGGTCCGATCCATTCTCAGTGCGACAGTTTTGTTTGTCACTTAGAGGATCATATCAACTTGTATCGACAAGGATAACTGCCTTGAGACGAGAAGATGTTTGTAGCAGGAAAATAAATCGAGGCCTTTCATCGACAAGCTTTGAGGACAAAGCTTTTTGAGGGGAAGGCAATGTAATGAATAAAATAATGTAAATAATGATTAATTAGATCATTAATTAGTTAATTAGTAATTAGGTTGAAAGGCCATGTCTGATAAGACATGACTTTTCGTGAGGAGGTACCTGCATAGGAATATAAGCAGGCCTCACTTGTAACATTCAATCATCTATCTCATATCTTTTATAATATAATATTTGTATCCTCATGGATATCTTTGTATTCCAAGTGTTCTGGAGTATTTAAGCTTGAGAAGGAACTTTGTTCGCTTCATTCATTGATGTAATTATATGCCTCCAAGACCATGTCAAATATGCTCCTCAAATTGGCTTGAATACGATGAATATTCTCCTTGTTGAAGTCGACCTCAGATGCCCACTCAAGTCGGCTCAAAGTAGAGACACACCTATTCATAGATCATGTCGGCTTATTACTGGTGGAAACAATTATATAAAGGAACCTCGAAACAGAAGATTTTCAGATCAGAAGTTCGGATTACCTTTGTGGAAAAGTGTGAGGTCAAGGGTTGTAAATTACTGTGAGATAAGGTGACTTCCAACGAAGAGGAGTAACAGATCAGTTCTATGATCAAGTGCGTAGGAAAGAAGAGCATTCTAGTGAAGGATAAAGGAACCATTAGTGTGTTTTGGGTGCAGTAAATTCAGCAGAGAAGGATCAATATATAAGTGCAGAAATAGAGTCTCTTTTTCTTGGGTTAAAGTCTACAATAAGTGCAAGGTTTAGGTCTATATCATAGTGCGTGAAGAAGAAGTTTACCTCGCATATCTCAGAGTGGCTAAAGGTAAAAAGCAGGGCTATAACAGTATAAAGAAAGGCTCGGTCTTGAGTTTGAAAGATATCGAATAGATGTTGGAAGAAGGCTGAGAAGAAGACTCCAGGAAGCCGAGAAGAAACACATAGTCAAGGGTTGTTAAGACTAGGGACTGAGTTTCCTAGTGATGGTGCAGAGCAATGCAGAAAAGGAGATTGACCTAAGGAGTCAAGAAAGAGCAGTGACAAGGGTCTTGGAGGCATACTGGTCAGTGTCATGGTCATGGTACTTGTCAATTGAAGATCTAGAAGAAGAATTACTTTCGGGTTTCCTCTCCAAGAGGGAGAGGTTTTAGTCCTGCCTTAGAAAGCCTAAATTTTGTATCTCTTGTGGTTTGATAATTGACTTGATGTAAAATATATTAAGCTAACGAAGATAAGATCTAAGAGAAAGAAGAATAATAAGTATAACATAAGTAGTTATCAAGTAAGAGAATTGAATTAAACACTGCCTTATCAAATTCTCAACAAGAACAATATCTTGGCGCATTTAATGTTTGACACCAATATGAGATTAGACGTGCCAAGCGATACTTCAGCTGCTTCTCAAATATCGCCAAGAATTAGAGAAGGATAAGAAAGCTTTAGGTAAATAAGAAATTTTGCTTTATTTTGTGAGATCTAGTTAAATCTAAGGGAAATGAAATTAAGGAGGTAGAGCATGATCCCATTGAAGAATTAAATCAAATAACAAGGAATGAGAGTTGAGCATGCTCAAGGAATGCAAGCCCTTCCATGTGCCTAGATTTACCAAATGGAAAGCAAGTCGATTCAACTTAGAAATAATATTCCCCGGCAAAAGAAACCCTCCTACTACAAAGACTTTGTATCCTTTGAATCCGCTAAAAAGAGCTCCCATGATGAAGAATCTTGTGCTATCACAAAGAATCTTTTGAATAAGAATCTCACATCAACGGCAGAGCAGATAAATATGTTTGGAAGGGAATTCCACTTGCCTTCAAAAGATTGGATGAATTTTATTGAGAATAGTCATGATGTTAGAACCCTTAACATCGGTAATGATGAGAAAGAAAGTGTAATTACTCATGAAGGCCAGTTTGTGCAAGAAAAGGCAGCCTCTAATATTCAACCTGATTTTGACTTAGGTGAATGGATCAGCAATGCAAAAATATTTGTGCCCATCCAAGAAATGATCAAGAGTCCAATTTAAGGAACTAAAGTCAAGGAAACTATCAAGCCTCCTCAAGAAAAAATACCTAAAATAAAGCATCAGGCCCCCTCATCGTATTTGCCATGCAATAGTCTTGATAAAGTTGAGAAAATCCCAGAAAAGGTCTCTTCTCCCAAGAATCCTATGGAAGAGCCCATTGTGATGCAATCTAGCATTGGGAATTATGATGTCCTTTCTGATCCCATGGTATTGCCTGATAGTGAAGAAGAATCTAAGGAGCAGATATGGCACATGAGTTTTGATTGTGCTCGCTCTAAGCTGGGAAAAGGGGCCAGAATTTTATTAACCTCACCTTCAGGGCATGTATTTAAGTTTGCTTTCCGATTAGAGTTCGAGGCAACTAACAATATAGCTAAGTATGAAGCCTTGTTAATGGGCCTTGAAATAGCTAGACATCTCAAAATAAAGTCATTAAGTGTGAAAGGAGATTCTGATCTTATCATCAAACAAGTCAAGGGTATTTTCTCATGCAAAACTGATAGACTTAAAAAGTACAGAAACGTTGTATGGGATGTTATTGAATTATTTGATGCATTTGGTCTGCAAATCATTCTTAGAGAAGAGAATGGCTAGGTTGATGAGCTTGTTGTGGTCGCTTCTACCTTCCAAATATCTGATAAAAGATAAGGCCACAATTGAATTCACTTTCAGACCTTTAGTTCCGGATAATGTTGAACATTGGAAAGTGTTTGATGATGAGAAACAAATTGTCCATTTTCTTAATCACTTGGATGAGTTTGAAAATTTCCAAACTTGTTGCGAGGAAGGGTTTAATTCTAAAGGTAAAAATATAACAAACCCCACTTTTGGAAATATGGTGGCCATGGAACAAGTTTTTTTTATAGAAATGATGCCACCAAAAGGGTTGATGAAATGATGATGGATCCTGGCGAATTTATTGAAGTAAACATTGGTTTTCTCGAGAACCCAAAAATGGTTAAAATTGGTAAAGGGACTTCCGAGGAAGAGAAGGAAAATTTGATTGATTTGCTTATCGGTGAATGTGATGTCTTGGCCTTTTCATATGTGGATGATGAGTCTAATACAAAAGAAACATAGAACATACCATTTCTTTAAATGATGAAGATGTTAAACTGGGTTGAGAGAACTTAGGTAGATTAATCGTAAGTTACCCCTCTTGTTCAAGGAATTACAAAAGCACAGTGTAGGTATCATTAGGGACAACTCCAACATTCTTCTGGTGCTTGAATTTGCAATGTTAGAAAGAAGAATGTGTCATCAGATGTGTGTTAATTACCTAAAATTCGCACCAGATTAGTAAGACAATTATCTCGCCTAATATGTAAAATATGTGTTTCAAAGTGATAACAGGATCCTGTGTGGTGCCATTGTTGGATGATTTTTATACAATCTTCGCTGAGATTGTGTATTTGGGGTAGCATCAATTGTGCTCTAGCTCCCAAATTTTGAGGAAGGACTAGAGTACACTTGATCTACAAGACCTAGAAATGGAATTGGGAAATTTCATCTGGTTTAAGAGATATTAAATTAATTAATTATTTTAATGTATTTCATAAGTCAAAACTTAGAAAAAGTCGTGCAATAAAGGAACTTAATTAAACATACAAAATGTCTTAGAGTTTGATGTTTTGATCAAGCTTTCTTTTAATCTTAGCCATTGATTAAAGATTTAATCTTGGCCGTTGATTTGTCAACGAGAAAAGTATAAAGGAAAGGCTTGGGGTCATTTGTAAGACACACAGAGGCATAGAACTAAAGTTAAGCTGAGATTCTAGGGCAGGGTATGCTAAGAATACTCAGAAGGCTTCAGCGGCAGAGAGGGGAATTTAGACCAAGGGGATGATCTGATCCTGGGGTCTAGAATACACAAGAAGCAGAGAAGAGATCAACTCAAGGACAGTGCAGAGGAAGCCAACATCAGCAACAACAACAAGGACAATGTAATTCTCAAGAAACCCTTTAGGGGTTACGTAGAAACCCTTCAGGGGCAGCGTAGTGACTGCGTCACCCATTCTGGGGTAACGCAGTCCCTTCTAGGAGCAGCGCTGAGGGTTTGGAGGCCATCCAAGGCTGACGCAGAGGCTTTCAGGGGCTTCAGACGCTGACGCAGTGCATTTCAGGGGTAGCGCTGGGGTTTCTAGGCCTAGATTTGACTGAGTTCTGTAAATCCCGTTTGAGGGTGTGGATCAGTCAGTATTTTTGGTCCTAGATCAGCCAGGAGCTGTAGATTTAGAGTTTTCTCTATAGGGTTTTCCAGATTTGGGACCCAGAGTTGTGTATTCAGAATTATTCTTAATAATAGAACCTTCCAGCAGCCAGAGACTGGTTTTCCCACATTGGGTTTTTCTGGGGACTATTTGTTCAGAATTAACTGTGTCACTTTGTCAATGTGTGCATATTCTTATTCTAGATTTGAATTGGTAGAGATCTGTTATGTGTTTTTCTTCGATGTTAACTTGAATTTATTCAGTTGATAACTTATCTAAGTAGGAGGAGCTTAACCGTATTAATAGTAATAATTTCTGCATAAGATATAAGATTCAGAAATTACTACATGGTATCAGAGCAATTGCAGATCTAGAAGGGTCACCAGCTGAAGAATCTGAAGGATCTAGCTGTAGAAAGTAGCTGGAAAAGTAAGATAGAAGCAAATCTGAAGGGACAACGCAGTTTTCAGGAGTAGATTCACGTAGAGGGAAGGCTGACGGTGTCCAGTGTTGTGTCCTAGCAAGCCCATGCAATTATTGCACAGAGGCAACTCAGAAACAATGCTGGTTGGGTCTGAAGCCAGCCAGTGTGATTCAGATCTGAATCTGTCAGATCCAAAAAAAGTTTGTAGAAAAGTTGCAGAAATTCAGAAGAGCTGGTGGGGTTAAAACTCTGAAGATTTCAGATTTTTAGCCTGAGCACAAGTGACAAAGATTGGGAAGAGATCAGCTTCTTAGAGAGTTTCTTGCCAAAGGAAACTTGCAGTTTGATCAGAGGATCAAAGAAGAAGCTGAATCATAGTTGATTTGGTAGATTTCCAAGGAGGGAAATCAAGTGTCAAAGGGAGCAAAGGGTGCCCAGTTCGTAAAGGACCCTAGATCCAGATCTCTAGTATAGAGAGGAGGAGCTCCGACACATTCTGAGCAGATGGCTCCTCATGGATTGCGTGATTAGGATAGGCTAGAGGGCCTCTCAAACTTTTTGGTGTGGAAAGCAAGGATCCCGATTGTCCTTGAGGCATACGGCCTAAGAGACCATGTAGAATAGACTCTGGCCACACCGATAGATGCGGATCTGTTACAGAAGCATAAGGAAGCTGTTGGGCATGCCAAGCGACTGATAATGGACAGTATCAAGGACCATATTGTACCACACATAGCTGAGAAGAGGACAACTAACGAAATGTGGAAGGCCTTGACTTCCTTGTATGAGGGAAAATCAGTCCAAAGAAAGATGTTGTTGGAGGCCCAAATGAGGTCATCCATGATGACCAAGGGAGAAGAAATCGAGCATTTCCTCTTCAGATTGCAGTCAATCAGGGATCAACTGACTGCAATGGGTTCAGCTGTAGATGATGCAGTGATAGTCATGACTGCCCTCAATGCAGTCACAGATGTGTGGGAAACCTTTGTCCAAGGTATCTTGGGCAGAGCGGACCTTCCAGATTGGGACAGCGTGTGGTCAATCCTGCGGCAGGAAGAACTACTCAGATTCACCAAGAAGCAGCACAGCCCTGGGTTGAGCAAAGTAAAGAAGGAAGAGGAGGACGATGCAGCTTTGGCATCGAAGAAGCAACCGAAGAAGAAGAAGGATCTTTCAAAGATCAAGTGCTTCCAGTGTGGCGAAATGGGACATTTTGCTAGTCATTGTCCAGAGAAGAAAAGGGACAAGGAAGCGTCTTCTTCCAAAGCAGCAGTGATAGATGATGGGTCAGGAGATGATGCAACCATGAGTGCTCATGAACCACGGAGGTGGGGTGACATGGACATGTAGAGGAGCTACATGGAGGAGAAGGCGAGATCCTTGAGCAGCTCATCTCTTGGATCACATGCGAGCTACGACAGCCTTAAGACAATAGCGGGACAAGTGGAGCAGTGGGTGCATAGATCACAGATGAGGCAAATCTGGAGGTTGGGAGGAGCAACGCAGAGCATAGCAGCAACAACGTAGAAGCAGTAGCAGCGTAGAGGCTGATGTGACTTCAGCTGCGCAGAGCAGTGCTGCTTACGGAGTGCAAATTTGCAGCAGCGCAGAGAGCTTCAAAGGGACAACGCAGTGCAGCAACAATGTGATAGATTTCAACACAAGGAGCTGATGTGACTTCAGTAGTGCAGAGGGAGTCTGATTACGCAGGTAGAGCTGTAGTTGTGCATCGTTCTTTAGATGCCAGCACAGATCTGTAGCCTATGGAGCTTCAATGATGAGGATGCATCCCATCAAACTTGTTGTTCAAAGATTGGGCAAGAGATTCAATTGTTTCTCTCAACAACTGAAGTTGCAGTGCAACAGATCAGCGGTGGCAGTGCTATGAGCAGCACAGATGCAGCATATTGAGAGGACGCTGCAGTACAGTGGTTGCAGTGGCAGTGGTAGAGTCATGGGCAGTAGTACAAAATGGCAGTAGCAGTGCAGAGTTGAGTGGCAAGAGGCCAAGCTTCAACAACACAGAGCCAGTGCCCAAAATCATGTAATGCATAAGTGTGATGTGTTACTAGAGCACACCCTTGATGCTAAGAGGGAGTGTTGAGATTTTGTGTATTTGGGGTAGCATCAGTTGTGCTCTAGGTCCAAAATTTTGAGGAAGGACTAGAGTTCACTTGATCTACAAGACCCAGAAATGGATTTAGGAAATTTCATCTGGTTTAGGAGATATTAAATTAATTAATTATTTTAATGTATTTCCTAAGTTAAAACTTAGGAAAATAAAATAATTAAAGTGAATTTAATTAAACATGTGATGAAATTGTCTTAAGTCACACAGATCAAGTTTTCTTTTAATCTTAGCCATTGATTAAAGATTTAATCTTGGCCGTTGATTTGTGAACGAGAAAAGTATAAAGGAAAGGCTTGGGGTCATTTGTAAGACACACAGAGGCAGAGCACTGAAGCTAAGTTGAGATTCTAGTGCAGGGTTTGCTAAGAATACTCAGAAGTGCTTCAGCTGTAGAGAGGAGAATTTAGACCAAGGGGATGATCTGATCCCGGGGTCTAGAGTTCACAAGAAGCAGAGAAGAGATCAGCTCAAGGACAGCGTAGAGGAAGGCAACAACAACAACAACAACAACAAGGACAACGTAATTCTCAGGAAACCCTTCAGGGGTTATGCAAAGACCGTTCAGGGGCAGCGTAGTGACTGCGTCACCCATTCTGGGGTAACGCAGTCCCTTCTAGGAGCAGCGCTGAGGGTTTGGAGGCCATCCAAGGCTGACGCAGAGGCTTTCAGGGGCTTCAGAGGTTGACGTAGTTCATTTCAGGGGCAACGATGGGGTTTCTAGGCCTAGATCTGACTGAGTTCTGTAAATCCCGTTTGAGGGTGTGGATCAGTCCTAGATCAACCAGGAGCTGTAGATCTAGAGTTTTCTTTGTAGGGTTTTACAGATCTGGAACCCAGAGTTGTGTATTCAGAAATATTCTTAATAATAGAACCCTCCAGCAGCTAGAGACTGGTTTTCCCACATTGGGTTTTCCCGGGGACTATTTGTCCAGAAATAACTATTGCTTTGTCAATGTGTGCATGTGCTTATTCTAGATCTGAATTGGTAGAGATCTGTTATGTGTTCTGCTTCGATGTTAACTTGAATTTATTCAGTTGATAACTTATCTAAGAAGGAGGGGCTTAACCGGATTAACAATAATAATTTCTGCATAAGATATAAGATTCAAAAATTTCTACAGAATCAATTCTGGGTTAAGGAAGAAGATCGGCACAAGACTACCTTTACCACACCTTGGGTTACCTTTGAATAACTCAGAATGCCTTTTGGGATAACAAATGCAGCGGCTACTTTTCAGAGGGCTATGGATTATGCTTTCAAGGAATTAATTGGAAAAATCATTGAAATTTACCAAGATGATCTCATTGTTTTCTCAAAATATGGTAAGGCTCATATAAACCATCTCAAGCAAGTTTTTGACAGGTGTCGGGAGTTTGGCATATCATTGAATCCTGTAATCGAAGGGAAGTTACTAGGACACATCATTTCTAAAGGTGGTATCAAAATTGACATTGAAAGGGTTGAAGCCATTCAACAGATCCCCTTGCTGCATAATCTTAAGTCACTTTAGTCTTTTTTGGGAAAAACAATCTTTCTAAGGAGATTCATTCCAAACTATACAGAAATTGCCAAACCTATCCAATGTCTCCTAAAAAAGGATGCAAAAATTGTTTGGAAAGATGAAGGTAAAAAGGGATTTCAGGATATCAAAGATGCTATAGCTAAGGCTTCTGTCTTAGTCAGCCCCGGATAATTCAAAGGACTTTATGGTTTTTTCAGTTGCATTCGAAAATACTATAGCAGGCGTTCTATTACAAAAAAACAAAGAAGATCATAGCCTTCATGAGCCAATCCTTGCAGAACTTAGAATTAAAGTACAACTTTATAGAAAAATAAGCTTATGCATTGGTCAAGTCCCTTAAGCATTTCAGAACATATATAGGTTATTCCAAGATCATTGTCTTTGTTCTGCACTTTGCTGTCAAGAATATATTAATATAACACAAACCGATTGCATAGGAACTCGTGCCAGATGGGTGACTAAAATTCAGGAATATGATCTTGAGATTAAACCAAACAAGCTTGTCAAAGGTCAAGGATTAGCTCAGATGTTAACATAAAGCAATGAGAAAGCGTTAGAGATGGCTTGCTAGAATGAAATGACTGAGCTTTCTATCTCCCCCGAGCTTCAGAAGTTAGAAAGAATCGAACGGTATAAGGGCATTATTTATTATTTTGACAAATTTGACATGTCCTGATCATTTGGTAGCACATAGAAGGAAGGCTCTTAGATTAAAGGCATCTAAATATTGTATTCTAAAGATGGCCTTGGATGGAGAAATCTAGATGGTATAATACTCAGGTGCATTAATGAGGATGAAGCTAAGAAACTTATCATTGGGTTCCATGCAGAATTTTGTGGGGGGCATTTTGCAGCAAAGACCACGACCCACAAGATCTCGCTGGCCGATTATTATTGGCCTTCCATTTTCTCAGATGTGCATTAATTTATTTGAAATTGTTAGGAATGCCAACTTTTCATAGGAAATCAGAAATTAGCAGCCTTGCCTCTTTAGCTGTGTCATTGTAAACCCATTTTGCAAAATTATAATGTAAATGATGCTAATACGACCGTTTTATTATGTAACAACCTAGGTAAGTCTATGATTTTGGTGACAAATTTCATCCTAGGAGCTTCCTCATCTCACTGATTCATCTGTGTTTTTAAACATGGATGATCAACATAGTTTTTCTCTCCAACCTCACCACAAAGATAGGGTGGAATTTATTGTCAAAGTCTTAGGCGAGTCCTAGTGTTTTAGTCAAGTCTTTTGTAAAAGTGATTTGGGAATAATTTAAGCTAATTGGCTAAATTATTTTATTTTAGATCACTTGGTCTATTAGATCATATTGTGTCGCAGAATTGGCTAATTATTTGATGGTCTATAACGAACGAGTGTTCCCCCTTTGAGGGTTGTATTTGTAAAATATTTTGTAAAAAATATTTTAGTGCATGGTCCCTCATACTTAGACACCATGACTAAAATATTAGAGGGTGGAAAAATAATTAATTCCATCATAAGTCAATCAATTAATTTCTCTGGCAAAATAAAATAGAATTCTAAGCCAGAAAATTAATTAACTAGAGTAAAAAATTTAAATTCTAGAGAAATCAAATTCTCCAGGTGGAAAAATTTGTGGGTCTAAAAGAAATTAATTTTTGGAGGTCTCCCAAGGGAATATTAGAAATTTCAAGAAAAAATGGACCCTTGGACCTTGGTGGTTAAGGCAAAGTCAAAATTTTGAGGAAATTATTTCAAAATAATTATTTTTGAACTAATGAAAAATGGTTTTAATGAGAAATTCGAAAATTTCTCAAAGATAATTATTTTAGACGTCGGAGATTAAAATATCATCAAAGATTTATCGATGGTCGAGATTATTTTGATGGGGATGAAGCTAACTAGTCGTTATTTTCCACTTGGAGGAATTTCTTTATAAATAGAAGGCATTTTGCTTATATTTTTCATCTTTTGATAAGCTGGGTTTGATGTAATTTGTAAACGTTGGTGTAAAGTCACTATTCTGTTGGGAACATTTTGATCATCATAATAAAAAACTTTCGGGTGCAGTTCATGGTTTCTTTGTCTCATTGTTTTGTGGTACGTGCTGGGTATGTGCATTCCTATGTTGTGCTTCAGATAATAATTAATCATTATTTCATTTTAGATGATAGGAACATTCTATTGGTAAGTTTTGGGCTTATCTTGATTCATTGTGTGTTCTAACGGTTCTTGCTTAAGAAAATTCATAGAGTTTACAGGTTCCCCGACCCTTCGGCTCCAAGTTCACAAACTATGGGCACAGGTTGCCCATGTTTAGATTCTGAATATTTAATATGATTTTCTAACTTCGCTAAGGTTGTGGTTGAGCATTTATTTTTCAAAATACATGTAGCCATCATCAAAATTTTATTTAACAATTATCCGTCAAAAATATTTTCAAGCATTGTACATTTGTTAATTTTGTAAATATATCTGTATAATAAATCTTTTGTAAATAATTTAATTCTCTAACCCTTGTTTGCAGTTGGGATTTGGGGTTTCGGAACTTTTGAATTTTTTTGTATATATTTGGCGTTTTGGGCACTTGTAAATTTATTTGTGCAAGTGATTCTCAAGAAGATTTGCTGGCTTAGAGCTAGATCTAAGCCCTTGAGGGTAAGATCTAGTCTCCAAAATTGTTGCAGGGCCAACAGTTGAAGAATTTGCAGTGAAATTGAAGATCTGAAGTAAGATAATTTTTTTGGCGAGGGTTTTTTATTTTTCAGGCCTTCTAAGCCTAGCGTACTCCTCCAAGCTAACCGTCTAGCCCTCCTTGCCTCAGTGTCAACCTTTTGGGCCCTAAGGCCTAGCTGAAGGACTAATTAGGCCTCGACCTACCTTTTGATCTCTTTCCGTGGTGTTTTTCGGCCTTCGGTCTTCCTCCTAACCCTTCGTTTTCTCTTTGCTCTGCCTCCTTGGCCTCCCTTGGCTCTCCCTTGCCCTTGGTTCCCTCTCCTCCTTAGGCCGCAACCTTCTCCGCAAGGCCTTTAGGGCCTAATAACCCTAGGCCGCAACCCCTCTAGGGCCTCTCAGTCCCTCTTTAGCCCAACGAAAACCTTCCTAGGCTTGCCGTGAGGCCTTTTGTGGTCTTTTGACCTAGCTGCAGGTCTGTTAGGCCCTACTTTTGCCTCTTCTAGCCTCCTTCTAGCCCTTGTTTGGCGCTCATTCATCTCTGTTTGTGATCATTAGATTTCTAAGCTAATTCATTGGCGGGTTTTGCAGAGAAATTGGTAAAAAACTTGTGTTTCTAGGTGGCATACCCATTGATAAAATTTGGTCATTTCTTCTATGCCTAGAGGCCAAAGGTTTGATCTCTAAACCAGTGTTGCAGGAAACGCCCCCCTGCCCCCCCTGCTGGATCCAACCCCCGAAATGCGTACCGTACGAGATCCGTCGTACGAAACGGGTTTCGCAAAAAAATTTGCGCTTCGTGGAAATTTGGATCTGCGATTTCTTACGCCGGATCCATGTTTCGTACAACAGATCAGCGTACGGAAGCGCCACGCTTCGGAGGCGGATCCGTACGGATCGTGACTGCTTTCGTACAGCGTCGTACAGATCCGACTAGCGCAGTAAAAAACGACTTTTTATTTTTATTTTTTATTTTAAAATTTTTAACTTTAGTTGGGTTAGAGGGTGAGTTAGTGTTGAGTTTGGGATAGGATGAAAAAGATATAAGCTCTTTCACCTCCTTAGATGTTTCTTAGATGCTCCCTCATGGTAATGTTAAATTTTGAATAGGATATGAAATTCTATTTTCTCCATATGAAGTCCGATTAGGTTGGAACCACTCTCAAACATCCCGAGTCATTTTATGCTAATGTTAAAAAATTAGAATTTCATATCCTATTCAAAATTCAACAAAATTAACAGTTTTCAGGAATTCAAGATCAATGGTATGGTGGCATTTCATTAGATTATATCATGTATGAGGGTATGTGATTAGCATTTAATCAAGAGCACCAAGCCCTATATGTACCCTAGTGTTGGTGGTGTTAATTGTTGAACTCCTTTGTCATGTTTTTAGCAAAAAATTACCTTTCAATCAAGTCAAAATCATTGATCAAGCATGTTAAGTTCTTTCTACCATATTTAAAGGTTTGCATTAGGTAGTTTGATCAAAATTGGACAATTTTGACTAATGTCCCTAGATAATCGAGGTAGAGGCAAAGGCTAGACAAGAGGAGAAGAATCTAGATTATAGATGGTTGATGCTCAAATAATTAATCATTAATGTACAATGGATGACATATCTATCTTGATTTATGTACAAATATGCATGCTTCAATATCTTCTACAATTAATTTGGTATTTTGGATTTTTTTTAATATAAATGCAATATATATATATATATATATATATATATATATATATAGTAGACGCTTCCGAGACGCTTCGCTTCCTAGATTTTTTGGAAATGATGCTTCCATGTCTGCGCTTCCAAAAAACGTCCCCGCTTCGTGCAACGTTGCTGTAAACCGTATTTTCTCTTACTGTTTGCTACAACTCTCTGAATACATTCATAACAGTGGTGAAAACACATAAATGGCATAAAAATCACATCCAACATATTTAGCATATTGTCAAGTCATTTAAGAAATTTGGGCATTAATCTCTTGGCATGGATCTAGTTGTGTAATGACTGTTATCTCTGCATAAAAAGTGTGATCAGATCTGATATAATACTGAATAATACATCATAAGAAGGTTGATTAGCTCATAATTACATCTGGCAAGATATTGAGTATCTCATTGCTCATATTTGGCTCATACATGCTTGTCATTTTTTGGATCTAGAGTAATTTTACCCACTGCTGTCCTAAAAGGTCTAATAATTGCTCATTTGAATGTGATTTGGACGTAAGCGACTTAAGAAATTTCCTTGCTCATGCCCTATAAATCATAATTGTCTTGCAAGTTGGTTTCTAATTGCTCCAAGTACACTAATGCTTGTAGTTTCATTGTGAGCTTTAGAAATGTATAAGATCACATCTAACTCACTCATATAAGCACTAAATCCATAAATTGAATATTATTGTGTGTCTCTTAAGTGAATTTGTGAAGCATCTCATAATAATCATTTTATCTTGTCTAATCATTGAAGAATATTGGCTAAGAACAATTGTAACCTTATTGACATAGCTCTAATTGTGCATCATTGAGAAATTTGTGATCTTGAGGTTCTAAGAGTCCAAGTGTTCTTCGCTTAAGGGCTTCTAATCTAATTGAGCATCTCTTGATAATTGGCATTGAGTAATATTGGTATAAAATCATTGATAATCTTGTGACAATAATAGTTGGTATCTTGTTAAGCATTAGTCAAATTATTCTAAGTGCTTCAATTATCATTGAATAAGTTATTATGAGATTTTGGCACATCCTGTAATTATTGAATAATTGCATATTGTGGTACCTGTTGTATCTTATTGGCACTTGGTAGCTTGGCACACTTTCTTGTGGTTAAGATTGTATTTCATTGATAAGTACTTGAACTTAAGATCAAATCATAAATAAGTGCTTAAGCAACTTAAACATCTTACCTTAAGAATCACTCAGTCTAACTTGCATTGCATTTTAAGTCTAGTTGCATTAATAATTTACCTCCAAGCATAAGCTTGGTTGATAGACATTTAGGGCCACCTTTTCTCAAGTTGGCTTGAGGAACTTAGACCCTCTTTAATGGTTAACACCTAAGTTGCCGGAAACGCCAAGGCTGGCCCTCGGAAACTCGTATCCCCGTTTCTGAAACAGAAACCCGTACGAAACTCCTCGGAAACGGCAGTGATACGTATCCGACCCGTTTCAGAAATTTCGGAAACGGTTTTTTTGGAAATGTCCTGTTTCCTGGCCGTTTCTAAAAATCGGAAACGTATTTCATAAAAATCAGAAACGTATTTCATAAAAATGAAACATATTTCATAAAATCATAAACGTATTTGCTTTTTTTGAACGTATCAGGTCGCTTAGATGGACAATTGAGGTGTAGTGTGAATATTGAAAGCACAAATCCAATATTGGTATTACCACCTTCAAAAACTGTATTTTTCCATAGTATGTTTTTGCACATGGGGGAATTTGATCATGCCTCATTTGCCCCACTACAAAAACAAATGGATGGTTCCAGTCATCTTAACCAACAGATTCTTTCACCTAAAATAGATTGTTTTCAGATCACAAGTATGCATGAAAAATGAGCCTTGAAGTTCTCAGATAATGAGTATCGATGAAATGCCTTGAAAACGTCTGCAAGAGCAAATACCAATGAGACACTATAAAGCGGAGGAGCAAGTGTTTGAACTTTAGGCCCTCAAAATCTCTTTACTATTTAGTACAGGTCAATTTCAATTAAACGGACAGTTTTGGGGGAACAGTATATATTTTTGAGAATGTTTCAACTGATTACTGGGTTTAAATGTTGCCAAAGAAATCCTGTGTTTTGCGGATAAATCTAACTGCATGTATTCATATTTATGTGAGTACACGTTAGTAGAATCCAAGTTGCCTGAAAAGGAACAATTATGCGGAAATGCAGAGCAAATGTTTGCCCTCTCAAAAGCTCATTACAATTTAGTGCGGGTCAATTACAGTTAAACAAGCATTTTTGGGGGAACAGAATACATTTTTAAGAAAGCTTTAACTAGTTACTGGGTTTAAATGTTGCCATATAAATCCTGAGTTTTGAGAATAAATCAAACTGCATATATTCATATTCATATTCAAGCGAGTACACAACCAGTAGAGCAACCTGCAATGCAGCAAATTGCCAATTAGATCTGAAGCATTCTTCCTAAGCAAGTTGTTTTACCCCTTTATACTTTTGGTTTTATCCTGTATTCTTTTACTGTAATAAAGCAAGGATTGAATGTTGCCTTCTTCACAAGCCTTCCTTGATTATGGAATCGGGATAGATCAACATATTGAATCGAGATATAAGACATCAATAGAAAACACATATTGAAAAAAACTCTGCTCAAGATATAAAGGGCATTGATACAAATTGCATATACATACAAGCATCCTATCAGTAGAAGGTGCTTGGTATGCTTTTTCCAATTGTGGACACAAAAACTGTCAAACACCCATTAAATTGTAATATACTCTTCTATTTTTCCAGCCAATAAAATATCATACCAAAGTAATCCACCTGAATGCTGCTTTATTTCTATAACCTCACAAATTGCAAGTTCAAGCTATCATCATGACAGTTCAAGTTTACCCCTTTAAACAAAAACTTGATGATAGCTTGAACTTGAATCATCATTTATGAATTTTCAATTTATAAATTATAACTTTATGCTGATTCCTGAATTGATGGTGATAGATAGATGAATAACTTTATGGCATATGTTGATTCCTGAATTGATGATGAAGATAGATGATAAATCATAATTCATATATGATAATTGATGAATAGATGATAGATGATAGAATCTAGATGATATCATGATGATGATTGATGATAGATGATTAATCATTATGCATTTTTACTATTTAGATATAGTCTAGATTCTCAAACTTCAAAGATGAATCATGAATGGCAATGTAAATTTGATATATATATATATATATATATATATATATATTTTTTTTTTTTTTTTTTAATATATATATGACGTGGCGTTTCCTGCTGTATCGTATCCAGATTTTTTGAAAATTTGCTGTATCCGTTTCAAACCCCGTATCCGTATCCGTTCCCGTATCCGTTTCAGTGCAACTTAGGTTAACACATTGACCTTATGTTAGAAAATAAAAAAGGTAGAAAGATTTTCTTATACTTGATAATTACTTGTGATATTCTTGTATTCTTATTAAATTTCTTATGATCTTCTTTTATCTTAGTTCATCAAGCAATTACCAAAACAATACCACACAGACCAAGGACACCAAATATAGGCGAACAACTAGGGAAAAAACCCACTCTAGGGGAAAACCTAGTCAACAATTCTTCCTTCAATAGTTTTCCTGAGATAATCCAAGACTGTAGACTTAGACACAAACTTCCTCCACACCAAGTCAGTCCTCTTCTTCTTTTGTAGATAATACTCTTCGACCTAGCAGTAGTAGTAGCAACAACAACACTATGATGAAACACTTATCTTCGACCTAGCAACTTCGATCTCAATGCAATAACTTCGATCTTGGATTAGCCCTTCTTCTTGCGGCAACAACAACATCGACCTAGCAGCAACAAACTCAACTTAGCAGCAACTGGCAGCAACAACTTCGATTTTGAAATAGAGACTTCAATTTCCTAAAGTAATCCACACGAGAGAGAGAAATAGCCCAAAACTTCGATTTTGTCTTTCCCTTGCTTCTTGACCAACTTCACACTCCTTTTAGCCTCTTTCTCCAATTTCACACTTTTTCTAGCTCTTCTTAGATATCGAACTTGTGTGTAAGTGATTCTTTCAAATGAATCGAACTGCTTCAATATATACCCTCCGGTGAGGTCGAATTTCTCTTGATCTCCTTGAGGCCGACTTGGTGTGGAGGTGACATAATTCATTTCTGACTAGAAAATAAACCTTTTTACATGATTCAAAAGCCCAAGAAGGGTCTCTGCAAATGTACAATGACTCTATTGACTTGGAATAAATCCTAGAAGTCCTCAATGGGGACTTTGACTTAAAACATGATGACCCAAGCATGAAACCCATGCTTTAATAAGTCATAATAATAATAATAATAATAATTTTTTTTTCTTTTTCATTCTTATTACATAATGACTCAAATACATTTATGAAAATTGAACCTAGTTACATTTTTCAACACCTTGTAGTCGTCAGAGCCACAGTGTTTGCAGCGCCAGAGGCATCTGGTGGTTGGAACACAGGGGGAGGTATCATTAATCAAGCCTCTGCTTGCTTCCTGTTGGCTTCCATCCCACAACCTACTCTAGAGACTGGTTCCAAAACAATTAAGAGGAAGGTTATACTTAGAATAGGAGTTTAACTTAAAATCAACCCAAATTCTGCATTTCACCTAGCTTGTAGGATTTTCACTTCATATAGGATAGTCATTCATTCAAACAACAATTGTCCATTCGGTTACTTGGCATTTAATTGGTATTAAGCAAGAAGTTGACTCCATAAGGCATTGGTCTCATAATTCAATCTAATCTAATCTTTTAATCTTTCTAAAATTAACTATGTAGCTAGGCCAGTCAATCATGTCTCTCGGATTTCTTGGTTGCCAACTTGTCCTTCATCTTCACATTTCCATAGGGACTACCCCCCGTAGCCCGCTGTTGGGAGACAACTAGAATGAAGAGGTTAGGGATAAGAGTGATAGCCCCCGACTTGAATCGTTGTCGTAGTGCCTATACAATCTGAGCGACAACATGTCCAATTGTGTCATCCTGAAGAATCATAAAATCTGGTACAAACTGATCCAACGTCTTGGGTGCAAGAGGGGTTTTGGGACATGTTATTTGATGCTACTGCTCGGAGGTCCAAGAGTCTCAACCCTTCACCTGTTTGTGCCATTATACTTTTCTAGAGGACATGGGTACCTATGGAGAAGGGGCCCAAGACCTGTGATGTTGAACCACCTGACAAAAACAACATGAATTCTAGTGAAAGATGTTAGAAAGACTAAGAGGGGGGTGAATCGATATTTCTCTTTAAACAATTAATTTTAACTTCAGAGCATTAAATTGACATTAGCATTAGAACAAACATAAATCAACATCACATCGCATGAACAATAAACAACACCATTCAACAATGCACGACATCAAGATTGTACATGAAATTTTTAGGTGGAAACCCTTTCGGGAGAAAAATCACTGAACGCTTCTTAATATGGGTCTTTAAAATTTACATCAATAGGAAGCTCCAACTTCCAAGATTTTCAGTATCAGTTGAAGGAGGCTCCAATGCCCTGGTTTATCGGCTCCAACCTGAAGGATGCTCCAATGCCTTGATTTACCAGCTCCAATTGGAAGGATGCTCTGATTCCCTAGTTTACAGGCTCCAACCCGAAGGATGCTCCAACGCCCTGATTTACTAGCTCCAATTGGAAGGATTCTTCAACACCCTATACAGGTTCCTACTTGCCCTAACACCACCTTGCCGCCCTGAAGTGTTCTCAGGCTCCGACCTGAAGGAGACTCCACTCTCCTGCCTTACACCACACTACCACCTTGTTCAACAAGCAAACCACATTTTACAATTTTCAAACTGGAACCACCTGTGCTAAAAATAAAACTGCAGTACAATCTCTGCTTAATCATATCTTCTTATGTACATCAAACCCTAGATCAGTTAACCTATGCTTAAGCTTCTTCAACCAACCATATAATCTTGGTTTAACAAGCAAGCACTGAAAACCCTAACATTGATCAACTGCCCACACTAGGCATTAACACTGCTATCAATATTGTAGTTTTGCCTCTGCTCAAATGGCTCTGCTTAAGTTACATCAGCTTGTCTAATCATCAGACCTCTGTTCATCATGTATATCAAACCCTAAGGCACAACATCTTTCATTGGAAATGGTCAAACAACATACATATTTAACAACTATGCTTAGGACATAAATCCCTGGCTTCTTTAGGTATAGACCCTAGCATAACATACATTGAAATTTGATATCAATCATGCCCTAATGACATACATCAATAATACAAACCCTAAGCAACATCGTCAATATCCAATCACCAGGTTAGGCATATGCGTACAATGATCAAACATTCTTTCACTGGAAGTCAATCACTTAGTACGTTCTCAACATTAGTATCATAAACTCGTGTATTTTCAGCAGCTTCATATTCTCAACAATGAATAGCAGCATAGTTTAGGCAATCCACGTTCAATGCTCAATACAATCAATGCCAACTTTTTCACTGTCATCCTTCCAGCAAGCATTAATAACAATGTCAAACACCAATCCTCTGCTCGTTGTGTACTGATTTGTGCATTCATTTAACCGTTGAATTCAACCTTTGCCATACACAATACACTATCACATACACCTCTGCCTTTACCAAAGCGGTAATCTCTACACAACTAGGTCAGTACAAGTCTTTCTCTAACACAAAAACAGTGTGACAAATATTGAAATTCTCTGCAAAACAATCTCTTCAAAAACCTCTGCCAATCTCTGTCAATACAAGTGCTTCGTCACTGCAAGCATACAAGGTCATCAATGGTATAAGGCACTTACACAACTTTGCCAGAAGCCTCTGCAGTCAACAAAAATTGTAACAACATCTATATATAGTGCACATACAAAAAGGAAAAACCTCTAGCAACTAGCTATCACACGCTCATGTTGATTGATTTAGTGAACTCTTGCTCAAAACTTATTCTATGTGCAACAGTTAAGTTTGGTTAGTTGAGTAGGTTTCATCAAACATATATTATTGTATAAGCTACACAAATCCTGGACCATAGATTAGTGCACATTTTGAATACAAACTCGGAAAATGAATTACCAGGCTTAGATCTATGTGTATATCCTTGCACAATTTCCCTCATCAAATACAAGCAATTCGATTCTAGAAATTTTGTTTAGCAAAACCTAGCTCAAGGCTTATTCTATGTGTAATCTGTCGAAATAAAATGCACAACCAAGACATAGACCATCGCACTAGAAATAAACCATCACACCGGTGTCAATAAAGCATAGAACTGCATACTGGTAGCAAAATAGACCATCACACTTAGAGGACATTGGCATATAATCATTTAAAGAAAATTGAACTGCGTACTGGTATCACAATAGCAAAATAATAAGCTTTAGGGGTCAGATTAGATCTGGTGTTATTCTTCGGTCAATTCACATGGAGATCCTCTAATTGATTTGCATGCATTGCTATGCACACTTTAGATTTGTGCTCTTGAATTGATGCTCCTTATGCACATCAGATCACATGTCTACGCTCTTGAAAATATCATTACATGCCTCAGACCTGTGCACTTAGAGATGTAGTGTGCCCAAAAATGATGCAAATAGCCCAGAAACCCATAGTAGCTCCAACAAAAAATTTCAACCAAAGATCAAACATTAGATTTGCTTGACTCCATAGTATCGCAGTGATTTCATGAAGAATTAGGGCTTCAAATTATAACCTTTGCTTTGCTTGAGGAAGGGTTGAATGACCTTAAAGAAAACACATAACCCTAGCCAATAACCATGGCCAAAAGATATAAATTAAAGCCCAGAAAGTTCACCAATCTCTGGCCCGCTAGTCAGTGTAAAGCCCCAAATTTTCACAATTAACAATCATTAACAAAATTGATAATACACAATCCAGAATGAAATTTTTTAGCAGGATATATCAATTCATTATTGAATACTTACTTGGAACTGTGTTTGAAGATGTTCCTGACTTGTCATGGCTTTCGCTCCCATTACCAAACCACCATTTTCCTCCTAGCCTATCTGGGGTCAACCTCTCCGGTCCCTAGATCCAGAAGACAAGTCTTCTGGCCCCCGTTCCCAAAACTCCAATAACCATCAAGATCACTCTATGACTCTGCTAGAGCTCACTGCTCTTGTCTCCCATAGTTAGAAATCCTCTGACAGCATCCGGGTCAGTTTTCCCACCTCACTGACCCATGCCCATCAAGTTTCTTCCCCTTCTCCTTTTATACACAAATCCCCCTTTCAAGATATTTATTAAAATATCCTCTTTTAATAAATATCTTAGTTAAATTTCGTTTCAAGATATTTATTAAAATATCTTCTTTTTAAAATATTTTAGATTTATATTAAAATATTATTATTTCATAAATATCTTGGATTCCTAAAATATCTTGGATTTATTATTAAATATCATCATTTAGTAAATATTTTGGATTTTATTAAAATATCATCTTTTATTTGCATAAGTCAATGCTTTTACTTCCCTTTGAAGAATATATTAGTTATATTATGATAGTGGTAGGTATAACTTTTACCTCATAATACATTCATTATTTTCTGGTGAGTTAGGTATTTACGCAATACTTCAATAATTCACACATTACCCTACACTGAGACTTTTCATAATTGATTAGTGCATATACTAGTGTAGTACATGTGATACATGCATATGTAGCTATCATATGCAGGTCTCATATGCATGCTAATATTTATATGTTCCCTATAACTCGAGTTGGGTCATTACATACACCCCTCCTTCAGAAAGTTTCGTCACGAAGTTAAGTTTTATGTCGTATATCATTATTATTATTATTTTAGTGATTAGTATAATAATATAAGGGTGGTGTACCATAATTGAATTTTTGTTTAATGTGTGAGATCACTTTAACATTTATGTTTTGATCTTTTATTGATTTACAAATTTAGTAGTTACGTCTTGCCCCAACAAAGTTCCCAAGTTATTCTAGAATCATCCTATCCTTCTTAATCTCTTCTGCTCCCATCCTATCAGTCCTCTACAGGGATATGACATGGCGTCATTTATATTGACCTAACCATTCATATACCTCAAGGGTTATATCGTCGACTATATCGACCTGATTCCTTAGTAGGCATCTGACAGTCATCATCACATGTCTAGGGGAGCGTGACTCACATAGTCCTCCCATGACTCCAGGTTTTGGAGGATAAACGGTGGGAAACACCTCCACCCCTCCAAGTAGGACCAGAGTTAACATCCTATCATGAAACCTCAGTGAATCTCAATTGTTCTTGGAGTTTTGTGATCACGCGGTCGATTTGCTAATGATAACATCTACGATGTAAACACTTGTCCACAAATTATAACATATGTATCAAAATATTCAAAGCAAATTGTTACTCAAATAACAATTTCTACACATTCCAAATATGTTGCTATCTACGATATTGATCCTTGAGTTCATATAACATACTTGGTTATGTTTATCCAATCGGTCTGTAAATTCATTTTCACCTTAAATAGTCAAGTGTAATCACTCTTTTATTTCTATCTCATCATTTATGTTGATATGTAAAATTATAGATACCATATCCATAACATAATTCATAATTTATATCAATATCCATGTACTAGCAATGTTTAAGAAAAACTTTCTTCATATTAGTATCCATGTACCAATAATGTTTAAGCAAATAATATATTCTTACATGTCATGGTACAAAATGACAGTCTTAAGTATCCATCCAAAATAAGGTAAGGTTATACAAAATAAGTTTTTAAATGCTTATAAATATAACCCACAATTATAAATGTCACATAGAATAATTGAACACGAATATTACAAGTAAGGGTGTAGCTACTATTTTCTATACTATATTACCTGATTAACCTTATAAAAAGTCACAGGTTGAGACTCTAAATCTAATTGGAGGGATGCTCCAATCTTTATGATTGCATATATAGAAACGAAATGTATTGAAACAAGAGCACAACACACTTACTGCTTAGTTGAAGCATGATCTAATTTCTTGATACAGGTTTATTAAGAACTCTAAAACACAAAACTACATATGGATCTAGCCAACCTTTTAATTCTTGTTATTTATTTGTCTTTTAAGTCTAACTATTTTTGATCTATAATCCGGATCCAAAGAGATAATAATAACATTTACTTCTTTATCATGTTATTTCAACTCATCTTCAGCTTAAAAATCTAGAAGCCATGGAGTAGGGTTTTGCAGGGCTAATCAATAGGGTTATGCTGGAGATGGGGGAAGAGTTAATTGACTACTCTAAAGATCCCTTAGTGGGAGGTTTATTTTCTTTGAAGGAATTTGTTACTGCTTGAAAATGCGTTATTCACTTTGCATTATACTTGATCTACTTTGTTCAAGTAGGGTTCTCTTCAAATTTCTCGAATAGACCAAGGTGTTAGAAAATCAATGTTGGATTTTACGAATGTTTATGCATGCTTCTCAATTGAGGGTGCCTTTCATATTATCCAAGGTGTGACTTACATATGTGAAGGCATTTTTTTGGTCACTTGAAGTGTTAATTTCAAGGTTTCAATTTCAATTAGTAACCTAAGTTTCAAACTAGTATATGACCATAACCTTTTCAGATATTGTAATGATCATAGTCTTTTCATTTTTATTACATTGACTCATTTAATTCAACACAATAACTCATCAATGGCATACCAACTTTTTATTCTTCACATTAATCGTTTTCTCATTAGTTCTTAGGCCTCATCTTATTATCAAATGTATCTTCTTTTCTAACGGTGTACAATTATTATCTTTAATATTTACCTTTAAACATTTTTCCAGTTTATCACTTGTTATTCTTAACAAATTAGGAGTGTTCACAACTCCTTATAGGTCGTTGCTTTGACCCTTACCAATCATGTTGTTCATATTCTTAAGAAATTTCTTCTTGATAGAAAACATCCCTTCACTTCCTTATACTAGATATTCCTAATATTCCATGTCTACTTTAATTTGAAAAAGAGCATATTATCAAATTGACTTTGTTTTCTCACCTCTAGTCATCATGGTTTTCTTTTCTTCTCTCTTAATGCATAAAATTATTACACTTGGAAATGTCGTTACTATTCCCCAACATGGGTAAGACCCTATAAATAAATTCAATAACGTGGATATCGATTGTAATCCACTTATCTTTTTAGGTTTTAAGGCATCACAGGATAGAATTTCCTAATCATACTCCATGATGTTCATAATCCATGGATATAGTTAGTCACTGAAAGAATATTTTATAATGTGACTCTCCCATTAGAGGGAGAAACTATTATAGATGTTGCCATGCACATAAATTATCCTATAATTGATCAATTTTATTCTAAATTCACTCTCTAATCTAATGTCATTGACTTCTTATATTGGTCTGTGAAACTTCCACTTACTCACCTTTGGTGCTATTTTTGTCGATTTCAATATTCTAAGTTGATTATGATAACTAACATTTATTATCATCATTAGAAGTTTGTAATTCCTTTCTTTTCCTGTCCTCCCTAGGTACTATATTGATTATATTATGGTAACAATGGAGATCAAATTGAAAATTTTCGTTGCACTCTCTTGGTAACTATATCGTCTTGTTCTAATAGTGTGTTTACTACCTTACAGGGTGGTTTCTTACCATTTTAACGTATGTTTTATCCATTTTGTCTTTGTTTGATGTGTACTTTTAGTGAACTATACTTGTACTCTCAATTTGATTACTCATGATTTCTCCCAACATTTCTTGAATAGTTAGTGTCTTCTTTCATCCATCAATTTACCTCAAACTAGCTTAGCCTTTTATGTGGTTGTAGCTTCGCATCTAATGGTCTTGTCACCATGTCCATAGTTATGCTTGTGAAAAATCCTAGATCTGGATTCCTACTGCAACAAATCTGAATTACTTCTCCTATTATTTTGATAATTATTTCATTACATTGAAATACCGAAGTAATTACTGAAGTAGTCTACACAAATAATGTTGCGGAATAAATCTAAGTGTTGAAACACTGAACAAAATGTACTGAAAAACAACCACATTTGACACAGTTATTTTTGGACTAGGTCCCTGGAAAAACCCAACTCGGGAAAACCGGTGCAGCGGATCTGAGGATTTGTATTATTAAGTAGCAAAATCTTGAGTACAACTAGGGTGCCATCATCCGGCAAACCCTTCAGAGAAATCTAGACAACAATTATAATTGTGAGATATACCTCACTCTGCGAGTCTCCGGTTGATCTAAGCAGCGTTGGTGAAGCCCTTCTCTGCCTTTGCGTGAGTGCCTACGCTGGAATTGCGTAAGCCTGAGAAACTGCGTCACTTTTTTCTGCAGCTGATCTAGTTGATCTGAGACTGGATTTTGGCCCTCCTGGCTCATAAACCCCCACCTCTAGCTATCTCCGGACTAACTCCAAGAGACACTGCGCTGCTTCTGCGTGATCTCCTGCAGGGACTGCGTTACCCCTTCAGAAAACTGCGCTGTCTCTCTCTGTGTAAGTGTTGCCTCTCTCTGAAATGCACTCCTAGGCTTCCTGACTAGTCTCTGCTTCTGCCCCTCTCTGGATCTGATCGTAGAATCACAATCACTTAGCAAAACCTGCCCTAGTGATTTGATGCTGATCAAAAAGTTGTGTCTCCTCACACAAACTCGAAAATGCTAAATGTTCAATGTGCTCAATGTATTTTCCATAGGCCCCTCACCCTCCGAAATATATTCTTCTGTTGACCCTTCAACGACCAAGATTAAGACATAATCAAGGGCTAAGATTAACTTGGAGGTGATCCATGACTTTATCTAGAAGGTTCACACTTAGTTTAATTAATATCCTTTAATTAATTAGTTCCCCTAAGTTTAGACTTAGGAAAACATTAAAAAAACGATTAATTAATTTAATTAAACCATCTCTAAGTGGAATTTTCCAAAACCATTTATTGGTTTTATGGAATACATGTGTCCTAGCTTATATACAAAGTTACAAGGCTAAAGCACATCCGATGCTACCATAAATCAACAATGCTTTCATTACCATTCTTCCTTTCTTCAAGACAAAGCTTTCTATTTATACCAAACTGAAAGGAGGCCAGAAGGGATACAACCTAGCAAAACAAAAAAATTATTGATCTGTGAAAACTTAATAGCTATTTATGTACACCAACATTCCTACTTAAAAATGCAAATATATCCATAACTCCCAACCAAATACAACACTATCTACAATGGTAGGCAAATTCATCATCTACAGTGGGACGCAGATTCATCATATATCTTTAAGGTCACAAAGCACACAATAGAGGTTCAACTCAGATACCTCAGGAGACATTACAACTGTTTTGAAAATTCTATGTTAAATAATAGCATGTTCCTCTTCACTATCAACCTTTCCACAATCACAGATTGCATGGTCCTTATTGCCGAATATTAGCTATGCCAAAAATCATGATTTCTAAAATCAAAACGTTTACAGCACTAGTATAGAATAAGTAACACACAACAAAACGCATTGGCTTTCTTTGAGCAAAGCCTCTAAGATTAGTTGAATCTGAGTATTAATAATAATCTGTACTATTTATTTTTCCCTTTCTTCGTTTAATATTATATAGTGATATAAAAAAACATCAAAATCAATTCATGCTTCCACGTATGTGTAAATTAAAATTGTTTATATCTATATATATATATATATATTTTCTTTTTGGGATTCCAAACATATCATAGATTGGCTAGCTGGCAAAGCCCACCTGGAAGTTCTGAATCTGGCTGATTGGAAAAATAGAGGAAATAAGGAAAAAAATTTATTAAGATTAATTTCTTCCACATCTCCAAGGAGCTAAACTCAGCTGCAGACCTTCTATCAAAATAAGCCCTCGATTTGGCTACGTCTATTCCAAAGAGAGGGTTGGGAACTCTATTCAAAGCATTCACGGGCTGCCCATAATCCAGAAGATCTCTCAGTTTTATCTCCAGTGTTTTGGAAGACAGCTTGTTCTCAGTCTTTAGCTTCCAATTTTGCTCAGGAAGGTTGGAATTCTTCATACTAAAGAGTACTATTTCATACAGATCTTTCAAATTTAACAACAGAATTCATGCATCCTCTGTCATAAAAAAGTCTTCCAGAAGTTTTGCATTTTTACTTTTCTGTTCTAAATCTGAAACTAGACAGATTGAAAATCTGTTCTTTTAGTTAAAAACTGCTCTCTGACAGCAGCACTAGTCCCCCAGAGCTGCTTATTTTATTTACAGTTTGTAAAAGGAGAAAAATATCAAATCATATCAGATAGTCATGTCTTTTTTTTTTTAATTGAATAACAAAAAAGTTATATATATAATTTTTTTTTTTAATTTAATTTTTTTAACCTACAGGTTTTACTTTTGTGTTTAGATTATTTCAATGCTTCCATTCATATTTTTATTTACATATTAAAAGCCAACGTAGTTCCTTGGTACATGCTTTTAATATTAACAAAGGGATTTTGATTTATGCTCTAATTACTTTGCATATCGTAACATAGGATATTATATTGGAAAATTCGATGTATCGTTATGTATAAAAGTTACATCACTCATATATGATATATGACTTTTATAGATTACATTTAGAATACAATATATGACTATAGAGTTTATACAACTTTATTACAAACTTTATTTCAATAAGTTGTCATGGTATATATAAAGTATAAAATAAATAAGAATATAATATATATATATGTGTGTGTTATTTTTGCATTTTAAACTTTTGGTTTTATTATAAATTGATTTTAATATAAATCTAAGATAAAAGTACAGGTTATACATAGTCGAATTGGATCCATGATATAAAATAATAAAAATAATCTTTAAAACCTTTATCATGAATGAATTATAACCTAACTTTAGATTTGTGAAGCGATGGATATTTTAAAATGGACGTTTAAACTTTGACGCTGTCATCCAGATATATTTCCTGTTCATTAACATAGAAACGACAAGATCAGCAAATGAAGCCCTCGAAAACATTCACCCTCTTAACGGGTATTAACAATGATTAAAATTAATTAAACATCGAAAAAAAATCTAGTGTCTTGAGGCTTGGAATTATAATGCCCCGCATTATTAGGTCCTCTGGCCCAGAGTGAATACCCTCGTGCTTCAGCTGCCTTCTCCCGGTTTCTATTTTTTATTTGAAGATACTTGTCATAACACTGAAACTCGCGAATGCCGGTGTACTTCCATCCATGCTTTTCTGTATATGAGGGATATGTTAATTCTCCACATGGACCCCATCCAATTTCTATCTCGGAGATAAGACCATCTTCAAAATAATAATTAAACTCCATGCGGAAGCTTCTCATAAAATCAAAACAAACCTCAAGACCTGTTCGACCTCTCAAGACTCTTTCCTTATCTATGCCCCAAGTGAGGCATTCCTTATTTCGCCTTCCCTCCCGATCTGTGAAAATACATCGGGATTATCTTTCCCAATCTCCAATATCCATTTTGTTCTGGTAAGGTTCACATCGTCGCCCACATTCCCACCACATTCATGAAATGACATAACCACTTTTGTGATGTCACTATAAGTTAAATTGCTTTCACAGGAGCATCAAGCAATTAAGGATCAAGCTGCAGTTTAAGCTTTGCTTTGCGCAACATATTGAATAATTCTCCGTAGCTAGACCAATTATACTTTGGGGGATTATCTCCCTCAACTATACCCCACCAGCAATCTACCATCACGCCATCAACATTTGCAGATTTCAAGGTTCTCAACTATTTTGTCAATGTTTCTGGATCTACCGATTCACATTTCTCATTGATAATTCCAAGTGGCAGCATCACATATACTAGAATACATGGCGTTCCTGCAAAATCACGTTTTGGCTCATTTGGGGTAACTCTTTCACCTTCTCAGTCTCCACCGAGCATCCATCAATCTCTGTGGGATCCTTACTTTTACCGTTCCCTTCCACTAAAGGCAACGAAGCTACTGGTTGGCATCTCCAAATTCTTCACCCAACAAGAACTGGATTCTTGAAGCAATATAGCTCCTCCTCTCCGGTTCGCGATTGACGATTTGATTTTTTTATTTTGTTTTTGGGATAATTACTCATTGACAGGGGCTGTTGTTGGTGGCGGGGAGGCAACACTTCCACAACAATCTATAAGCCGCATACACTACCATTGCACCCACCGACGTGTCTAACTGGTGACGACTGTTGTGTCAAACTGGCAGGGTAGGGGAAGTGAGGCATTAATAGTATGGAGTTCTTTCCTGCAATCGATAAGGTTTTTGCAATTTCAGGAATAATTATGAAAATATTGATTGTACGCTTAGAGTCCCTTGCTGTGATGCTTAATTTGGGCGGTTGCTTCTTTCTTAGAAATATTGAGGATTTTGGATGAAAATAGATTAAGCCGGAAAGATAATGATAGCATAAACTTATTTTCGATAGAAGACAGATTGATTTTACAGGATTCAGGACATTTAAATGTTGGAGAATCAAATCCCTTTGATAGTTCTCCGAAAGCTTATTCCAATTCAATGTTCAACTCCGTGCATAAAGCTGGGAATTTTCTTTCCGTTGTGATAAAATATTAGGCCGGATGGTCAATATCGAACTCTACTAGGAATTTTGGAGTTTTCTATGGTGTTGAATGGCGTGAGCAATATCAATTTCAAACAGAGAGTTTTAATAATTACAAAAAATTATCCAACAGCCAGAAGCTCTCAAATTTTATTGCTGTCTGACAGTATATACCTTCCTGTGTAAAATAATTTTAAGTTTTACAAAACAAATTTTCCGCAAAACTTACGGATTTAAAGGTATAAGTAAAAGGATTTTATGAAAACAATGAACACTGTAAACCACTAATGCCCTAGGGTCTCGAGAGTTTAACTTAGCTCTGATACCATGTGTAAAGCCCCAAATTTTCAGAATTAACAATCATTAACAAAATTGATACTACACAATCCAGAATGAACTTTTCAAGCAGGATATATCAATTCATTATTGAATACTTACCTGGAACCGTGTTTGAAGATGTTCCTGACCCGTCATGGCTCTCGCTCCCATTACCAAATCGCCATTTTCCTCCCAGCCTATCTGGGGTCAACCTCTCCGATCCTCAGATTCGAAAGACAAGTCTTCCGGCCCCCGTGCCCAAAACTCCAATAACTATCAAGATCACTCTATGATTCTGTTAGAGCTCACTACTCTTGTCTCCCATAGTTAGAAATCCTCTGACAGCATCTGGGTCAGTTTTCCCACTTCACTGACCCATGCCCATCAAGTTTCCCCTCCCTTCTCATTTTATACACAAATCCCCCTTTCAAGATATTTATTAAAATATCCTTTTTTAATAAATATCTTAGTTAAATCTCCTTTCAAGATATTTATTAAAATATCTTCTTTTTAAAATATCTTTGATTTATATTAAAATATTATTATTTCATAAATATCTTGGATTCCTAAAAGATCTTGGATTTATTATTAAAAATCATCATTTAGTTAATATCTTGGATTTTATTAAAAATCATCTTTTATTTGCATAAGTCAATGCTTTTACTTTCCTTTGAACAATATATTAGTTATATTATGATAGTGGTAGGTATCACTTTTACCTCATAATACATTCATTATTTTCTGGCAAGTTAGGTATTTATGCAATACTTCAATAATTCACACATTACCCTACATTGAGACTTTTCATAATTGATTAGTGCATATACTAGTGTAGTACACGTGATACATGCATATGTAGCTATCATATGCAGGTCTCATATGCTTGCTAATATTTCTATGTTCCCTATAACTCGAGTTGGGTCATTACAGTCAGATAAACATGACAACTCAAAGCATCAACAAAAACTGTAGAAGATATGTCAGATCCAAAACACAATATTGATAATTCTAGGGCAAATGGATGAGAATTTATATCTAAAACACAATATTGATAATTTTAGGGCAAATGGATGAGAATTTATAGTGACCAAGGGCATTCCTTGAAGAGACAAGCTGACATGAAAGTTGAAGGGAGCCATATTGAATTTTGAATTTCAATATAATTTTGGAGCCAAAAATTTGGAGGTTGATTTGTCTTGGAGCCTTAATTTAATTAGGAGCCACAAAAACAAAATTCCTTTGACCATCCAACATTAACCACATGCTTTCCACATTATCTAACTTAAGGGTTTTTGATCACAAGAAGGGGGCATATACTTTGAATGAGCATATCTCCTCAATTGTGAGGAGTTATGTGACGTCCCACATACTGTTGGAATCGGCACGATGAGGACTATCAAATGAAGATGGTCTTGTGAGCAAGTTCATACTTCATCCCATCCTAAATACTCATCAAGTGCAAGGTACATGACTGCACCGACATCTTAGGGCTTCTTGATCTGGAGATTCTAGTCAATGTAATTTATACAGTATATTAAGAGCGTTCAAGGAACGATGTTGGCATCAATGACAAGACCATTCAACAATCTCCCCCTTTGTCTTGATGGCAACACACATTCTCCCCTGTGATTACTGCTCCGCTTGACTTCATGCTTCTAATCTTCGTTTCTTGATTTCTCTCCCCCTTTGACATCAATGGAAAAGTGTTACTCCCCTTGACAAATCTTGAGAGCATGATTGTTGAGACTTTTTCATTAATTTGATGTTCTTGCTTTTCTTTTCTTCTCCAAATATTCTTCTACCTGATGTTAGAGTTCTCCTTCATCATGTATTTGCAATCATGAGCTATATGTCCATAGTTATGGCATTTGAAACACTCTATATGGTACCTGAATGGTGGAGCAACTGACGTATACCTTTTGCTAGCAAAGCCATTTTGAAATCTTCCTTGTGATCCTACAATATTGCTTCTACGATTTTGATGATGTCCTTGATAATCATCCCTGTCATAAGCTCTCCAATCCCTAGCCATATGCCCGAAGTTTGAACATGAGAAACAATGGCCATTAAACATACTAGGGTACTTGGATGAGAGGTCTAGTTTTGATCTCCTATAGACATTCTTTCTTGGAGGAGATACAACCCTTTGTTGATCCTTATCCTTGATTACTTCAACATTACTTCTTAGAGCCACAGTATTTTAACCTTATTATGTCCTTCATTTTGATTTATTCTTTGAGGGATCGTGCTATCGTGCTTCTTATCAATCTTGCTATGCGGGGACTTGGAGCTTGTGCCTTCATTGCATGGAGCTTCACTTGCTTCTTTTGCCTTCATCTTCAATTGAGCCATTCCTTGATCTTTGTCATTGATGATATGAACCTTCTTTTCAATATCCTGCAAATGTTCCTTCTACCATTCCTTGAGATTGTTGATTTCAGTTAGAGTTGCGTCAAGTTCCTTTTGCTTATGGCTAACTTCTACCTCACGCTTCTGAACAGATTCCTCTAATTGGCTTGTCAATATTTTTTCTTTCTTCTTTGCTTCCTTCACATGTAGTCTTAGAAGGGTAACTTCTAGTATTTTATTTTTCCTTCTTGATTTATTGAGATCGCTTAAGGCGTTGATCAATTCATCCTCCATGCCCACTACTGCTGGTTCTTCTTCATCATCGTCAAATTCTTCTACCTGAGAATCTATTTTATTTGAATCATCTTCTTCTGGACTTGCATGCTTATTTGAGTAGAGATTATCAAGCCTCTTTCAAAGACTTCTAGTTGATGAGCATTGATCCACTTTGGATTTTACAGGGTTTGGCAAAGCACTAAAAATGTCATTCATGGCTTTTGTATTGTACCTTCAAGATTCATCGGTATATGTGTCTCCAGAAGCAATAGAGTGTCATGCATCATATCCTTGAGCTTGCAAATGGACTTTCATTTTGGATTCCCACATTTCATATTTGAATTCATCAAACTCAGGAGCTGGTAGACCAATGTCGTGATTCACATTGAAGAGAAGTATCACTCGTCAAAGCTAAAAAAGGACTTCCTCCAACTTGATAGAGACCATCAACACTAAATCCAAGCGTTAATGCACCTTTAGGATTTCTTAGTCAAATACGTACCTTTCTATCATTGAATGCTACCTTGAAGCCTTTATCTTCCATCATAGAAATAGACACTGAGTTCTTGAAATCGATCACATACAATACTTCTTGTAGATGAATGATTTGACCTTGATTCAAGTGAAGAGTGACAGTACCTATCCCTTTCAGGGGGTAGGTGGCATTATCTCCAAGTATGATCTTTAGATTAGTTTTCTTCTCAACCAAATTTGAGAGGGGCTCCTTATATCTAGTGAAGTGCCTTGAGGCTCCACTATCAATCAATCAATGATCCAAAATATCCGGAGGGGAGGTAGTGGATAGAGTAGAAATAAGATAAAAATCATCTTGTTTTTCATCGTACCTGGCATTTCTTCTCCTTTTGGAAGGTCGACCGTTTCCATTTCGAGCTTCGGGAGCATTCCTCTTTCCTTTGTTGTTGACCCTGTTGTTGCTTTGATTGCCATTTCCTTTGAAATTGTTGTGGTTGTTGTTGTCATCATCCCTCGGAGAATTCTTCTTATGAGGGCATTCTCTAGCATAGTGGCTGAACTTGTTGCAATTGTAGCACCTTCCTTTTCTTCCTTCTTTAAATCCATTCTTAGATCCTTGACCCCGTCTCCTTAGACCCACATTATTCTTCCTTTTTGCATGAGCGGAGAAGGCAGTGGGTTCATTTGCATTGGAGGGCTTATCTCTCTCCATCATACTAGTCTCATGTTGAGTGCATCTAGCCAATAACTCATCAAAACCAGGTATCCTTTCATTGTTGAGAATGGTGGTGGTAAATACATCCCATCCCTGTCAGCAATAACTTCTCTAATAGATAGTAGGTCATTCTTAATTTGAGTTATTCTCATGAAGTAGGATTGGATAGACTCCACTTTATCCATCTTTATATCTTTCAACTTGTTCTTGAGAAAGAGGAATTGACTTGCATTGTTCACTTTGAACATCCCAACCAACTTATCATATATTTCCTTAGAAGTTCCCAAATCAGAAACATAGGCAACCAAATGCTTTTGAATAGAGGCAATCAAGATTTTCTTTGCTTTGACCTCACCTTTTCTATACCTTGTTTTAGTAGTAGCTGACCAATTTGAAGGAGGCTCCACCACTTTTCCCTGCACATAGTCTAATACTTCATGCTCCTCCAATGTTAGGTCCAAATTCATCTTCCATGCATGATAGTCAGATATTTCATTGAGCTTGTCCTTGGTCTTCAAGTAGGATGTAGAAGCCATTGAGACTTGTCCAATAATCTTGTCCAACAAATCTCTTAATGATTTCTTTTCTCTCTCTTGCTTGGGCTTTGTCTTCACCTGAGCTCTGATACCGTGTTAATTTTAGCTAACAATGGTATGTTCTATGCTTGCAACAATTACTTCAATGTCCTTTAGATAGCCTAATGAAAAATTCCAATTTAATTTCCAATAGCAATCACATTAACCATTAATCACATTGACAGTAACTGTAGATATAACATAATCAATAAATGCATAAGACAACCCAAGACAAGAGAACACCAGGATTTGGCAAATGCTAGGGAAAAACCCCAAGATGAGGAAAAACTTTTGATCAATTCTTCTTATTATTATATCAAATGTTCGACAGAGAGAGAGAGTACAAAAGTCAAAATTGACTTGCCAAATCAAATTCAAAACAACCATGTCAAATTTGTTGTCAACAACAGTCAAATTCTGCCCTAACTTGAAAGTAAACTACAGTCAAATTCTTGTCAAATCTTGCCACAAAATCTCAGTCAAAGGAGAGAGAAACTCGACCTCTCTTGTGGTCAAAATCAATGCAAAACAGTATCAAAATAGTAGGTCAAACTTGGTCAAAGTCTGCACTTCTGTCCCGTGGTCAAGCCTACGGTCAGCTCAACCAACAAGCTAAAAAAACCTCGGTTTTGTGCCAATTAATGCGGCCCTCCAAAATATAAATTCTGGCACAAAAAACACAGTAAAGGGAGGTCAAGATTGCCCTGGTTAACGGTGGTCAAACCCTGCAACAAATGCTCAAATTCGGCCTTCTGAAATTCGTCCTATTTCAGCCACAAGTGTGAGAGAAGACAGATGCTCTTGCAATTTGTACGACCCAATCAAATGAGGAGAAAGAAATGATGAGTTGTGATGATGCCAAATGAGGTTTGAGGTTTCTCTTATTTATATAAGTCGTTGAGGGTCAAAAGACATGTCCATTGGGCTTCATGAGCCTACATGATGATGTGGCCAACCTTACCAATTTGTACGTGTGGGCTTGACCTCAAAAATGTACTTCTCATTGTCCAAATTTGATGATCTTTAGATCGATTTTGGTCCTCTCGAAAAGAGAAATTCAATGCAATAATTATCTCCATCAAATGAGATGCCAATAGTGGAATTTGGCCCTAATTGCCAATTTTAATAGTTATATATATTGGTGAAATGGGCTTCATTCCCTTAATCATCATAGGCTTCTTCCCTCATGTGTTCTGCAATGATCCTTCATTTATAGAGAACTTCCAGAATCACTAGTATGTCTCATGATTATGGGTTCCTAGTACCTACTACAAGACTAGCACATAGTTTCCTTCTCAATGATCGATGGTGAGAGTGGTGCCCCTTCTCTTCCCTGCGCATCTATTGGTACTTTCATCTATGATGCTAATATTGAACTATGGGCTCACTTTGATATTTTCTTGGAAATAACTCCCAAAAAAACTCTTGCACCCTTCCCCCCTTTCCAAGTTTGGTACCCAGTGTTAAGTGAGTGGTGTAAGCTTAGTGCAATAGTGGCAGCAATTGATTGAGCTAATCCCTGGGTCCATAATTTTTTTCCCTTGAACAAAGATCTTTGGGAGGCACTTCTCGCCGTTCCGAGCATGGTACCCAATAAAATGTGGGTAGCATAGACCAAGTACATTTGACATTGTGGGAATTGAATTGGGGACCTACACAATGTTGGATTACTGGGAACATCTTGGCAGAAGTGGCGCTTACCAGTTGACTAACCCCCGATGCTACCTCATTGTGATATCTCCTTAGGTACTCTTGTAGATGCTTTTCGCTGATTGTACCTTTTTCAGTGTCATTGACCTACTCTTTGGTCCTTTATTGATGTTGAGAAATGTAACTATGCTTGGTCTTAATAATTGTTTTTATACTTACATCATTATATGTAAAAGCAAAAGAAAGAGAAAAATATAATTTTGAAAGCATGGGTTTCATGCTTTATTTCATTTTGTCAATTAGGTCAAACATGTTCTTCGCGCGCTAGGGTTTATGGAGTCAATATAGTCGTTGTCATATGTATAAAACCCTTATGGGCACATTGTATCAAGCAAGAAATATTAAATTTGATTTTAAAATGTCATTTTTGGATTCCCAACACCAAGTCGGCCTAGAAGAGACCTATCCGACCTCACCAAATGAGTATGTATTGGAGATGAATTCGACCAAAAGGATCAACCAATCAATCAAATTCAATTTGCACCCAAAATTAGAAGCAAATTAAGTGTGAAATAAAGGAAGAACCCAAAGCAAAGAAGTTTGATTTTTGACCTAAACTGGCCCACACATGTGAAAATTTCTAGGGATTCGTGCAAGTTGCAGATCTGAAGTAAGTGGCCAAAACCTTAACTATTGCATAGTGGAATGACTTTGACTCTCGTTGACTTTGACTCTCATTGACTTTGAATTTGACTCTTGTGTTGCCCCAGTTTGCCCCCTACTTGGAAAGTGAATTGCAGCTGCCCCTTCCTCATTGTTGGATCCTTGTACTTAAATTGTGCCTTTCCCTTAGTTAGTCACCTTACACATTTAAGCATAGAAATCCTCCTAGGTGACCTACCTACCGAGACTCCCATTGGTGAAAATTCATAAAGAGCAGGGGGCAGTGGCTGTAGTGATTGTGGACTACTACCTTATTGTTGTCACTTGGTCTAGTGATAGCCTTGTAGGGTACCCTTATCCAAGGCCTGTTAGATTTTGCGACAACATGCCCCAGGTAGGAGGAGACTTTCTATGGACTAAAATATTGTTTTCATTCCCTAAAACCCTACATCGATGAAGTCCTAATTTGGGATGGAGAAAGGTATAAATGGAGAAAAGACTCATTTGTGAGAAGCATGGTTGGTAGTGTCGGACATTCTTTCCATGCTTACATGAACATATTTTGGGAGGAAGAAATCATTGGACGTTGTTGCACTCAAAATGTCAAAGTTCCAAGGAAGTGGAAGTGCCAACCTTTTTTTCAACATATCGGATCACATATCAGCAGTTTATGTGTCATCGTCACCCATTTTGCAAGTTATACGATGTAAATGATTCTAGTAAGACCTTCAGTCCATGTGACAACCTAGGTAAGTCTATGATTTTGGCGACAAATTTCATCCTAGGAGTTTTTTAACCTCGCTGATTACTTGTGTTTTTAAACACAGTTAATCAGAGAAGTTTTTCCCCTCCAGCTTAAAACCCCAAAGCTAGAGTGAAATTTATTATGAAGATCTTAAATGAATCCTAGTGTTTTAGTCGAGTCAGATGTAAAAGTGGTTTGGGAATAATTTAAGCTATTTTTCTTAATTATTTTATTACAAATCACTTGGTCTACTAGATTATAATGTGTCATAGATGGGTTAAGTGTATTGAGGGTTTATACGAATGTGTTTTTTTACTTGATGGGTATAAAATGTAAAATCTTATGTAAATAAGGGTTAGAAAAATAGTTAAATCCCCTCAAGTGTAAATTAATTAATTTTTTCTGGCAAAATAAAATAAAATCCTAAGCCAAAAAATTTATTAATTTGAGTCAAGTTAATGTTTCTTTGGAAAATTAATTCTCCAAGTGGAAAAATTCGTGGGTCTTAAAGGAATCAATTTTTAAAGGTCCTCCACCAAGGGAATATTGTATATTTTAAGAAAAATTGGACCTTTGGGTCTTGGTGGTTAAGTCAAAGTCAAAATTTAGAGGAAATTAGCTCAAAATAATTAATTTTGAGCTAATTAATGTGGAGTTAAATGATAATTTCGGAATTTCCTCAAAAATAAAAAATCAAGAGCCAAGATTAAAAGATTTTGAAGTGTTTATCAATGACCAAGATTATTTTGACAAGGATCAAAGAAAGTAGCCATTTTTTTTTTCCACTTGGAGGATTTATCTATAAATTAGAGTCATTTGAGTCTCTAATCATTTGGAAAATCTTTAACTCTGGCTACAATTGCTGCTGAGGCATTTTCTAAACAATTATCCTGCTGGGAACTATTTTTTCTACCATAATAAAAGACTTTGGAGTGAAACTTGAGGTGTTCTTGTTTCGTTGATCTATGGTATGTATTGACTACGTGCTTCCTATGTGGTGCTTTATGATTATTATTTTGAGATAATTCATAGTGTTTGCTAGTACTCGATCCTTGGTCTCCAAGTTCATAGACTGTGGGCAAGGGTTACTTTGCCTTGGATCTCTAGTTTTTATATGGTGGATTGAATTGTGAGCAATAGTTTTTCTGGAGTGTTTTAGCCATTCTTTCAAGGAAAAATATCATAAAAATTAATTTCTAAAAATCTATTTGAAAAACCCATGTATATTTTGTAAATGGTTAAGAGCATGTGTTTCTTCCTAAGACGTCACAGGTTCAAAACCAGAGGGGGGTAGAGTATGTATGCCTTCGTAGACTTAGCAGTCAAATCGTTGCGTGGAGGTGGGTCCCTTGTCCCACAAACAAGGGGGTGTCATACACCAATTTGGTGTTTGGCTTGGCCGTGACCTTAAAATTGGATAATAATAAATAATAATAATAATAAATAAATTTGTAAATTATTTTTTCTAACTTGGTTTGGGGTTTAGATTTATTTTTGTATAATTTGGGGTTTGGGTGTTTATTTTTTTTATTTTTTGCTGGTTAGATCAAGGAGCCAAGTGGAAGAAGAGTGAGATCTAGGCCCTCGAGGGTAAAGCCCTTAAAATTTTGAAACCCTTGCTCCAAAAATTTTATGCTTCAACTTTTGATTTTCTGAAAATTCTTTCATGGAAACCCCTGCAAGAATTTCCAACAGACTAGATCTAGGCCTTCGAGGGTAATATCTGAGGCATAAATTTTTTGGACCAAGGGTTTCAAAATTTTAAGGGCTTCTAGCCTCGAATTTGCCCTCCTAGGCCTCAACATCCCTCTTTCTACCCTCTACGTCTTGGGTTCTAGTCATCCCAGGGCTAGCCGTGACCTCTAAGGGTTGCGACTTCCCTTCCTTGCCCTAGCCGTAGGTCTAGAAGGCCTTGCGGCCTCCCTTTCCTTCTCTTCTTGCTCTCCTCTGCCTCCTCCCTCCTCTCGGCCTTCCTACTCGGCCCTACTTCTCCCTCCTCGACCTATCTTCCTTCCTCAACCCTCCTCCCTCCTCGACCTATCTTCCTTCCTCATCTCCCCTTCTCCTCCTTTCTTCTTAGCTGCAACCCTCTAAGGGCTTGTGGCTCCCTCTCTCTAGCCTTTGGGCCTTAGGCCTTGTTTTAGGCCTCCAAATCCTCATTTTCCCAAATGCTAGCATTATTAGACAAAGCGTTGGCCCTTCTTGGCCATATCCTTCCTTCTTGTGGCCCGATCTATCATTCTAGCCATTTTATCCTCACAATTTCCGCTCACGTGACCTTTATCTCCATTTCTTGGCCTCTTTTGCCCCAAAATTGACCTGAAACACTAGTCTGAAGTTTTAAGGCTAAATACTTGTGGCGGTTTTGCAGGGTTAAGGTCCCAAAATTCATATCTTTCAAGTGAAAACTAGATCTCAAAGTTTCAACGATTTTCAATGGGTGGGATCTTCAAGGCCTTGGGCCTAGGGTTTTATCTCTAAACCGTCACTTTTTGCAATTTTATTACAAGAAGCAAAACACAAATAATTAGGCCTTAAAATCAAATTCTATAACATGGTTAAAATTGTCTAGAATTGCAAAATCTTCGTTTTCACAGTTTTTGGTCACTTAGGCATTCTCTAATTTGACTTAGATCTAACATTTTAGCTTGCTATAAATTTGTGCATAACTGTGTAAAATCAGATCTGAACATTTCTAAAGCATATCCTAAATAAGGTCCAAAAAATATGAATTTTCAGCTTTTCGGCAAAATTTACTATTTGTAGACATTGTGGGGATCATCTTTAGTATTTTCAGTTTGCCAATCTGTCTTAAATTACTGATGTCATAAACTTATCAGTTCTGAAAATTTCTCAATCGAACCCTCCGAAAGGCCTAAATTTGAAAATTTTCAAGTTCTAGTATTATTTTGCCATTTTTGGAAATATTGGTCATCTATTTCTGACAGTTCTATCTTTGCTGATATGTCATTGTTTCACTGCTGAAATACATATATCAGATCTGATGTTTCTCTTAATCAAGCCCTAAAAATCGTTTTTCTTCAAGTTAGGTAATTTTTACTATTTTTAGTCATTTTGGGCATTGGTGCTGGTATCATTAGTGTGCTGATCTGTGAGTTAACTTACTGCTGCAGTTAATATTTCAGATCAGAAATTTTGCTGAAAGAACACATCTTGAGAAGGCTAACATACATGTTTTCGAAGTAAATCAAGTTATTTTGACAATTGACATATTTTTGTGATCTTGGGCAAGCATACACATCGTTGATTTAACACTTTTTTAATGCTGTTATATCATCAACATCTTGATTATTTATCTTTAGAATTTGGCATCTCAAATTCATTGTTTACTTGGTATCTTGTGCAATATTGTTGAAGTTTACACGTATTTCTTGGCACTTATCTTGTTTAAGATTGCATCATACATTGTTAAGTACTTTTAAGATAAATTTCACATAAGTACTTAAATAAGCTAACCAATCGTAATTCAAGATAACATTTACTCATAATCTCGTGTTGGTATTTTTAGTCATTTTGGGCATTGGTGCTAGTATCATTAGTGTGCTGATCTGTGGGTTAACTTACTGCTGCAATTAATATTTCAGATCAGAAATTTTGCTGAAAGAACACATCTTGAGAAGGCTAACATACATGTTTTCGAAGTAAATCAAGTTGTTTTGGCAATTGACATATTTTTGTGATCTTGGGCAAGCATAAGCATCTTCGATTTAACACCTTTTTAATGCTGTTATAACATTGATAAGATTTGAATTTTTTGAATAGTGCTGGTATAAACTGTCATAAATCTGTGATCAACATCTTGATTATTTATCTTTAGCATTTGGCATCTCGGATTCATTGTTTACTTGGTATCTTGTGGAATATTGTTGAAGTTTACACGTATTTCTTGGCACTTATCTTGTTTAAGATTGCATCATAACATTGTTAAGTACTTTTAAGATAAATCTCACATAAGTACTTAAATAACCTAACCAATCGTAATTCAAGATAACATTTACTCATAATCTTGTGCATTTGCATATTGGACCTAGATTGCACGAATAACTTACCTCCTAGCATAAGCTAGGTTGATAGAGATATAGGGCAACCCTTTTCCAATCTAGCTTGAGGGATTCAACTTCTCCTAGTGGTTAACACAGTGACCTTGGAGTCATCAAAGCCACAGTCTCTGCAGCGACGAAGACATTGGGTGGCTGGAACACAGGGGGAGGTATTGTTATTTAGGCTGTTGCCTGCTTCTCGTTGGCTTCCATTCCACAACTTACTTTGAGGATTGTTTGTCAAAATAGTTAGGGGAGAGGTTACACTTAGACTAGGCATTTAACTAAATTTTATCAAGATCACTGCATTACACATAGGTCTTAGGCTTTGCATATCATATGGGATAGTTAATCATCTCAAAGCAGCGGGTGTCCATCCGGTCATTTGGTTTAAATTCACATAAGCAAGAACTTGTCACTCCATTAAGGCACTGGTCTCATAATAGAAAATCTAATCTAATCTATAATCTTGCTCCATTTTTAACCAAGTGGCTAGGCCACTCATCCGTGTCTCCCAAATGACTTGGTTCCCAACTTGCTTTCCATCACTTCATTTCATAGAGACTACCCCCTATAGCCTGCTGTTGGGAGACAACTAGAACGGAGTAGGCGGGGATCAAATTGACAACCCCCGTCCTAAGTGTTGTCGCGGTGCCTGTACAATCCGGGCGACAACAAGCATTACAATGTGAGGCTCTTCAACTTTCTTTTGTTTTCTTGGTTGAATTGATGGCTATAAATTACTAGTACAAATCTGGTGGAATCGTAATTGTAGAAGAACAATTTTGTTCCAGTTAGAAGACACTAGTGTTGAGGTGAAACCCTCCATTTGTGTTGCTGCAATTATTGTGTTCAATGAAGGATTCATGCTGCTGTAATGTCTTTGTTAGGATTGTTCACTCTATCTTGAGGGCTACCCCAGCTAGGATTGAAGATTAAGTGTCATTTTTAAAACCCTCTTGATGTTTGGGTGAAATCACACTTGAAGAATGATGTGTTGTTCATTGTTCATTCTATAAAGAAGGCTTCCTACTCTTTTCTACTTCATAAATGGTTTCATACGTGGCTATTATTTAATTATTCATGGTTACACATTATTACTTGGCTGATTTGTATTCGTTTTGAGGAACATCGTCAGAAGAGCCCTCCTTTAATTTTCTGCATTTTCAAGTAGTATGATGTGGTTAGTTTTGGCATGCTTGTAACAAGATATCTGTGCTTCCTTCCAAACCCTTTTCATTGTTGATCCCAACCCCATCACCCAATTGTCTGGGTACTGGTCTTGGCAATCCACCCTCCATTAAATTGTAAGAATATCATAAACATCCTTTTCTAGGGCTTCGCCCCTTGTGCCGGAGGAGGGTTAGCGTAAAGTGAGAGGAAAAGTTACTGTGGCGATAGTAGGCAACCCTCCTAAGTTCTCTAGGCTTGCACTTCTTTTAAGAACTTAAATACCTTTGCATGCATGTGTGGGAGGTAATAAATTGGTGTTGCTTTCAGGGACAATGTCTACTTCATGAGAGTTAAGAGATTGTCTATAGTGATTTAATGAGGCGTTTCTTTGAAGATATTGTTCTCATATGGCGACTTAATGAAGGAATGAAGCCCTGTTCCAAAAGATTGTAAAGGGACATGTTTTTTGCGAAGATTAGGACATTCAATAGGTCTTGAAGATAGTTAAAGTGATATGGGAAAAAAGGTATGATGATAATGTGTTTTCAGAATTTCATGTCAGTTTCCTGTTTTGAAGATTTGGGAGTGAAGAAACATAGTGTCACTACGAGAAAACTTGGCTGCTGACATTTTTGGTCCATTGTATTTTTTAGGTATCACATGTTACCCAAATGATCTCCCTAATCTAGATTGCGATGAGTATATTGCGAAGTTCCTTAGATAGGTTGATTCAACTACATTGCATATTACATCCTTATTGAAAGTTATTTTAGATTTTGATGTTGTCCTTTAGGATGCTAGGATGAAAATGTTTTCACTATTTTGGAAGGCTTTGCATAAAAACGGTTTGAAAGTTTTTGAAGAAAGGAAATATCTTCATTTATTTGTCTGGTTGAAGCATTTTGCAAGTGTTAGGATTTGAGATATGAAGATGAAGAAAAGGTTGAGGATCCTATTGATGATGCTTTCCTATATATAGAAAATGAGATGTTACCTATCCCTTGCATATTAGAATAACCCCCCAAATGTTCTTATGGCTGAAATCAACGTGAAATATAATCTGTGTATGTCCTTGGTTGAGTATACCAAAGAGAAATATAGGGATTCAAGCCAAGAGAAGTGTTTTGAAGTTATTGAAGACACTGTTGTTTGCATAAAATTTCATCTTGGCAAAGGAGTTATTGCTTTGTAGATCTTGCCCCTAGATCTACCAGACAATGATGCTACATTACCTATAAGTTTCTCCTAGATTTTCTGCGCCATTCAATTTATATTCATGGAAACAATGAGTGGGATAATTGACATAACTTCACCTCTCACTTGCTGATGTGTGTTTTGACCGAATCAGCTATGAAGGACCTTGTTTATGTTCCATAGATCCTGCTCACATAGTCAATTCCTGTATCCTACACACGTCACCAATCAAACAATGCAGACATCATCTCCAAATGAAGAATTGTTGGCGCAAGAATATTGATCTAACTAGAACATGTAAATGCATTCAGATCCAGTCATCAAGTACAACATATAATCCCAAATTTGGGGGGAAATATAATGTAGGATATATTAACAAAATGACAATTGTCTACAAATATACCTTGTCTAAGATTGTTCCTCCTCGATTACCTTAGCACTATGTCCTCCTTGGCTGAATTGGCTATGATTGAGCTGATCACAACACTACAGGGAAGTATTTCTAGGAAATTAAAGGATGTTAACTGTGTCTCTCTCCTTTTCCTCCTAGAAGGGTCTCATTAGATAGGCTTTCCATGGATTTGCAAGGATGAATTTGGACACCTAGGGCCAAGAGGACTTAGGATAAAGGCTTCAATTATTGACCCCATGCCGAGTCATCTTATCCCAGTTCGAATTGATCATCTCAGGAAACCAAATTCTAGAAGATTTGACCCCTTATTACTCTCTTGCTGAAGGCAGCTTGTTATGCTTATAGTCCCATTGCCCTATGGTAATTGGTACAGAGCGATGCATCTCCCTTTTGCTGAGGAGATGGAGTGATGAGGCATGAAAATGTGACTATCCAGGGATATATCTCAGCCCTCAACTAATCTGAGTGAGGATAGGGTCTCTCATCCATCCTAGAGGTGCCAAATAAGCTGATAACACTTGTTATTGTACCTCTTGAAGATATTGATGTTGAAGATACTATATAAGGCCATGCATCCCATCTTGATTAGAAAGAATCATCTTGTGATGATGATGTAGTATGTACACTTGCATTATGAAGTACAAATACTTGTTGCTCGCATATTTGTGACCATGTAGGTGTTGTCTTTGCTGAAATCAATGAGATATCTGATCTGTGCATGCCCTTGGTTGAGTATATCAAAGAAAAATATGGTGAGCCAGGATGAAGTTGTTGAAAATCCGATTGTATCACTTCACAAAGACATTGATGTTGAAGATTCCATTGAAGACTACACATTCCATCTTGATCAAAGAGAAGCATCTTGTGATGATGATGTACACTTGTATGAGGACATTCCAATGACAATCATCATGGATTCTAAGGAGGACAAGGGCTTGGTAATTTATGTTTATTTTCAAAATTTACACTTTGATGATGAACCCCTTGATGGTTTTAAGAGGATAGATGTGTATACAAACCTTTGGATAATTAAGAAATTGCAGATATTTCCATTAACCCATGTTATAAGGGACATGGAAACCAAGAGGATGATGATATGAACACACTTTTTGTGCTCAAGAGACATGATGGGATGTGGATTGACAGTTTCTTGATGGAGATCCCATCTATGATATGGATAGTGAGAGCTTGATGGAGGAAAATTTGAATTTCCATTTTCGTTTCCAATCAGCATTCCATTGGGCATAAAATACATTGTAGGACCTATTTCCTTTGGTTTTGGACTGCCAAAGGATGTTGAAGTATGTGGTGCATATTTTATTGTTGATCAATATTTCTGTGTCCTTATCAATGTGGCAGATTTCTTGCAGCATATGGCGCATTTTCATGACATTAGATGTACATGTGCAAAAAATTAGGAGAATTTATTTCCAAGGCTGCAATATGTTTTGGACAGCAGCATATGCACAATTTTTGGTGTATTATTGCTCTTCTTTGCCTTCTAAAAGAAGGCATCAAACCCTAAATCATGAGCTGATTTATTTTTTCAGAATCTGAAAATTTGTGGCATGTTTCATGTGGATGCTTGATAGGGGAGCAACAAGGGTTTAGAAGGTGGCTCTAATATTAAACTGCAAAAGGTTTGTTGCCCTTGTTCACTGCTATGGATGTTGGAGCATGTAGATCATCTTTTGAAGAGGTATATAGTGGTCCATGAAAGTGATTCATGGCTTGAAGATGGTTTTCCATGTTCACATGCTGGGGTAATGACTATATCAGCCTTGTGCATCATTTAGATAGAGTGAGATGCCCACCTTTGTCTGATTTCGATGTTTACTTTCATCTTCAGGGGATCACTTTACTTTTCAACCATACAATGGTGGAGATTCCATTTTACTTGTGCCCAATGTTTGATATTTCTTTGTTTTGTCTTATTGCTAGACACAAGTGGAGGTCTTATGTCCTTGCTGAGATGAAACAGTGACTGTATTGTCTATATAATTTCACTTAGCGTTGTATCTTCCCACTGTAGAGTGGGGTAGGAAGAATAAGCTTGATGTCTTCGACTAGTAGGTTTTGTTACCACTTCAATTAGCAGGGTTTCTGAGGATTCTTTACAACCCATTGAACTGCCACGCACAGGATAAGAGCCTACTATCACCCCAACCCAAGATCCCACTCTTTAATTGCAACTCCTTCCAAAGGAATATGGGAGGCTTCCCTTCAATGACTCCAACCAAGCAACACGAGGCTAGTGCCTTATGATGGCGTCCAATGGCTGAAGGGTTTTATGTTGTTGCCCTGTTGATCTAATGTGAAAAAACCTGTAGTAAAATATGCCAAACCAGCAAGCAAAGGCACTCAAAACTAACCAAATATAGTGTGTGAGTAGTCAAATTGAGTGTAAATAAAATGTACTGACCAAATACATTTTTATGATTAGATCTTTAGTTAGAGGGGTTGCTGTGTACTTGGAACATTTGAGCTGATTGTGTAGGTCATCAATCTAAGGAATGGTGTATTGAAGAGTGTAACTAGGTTCGGTCTTCATAATTGTATTTGAGTCATAATGAAATGTATTTATCAAAAGAAAGAAAAATATTTTTTTTATGACTTATTAAAGCATGAGTTTCATGCTTGGGTCATCATGTTTTAGGTCAAAGTCCCCATTGAGGACTTCTAGGATTTATATTGAGTAATTAGAGTCATTGTACATTTAATAAGACCCTGGATTTCTAGGATTTGTATTGAGTCATTGGAGTCATTGTACATTTAATAAGACCCTTCTTGGGCTTTTGAATCATGTAAAAAGAATTATTTTTGAGTCAAATATGTAATTTGTCACCTCCACACCAAGTCAACCCTTGTTCAAGTCAGCCTACATGAAGTTAATTCGAACCCAAGGAAAGGCTATATATACAATACAGTTCGATTCATTTGGAGGACTCTCACTCACACAAGTTCGATATCCAATAAGAAGTACCAAACAAGTGCAAAGTTGCAAGAAGGCAAGGAGTTGCAAGATCGAAGTTTCTAGGGCATCTATCTGTCCCACATGTGGATTTTCTGGGCTACTGCAACAAGATTGAAAACTGCATCAAGGTTGAAGTTATGTTGCAGCTTCTAGGTCGAAATACTGCTTCAAGGTTGAAGTGTTGCTTCAAGGTCGAAGTACTGCTTCAAGGTCAAAGTTCAGTTGTTGCTACTAGTTGCTAGGTCGAAGTTGCTGTTGCTACTAGATCGAAGTTTCTGCTGCATCGAAGTGTTCCTATTGCTGTTGCTGCTACTATTCTAGGTCGAAGATGGTGCTGGAAGGTTATCATTTGCAGAAGGAGGAAAGGATTGATTTGGTTATTGGAGGAAGTCTATGTCTAGGTCAAGGAATCTAGGATTATCTCGTGAAACTATTGAAGGAAGAGTTGTTGACTGGGTTTTCCCCTAGATTGGGGTTTTTCTCTGGTTGTCCGCTTACATCTGTTGTCTTTGATCTTCGTGCTTTGGTTTTGATAATTTGATGAACTAAGATAAAAGAAGAATATAAGAAAGTTAATATGAACATAATAACAAGTAATTATCAGGATAAGAAATTCTTTCTTCCTTTCTAATTTTCTAAATTGGTGTACTGATTCATAACTTTAATTTTTTCCAAGGCTCGGTAGTCAATACAGACTTGCCATGTCCCGTCCTTATTTTGAATCAACAAAGTAAGTCTCTTGCAAGGTGAGGAGCATGGTCGAATGTCGCATTTTCTTATCAACTCTTGAATTTGGCATTTTGATCTCCTTCTCTAGAAGAGAGTGTCTGTATATGGGTGTTAAGAATTTAAGAGGGCTAGTGTTTAATTCAAATTCTCTACTTGATAATTACTTGTGAGCTTACTTGAGTTACTTATTCCTTTTCTTTGTTTAGCTTAGTTAATCTTTCATCAAGTCAATTATCGAAATACACAAGACACACAAATTAGGCTTTCCTAGAGCTAGGGAAAAATCTCTCCCTCTTGGAGAGGAAAACTCGCAAAGAATTCTTCTTGTGGATCTTCAAATGACAAGTACCATGACCAAGACTCAGACCTTTGACCTAGATATGCTTCCAAGACCTTGATCCAGCTTCTCCAACCTTGATTCTTCTTTTCACCAATTTTCTTAGTTTTGCATCTACACTAGAGACCTTGATCTTCACCTTGCATATGCTTGTAGTGAATTGCTTGAATTGTAGGAAGGTAAATCACCTTCCTCACAATTATTGCCTCTTCTCCTTATGATCATTGTCTCAACCTCTGCAAATTCTGTCTTCAAATCAACCGCCCTTAACAATAATGTATCTACAACTTTTCCTTGCCTTATGGTTTGTATATGTCTGTACTTCAAACTGCCCTTAGATCCGCATTTCTACACAGAGATATCACTGTACCCTTCCTGCACCAATACACAATCCTGTACCTTGCTTCTTGTACCTTTCCTGCATCAATCCACAATTCTGCACCTTAGATAATCCACACTTCAGTCCCAATTTGATCCGCACTCAATACTGTCTTTTATTTGCATTTATACTACTCTTAAATCCGCACTGTATAATTCCCTTTATCCGCACTTCTAATTCAGAGAGATCCTCATTATTATCCTTCGAAAATGACCGTAGTAGTGTATATATATAGCAATGTTATTTCTGACTTTAGGCCGACCTATCAACTGTGTATGAGGCTGACTTGACCTCTGTGAATTAGGCCGACTTCATCATTGATATTTATGCCGACATGAAGAGCATTTCATGAGGTATTTCTTCACGTATATTCTAGCATTGTTAGAGGGTTGTCTTCACTGTATTGGAGCTTGACTTCCAACGCTTTTTGAGCTTGTCTTCCAACTTGTTTGAGGGCTGTTTGTGAGCTTCTTCACAAGGTCTTTGGAGCATAAACATATACACTAAATCCTTCATGTATATGACACTTAATTATAGAAGAAGACAAAAAGCTAGAAGACATCAAAAAGAAGTCTATAACCTATAATAAAATCTTGTTCATGAAAGCCATGAAACAAAAATACATTTTATTATCATTGTCTTCTTCTTTACATAATTACATAGTCAACATGAAGACCGATGCTAGTTACACTTTTCAACAATGGGGTCATTTGAGTGGTAGGGCACCTGATTTCAAATCAATTGCATTATTTACTTGAAGGTGTAAGGGGACTTTTGTAGGTGACGTGAAAATGTCTATGTCTTTTACCAATTGATCTGCTTGACTTTGCTACATAGAGGAGCCCCTTGTAGAGGCGTTGGCAATCATGGTGATTTTCGTTGTTCATTTTGAGCAAACTATGAAGAGAAGAAATCTCCGAGTTTGAGATTTTCTTTTTTTTGCACCACTTAACAATAATTAGAGAAATTGCAATAGTGAAGGGTACTTTCAGTATCCCGTGGAGTTGATCTCCTAGGATGATAATGGGACTGTGGGGTCTAATGTGGTAAACTGCATGACTCTTACACATATGCGATTGACCTAAAAGTTTAAAGAACATCACAAAGTTTGAGCACGACAAGATCATATAGTATCTCCTCTTTGAAGGGCTTGATGCCATATTGCTGGCGACATTGTTGATTGATGTGGATGTCTCATCCTTTCTCAATGAATCGATGGTGTATGGCTAGGGGTGTAGCCACTGGTGTCATTGATAATTGTAATATATTTAACAACTCAAATGAGATAAGATCTTTTTTCCTTCCATTGTTAAGAATGAAATATAATGGGGTCCCATTTGCCTAAGTATATGAATGGAAAAGGTGCTCACCTTCCTTTGGTCCCTCTGGTTGGGCTTAATGTGGTAGTCATAGTAACAATGGATTCCGCATTGATTATCCTCTCTCCCTTATCCATGGAATCTTTTAACATCAAGGCTAATTCAAAGTTTGATGCTTTTAGCTTAGCCAATAATGAATGTTTGGTGCGATATTTGTGATTGTTGTGGCACAAACTTTTGTGGTGGTTAGACCACTTTTTTCTTATACTTCTTTGACTTTCTGTTATTCTTTGCATGTAGATTTCATTGATTGTCTTTACCAATGTTGAGAACATTGTGATCGAATAAAATCGATGAGGGGACAAAATTGGAAAAAAAGTTGTAAAAATCGGCACATACAAAAATATTCATTTTTTTTTCAATTTTTTTAATATGTAAAGCATCCACAACATAAAATAAATGGATTGTCACATAAATATGAAAAAAACACTAATATATAAGATGTGTAATATCATGTCTAGTGCTACATCACACATAACAGTGAATCATGTCCTGAATACTATCTTACTAACTCTCGAGTCCCAACTCAGCCTCAAAATATGAACAAAAAATATAATAATGTATCTCATATCATGAGTCATAATGTCATATACAAAGGAATGCACCAAATAACCTTTACTACTGATTTCCTCTCGCCCTCTTGCGAGAAAATCTAACAACTTTCCTTCTAGATGAAGAAGCTAGCGGTCGGCAATGGACTTTGTTGTGCTCTAGAACCTAAAACACGTTCTCTATCGGTGACAGGGGTAGGTGGTGTCACCTCCTCTTGCTTTCGCTCTACCTCGCTCCTCCACTACTTCCGCTTTATCCAATCATGTGTCGACTCCATGATAGGCCTCTCGACCCTCAACTCTCCATGCAACAGTGGTGTCGATCGCATCTAAAGAGATGGCCTCCATATCGTGTGTCCTCTCAAGTTGTCTCACCCACAATCTAATATTGTAGTAGACGTAGACCATGTCATTGAGTGACGCGGACTCCAACTTGTACAAGGGTCATAAAATTAATAAATTATATAATATATATTATAAATAATAAATTAATAATTATAAAAGAAATCATTTAATGAATTCAAAAAAATCAGTTGGAATATTTTAAGTTTTTTAACTTGTTGCGCTTTTTGGTGTGTATTTTTTTCAAATACACTCCAGCTTTGCTAGCATCCCGAAGAGCTACATGTTTGGTCGAGTATTCTAATGGCAAGCCTTTGGAGTTTTGGTATTCGCCACCATAGCTTTTTCCACCATGCATCTACAACAAATAAGATAAACTTATAAAGTTATAAATATAAGAAAAATTTTAAAATAATGAAAATTTGAAAATTGAAAGTTGAAGCAAAGTACGAAGTTATGAACTTGAAGAGACAATGAATTTTGAAACAAACTAAATCTTACCTAGCATTTTAGTATTCTTATCTTGGTCAACCATGTCAAAGCTCAATGTGCCACCCTGCCATTTTGTATATCTCAATTTCTTTGGAGATATTCGCACATTCCCCGATGGAGATGACACCATTTTTCTCGAACACAAGTGAAAAAATCCATCCATGACCTCAACATCAAATAAGAAACCACATGAGTAAGCAAATTCGGGGTTCGGGGAAGATCCTCGCAAAGCATGAATAGGGACGATGGAGTGTGTTGTTCCATCTCTCATCAATCACTTCCCATACAAGAAGTTGTTTTCTACCCCTCATCCCCCTTATCTTCATAGTAGCTTCGAATGGCTTGTTTGGCCCTATCCATGGCCTCATACAAGTAGCCCATTATGGGCTTCTCTTCATCAACTAATCTAAGAACCTTTACCTAAGGTTCGATAATGTCGCACACCTCCCTGCACTCCCACCTAGAAGCTTTCCTAATATAAAATCAACTCGCATATGGCCTCTCCCTCGGTTTACAGGTTGTATGTCAAAACATGCCACTCCTACGAAATAAACATTCTCTTCAAATCCCACATAGAATTCAGGGAGGGATTGAAGAGATGAAATCGGTGACAAACCGTGTAATGGAAGGGCGCACCAACTCCTTGTTGGTGAATGTTCTCATCAAATGAAGCACAAATGCATGATTATATAAGAATTTTGTAATGCTCTTTGATGATTCAACAATATCTTTGACAAAATGAATTTTCCCTATGTCCTCCAACATCAAATCAATGCAGAGTGTGCAACACAAGGTATCCAAAATATGCTAGGATGCCTCTCTATAAGCATCTTGCCCGCAACAACATAATTTGCGAAAGCATTGCCCGTTATGATTTGGACAACATTTTGTGGACCTACTTCCAAAATGAACAAATCAAATAAATCACATAATAATCGTGCATCTTTGACATGTGCAAAGATGCATCAACATATTTCATAAACATTGTCCCCTTGGGATAGTCGACCAAGAAGTTAATAAGGGTTCTACCCTTTTGATCAGATCCAACCATCGACATCACAGAGTGCATCCCGTGACTTCCCATGATGCCCTTAACTCCTCCAATCTCTTGGTGCGATCAACCTTTTCATTTTGAAGAATGTGCCCTCTATAGTCATCATATGAAGGGGCTTTGTATCTCTGGGTTAATAACGGTGATAACATCAATCGCAACCTAGTAAAAGGGATTGTTCCCGGCAACACTTGAAAGGAATATTACTCCAAAGAAAAAGCTTGCCCAATAACTTGTCGCCTTCTTCCTTCTCCCCTTTTTTTAATAATTGAGGAGATAGATGGTTGTGCACTAGGTGTGGTTTTAGGAACAAAATATGATGAGGCGACTACGGGGTTGGGTGTAGAAGATTTTTGATGGTGAAAAACCACTACAACTCTCATAGTCACCTCCACACCTGTTGTTTGACTCCTCGCAGCTGTCGTGCTAAGTTTAGTTGGTTTTATTCCTTCTAATTATTTGAGGGCTCTTTAGATTATTTCACGGATTGGTATTTGTGCAAGGCCCTACCTCATGTCCAGGAACTTGTGCAATGTGGTATTTCAATCTGTATACCTCCCTGTCATGTGGTGCCCACATAACTTTGCAAGTCAAATTTGATCTGTCAAACCCACTGATCGGGTTCACCAAATACCCACATAGGGTTCAATTTCCTTGGCATGTTTGTAAATTTTTTGAACTCTTGAGTTTTATTGTAAGATGAAGTTTGAATTTTGAAATTTGAACCTAGGGCACAAGAAGAAATTGCAAGTTAAAAAAATAAAAATAAAAAATTTACAATTTTACATACAACATTTTGATTTTTTTACAAAAAAAATACCCCTCAGCTCAATGCAACAATAATGGGAAAAAAATACACATTCAAACCCAAGCAAAAAATAATGGAAAGAAACTAGGAGCACAAGAAGAAATGAAAAAAAATAAATTTAACAACCAAATTTTTGCATTTTTTTACCAAAATAAACTCTCTCCACTCAAAAAAGAAAAAAAACCAAATGCAAGCAAAAGTGATGGAAAATACATGGGTAATAGAAACCCATTGAAGAACAAGAAAGAAACAAAAAAAATGGGTCAAATTTGATGCCCATACCTAGAAAAAAACGTTTTCTTTGAAGAAACTTGGTCCAAACTTGAATTTTTGTTGGCTTGGGTTGCTAAATTCCTTCACTTTTCTCCTCTCTTGCCCTTGTAGATGACTTCTCCTCCTCCTAGCTCTCTTTCTTGCCCTTTGTCCGTGAAAATGACAAAAAAAAGATTTTTTGAAGTTATGGGTCGTTGTTTGATGGGCCCGCGATTTTATCTAGTGGAATCACGATTTTTTTATTTTTTTATTTTTTATTTTTTTCATTTCCGAAAAAAAATCGCGATTTTTTCGCGTTTTTTTTGAAAATAAAAAAATTGCCCAAAAAATCGCTGATTTTATCGTTTTATCGAAAAAATTGCGATTTAATTGCGACGTTCGCTTCATTGGTCTTTACTTTGTTCTTTGTTCTTGAGAGTTAAGGCTGCATTTATCCTTGTTGTGTTGCCAATAATTTCAAGCCCCAAGCTCTTTCTTACCCTTGTGTCAAAATTTTTGCTCAATTTGGACGACTTAACAATAATTGGCTTCTAGTGAAGAGATGTCTAGAAACTCGTATGTATGTACCGCCCTAGGTTGCTACTATGTTTTAGAACCAAGTGAATATTAGAGTCTTGAATACCTTGCATTGTATAGAAGGTATGCAAGGAATCAATGTACTTTTGGCATTATCTTGTCTTTTATTTTGGTGCAAGATTGTCCATCTTGTATACCGGCCTTCATACTTCCCAGACAAGTAAATACTTCTTAAGGGTGTTGACAAATCCCCATGAAGCAGTTTCATCGCATACAACATAGAATCTTTGCTATGGTGCACACAATAAGTATCTCACTAATCTTTGATACACAAAAGGGCCTTTAGGAGTGTAAAAGGAATCTTGTCACTATTGGAAAAGTTGTAAATAGATAAATTACCCTCTAGCTAATTTAATCATCACTCCTAAGCTTCTATGTCTATCTAGTCTTCAAATAGTGGGATATCAAATTAAATTGTACCTTGAAGGGTGTCATTCCTTAAAAGTGATTTGTGTGTTGAAGGTGCGATCATTGCCTTTGGGAGTTATAGAAGGATTTGGGCAAGATGGTCCATCATCTCGTTCCTCTCGTTGCTCATGGGATTTTTTGGAGCAACATCTTGATAGGATTTCCTTGCGTCTTTTTTTTATGTCCTCTTCTTTGTGAGGTTGCTTGGGTTGGCCACGAAAGTCTTTAACAAGATCAGTTAGTTTGAGATCCAATGCATTGTATCCCGACCACGTGGGGGATAATGCAGAAAAACAACAAAGAGTGGACTAATGTAATACCATTGATTTAGATTGGATTGAGAATGAAAGGAAATAAAACAATATTGTAGAACACTAGTATAGTAGTTAAAGTAAAGAATTACAGTGAAAACCAAATTATATTAACGAATCAAATGGTGAAAGACACTGCACTATCATATCAATACAAAGTGGCTATAATGGTGGTAGTTTAACTTTTAGAAGAGATTTGATGGTTATGCTAATTGCAAAAAGCTCATGACATGAGGCTGAAACTAGATTTGTAATGATTCCAAGAAAACGAAGCAAGAACTCTAAAAGGAAGCAACCCTAACCTTAGCATGATTAGGGATGAGCAGTAATGCTGAGTTGGACAACTTTGAATTGATGTAAAAAAGGGGAGCCTTGCTAGGATGATAACTTTTTCCGTTGGTGCTCCTTTTTGGGTCTTCTTTAGCTTGTTTAATATTAGTAAACAGGGTCAAGTCCCTGGTCTTTGTGCTAACAGCCTCCAAAAATGCATGGGAAGGCCCCAAGAGATGCATCACAAAATGAGAACTCGAACATTTTTAATATGGAGACCAATTTTTAGATAATTTTGGCTGGCCACTTGGAATATAGCACTTTACATCTTATTGTAACACTGTTTGGGATGTAGTAATCCGTAATGGGAGTGACGCCATAAATATATCTCTGAATGTTACCTTGTATTGTTACATATACACTTGCAATGGAAATGTTTATTATAAAATGATTCATTTTTGATATGAACGAGTGAGGCCATGTTGGTGGTGGCATAATGGAGTGATTTATGATTAATGTGTCTTTTGGTTCATGGAAAATTGTTAAATTTGGCAACTAGGGCCAAACTCCATGTTGCACTGTTCATATGATGGAGATGATATTTTTGTTGGATTCCTTTTTCGGAGAGGTGCAGGATTGATCTAAAGATCATCTTGTTTGGATGAGCAGAACTTGTATTTTGAATTTATTTTTCCACACATGTGCAATTTGTCAAGGTCGGCCAGAATTCTAATGTAGGCTCACAAGCCCCAAAAGTTGTGTCACACACCCAGTCATGGATATAAAAAGGAGAGACATGATGCTCATTTCATCATTCATTCATCTCACACATCTCTCTCTCATTTGATTGGTTCGTACATCCTTAGAGGCTTCTCTCTCCTCCACACGTGTGAAACAGGAAGCTGCAATTTTCGGACTGGTTTAGGGCTTTTCTGGACAGCATTGACCAGCGTTGACTTTGGGTCAACTCTCATCATTTGACTCTGTTTTTTTATCTCAGAAATCCGATTTGAAGAGGCCGGCTGGAGGCACAAAATATCGAGGTCAAACATTGACTTTGACCACAGCTTTGACCACAGCGTTGACTGCTGTTTTGACTGCGGACTTTGAATCTGCATTGACCAAAATTGTGGACTGTTTTGGGCTGTGTTTGACTTTGAAGGAAGGACGAGTTTGACTGAGTTTGACCGAGTTTGTTTGGAGGCTGAATTGCTGGTTTGACCAGCAAAGGTTTTGCTGGCTAGGGCATCCTGTTGACTGCTGTAAAAGATATTTTCTCTCTGTGTGTGCTGAATAAGAAGAATTACAAGGATATTTGTGTCTCTTGTCTTGGCTTGTTTTTTGTCGATTTATTTTATGTTCTATCAACATTTACTGTCAATGGTTATATGATTGCAGATTTAATTGGGCTAATAAGAAAGATTGAAGTAAACTGCTCTAAGCATAGAACATACCATGATTAACTAAAATTAACAAAAATGGTGATGAACATTGAATGTTGCCGACCATATGACACTTTTGTTGCACGAGAGGTTTTTCAATGACAATGCTTTATCCCTTGACTTGGGATATGATAGATGTATCATTGATTTGCCCCTAGAGATGTAGTACGATACATTTGTACTTACATAGTAGGCTAGCTTTCTTTTTTTAGTTAGATATAAAATTATGTGGCAGTGTGATGAGAGACCCACAGCATGACTCTCTCACTGGCTTTAATTTTTGATGGCCTTCTTACAATTACAGTTATGATAATTACCTTCTCTTGATATTGAAAAGTTTGGGTTCTTCTGTTATTTTGTTCAAAATATCTGATGCAATTACCTAAAAATAAAATACATCACACTGCTGCTCATTAGCAATAATTTTTGCTCTTGCAAGTTTGTGTCTGGGAAAGGGTTAGCACGATGATGTTATTTAACTTTCATCTCTATTGTCACTAAAAATTATTGAAGGGTTTTTGCAAAGCTAATTATTCTATCTGCTGCTGTAGGGTCGAGGTGGACCTGGTCTGGCCTCAAATTTTGGTCAGTATCATGTATCTTTTATATAAAGAAGATCATGCTACTAGATTTCTGGAGCATTTACCTCTGTTCCATCTTTCCCATGCTAGTCAATGCTTATGTTTTTTTCAGTTGTTTTTTTTCAGACATGTTGAAACCTACTGAACATTATAAATATTTTTCTGCAGATAGTCAGAAATCATCTGTTGGCCCTGCTATCTCTGGGGATCCATCATTTAATCAACCTATAGGCCTTACAGTGGCAGCAGCTGCAGCAACTGTCATGGCAGGAACACTGGGAGAGCCACAGATATCTGTGATGGATCAAAATCAGAGTGCCATCCAAGGTCAAACTAATGTTGGAGGAAATGATCCTCTCACCCTTCATTTAGCTAGCCTGTCCAGGAACCAGCTCTGTGAGTTCCTGAATGAGATGAAGGTAATGTATTATTTGTCGGTGTTTAATTTAGGGCCTTCCTTTTATGCATCTAGTGAAAATATTCATCATCATTATTTCCATCAAACATTCTTAGTGCAGGCTCTAGCTCAACAAAATCAACAGCAGGCTCGCCACATTTTGCTTCTGCATCCGCAATTACCAAAAAGCTATTTTTCAGGTTAGTCATTAGTAATTAATAATTACATGAAACATCAAATACAAAGGTTTATTTACATGCATATGTTGACTTTCGCTTAAAATCTTGGTCTGCAAAAATGCATTTTTTGATGAACCATCAACTCTTGTATAGAGAATTGGATTCTTCTGTTAAAACTTTTAGCTCTTTACAATGTTGAAAGAATATGGGTATCATGGTTAGTGCATTCTAAATATTATGTTCCACTCTTTCTTTACCAAGGTTTGGAAAAGGAGCAGTGGGGGATGGGGGAAAAGTTCCTGGAATGATTTGAGAGAACTGCCCAACTTTGAGGGGACAGTATATGCCCCCATTGCCTTCCATTTCACTTGGAAATTGGAATATGGAAGAATCGACTAAAAAAATAAAAAAATAGTAATTTTATTATCAATGGAACAGTTGACTAACGAGTAAACACAATTCTAACTAAGATACAGAGATTTTTCTGCCTAGAAGTATTTCAAGAGTCTGATTTGAAGACACACGGGTTTGATGTGTAGCATACCTGTCTCTCTCTTTTCACTGTTGAGAGTACGGGGCACTTTGGAAAACACAATGTCCTGCTTCTGTATACTCTGATACCAAGTTTTCCCTCACTAGACTTATTTCTTGACAGCAAATTTGCCCAAGAAATCGACTTAGCCCATTGGTTGATGATTATAACTGGCTTATCAACTGTCTACACGGATCTATTGTCTGTTGATTCTGCCTGTTGACTGCATGCATGGATCTACTGTCTGTTGAATGTATGCACAGATCTACTGTCCATCAACTATCGACACAGATTTATTATCCATGATCGTGTAAACAAATTTTACTTCCTGTTGACGGTTATGCAGAACTGCTGTGTAATTATCATGCCCTGCATATGCTATAGATATGCAAGTCCAAAGACATACAACTCATGACGACTTAGACATATAAAAATTAAGTGCAACTCACTTATTAATCTATAAACAATATTTAACACAAGTAATTTCTCCAAATAAACATCACATGAAATACAAGAACACTTATCTTTTATAATTGTCCACTGACTGGCTGCAAACTTTAGATGTTCCACACAACCATAGACCTCATGGCTCTAGATGTCTCACCAATGGGTCATCCCCGAGCTGGGGCTATGACTCCACCAGGGCAAAGGCTCAATGCCCAACAATTACTAGAGCAAGACACCAACACTAGTAGCTTCCCCAACCTATAGCCTTTTATCCCCCAGCCTGCACAACCAAGGTAGTGCAGCCCGTTTCCTCTGCCTTTGTAGTCCCTGAGCCTGTGCTATGACCCTTCCAGAGCTTCCAGCATAGGTCAGCCAAGAAGTCTTAGAGTACTGTAGATTCAGGAGTTCCAGTTGTTCTCAAGAGTCTCTAGGCACCTCTCATGTCTGACACTGGGCAATCCCATCCAATCAATTTCCTTTCTTCGAGTTAAGGCGACCAATGAGAATTGGCAACAAGTATCCCACCTAGGATTCGCATGGTTTACCAGGGTACCAGGCTCAATGGCTATCCGAACTCATACCTCCTCCAGTCTCCAGCATGAAATAGGGAAAGAACTAGGAAGAATGATGGTTGAGTCATGGAAAGAATTTTCCATTACCATGGAAAAACATAGTTATGTATGCATGGTGTCTTTTTGCCAGGTGGCCCCCAAAGAAATCACCACAACAATTTGGGAACTCAATTATAATATCTATCCATTCACTTTTTGGACTTAGGATATAACATCGAATTAAGACTTGGACTTATGCCCTGCCCTTTACGAATTAGGGTTATATTTCATAAAGTGACTTTTGGAATATTATATTATTTTTTTTGGGAACCATGTCATGGTTTACCCCCCCTCATCTTTCCCTCTATAATATTCCATAAAGTGACTTTTGGAACGTTGTATTATTTTCTTGGCTTAGAAACCATGTAATGGTTTAACCCTACACCTTTCTCTCTTGTGGAGTCCTAACCCCCCATCTCTTGTGTCTGACTTGGTTTGCAGCAATGGTGTATTTTATTAACATGAGTGTGATTACATATTACATCACTAGACTCACTGGCCTTTTAGCACATAGGTTCTCTGGCCTTAATCACATAGGCACTTTGGCCTCAAAACATATAACCCCATTGCCTTGGATGTTAGGAGAGTGGGGCTTCCTTACTCTTGTTCTCCCTCTTGTGTAATGTATTGAGGCTCCTTCAACATTTGTCAATCTTTGAAGGATATCTTGTGCCCCTGCATTGGCTAATGGGGAGCTTGATGGGGAGAGGGATGCTTCCTTACTCTTGTTCTCCCTCTTGTGTCATGTATTGAGGCTCCTTCAACACTTGTTAATCTTCGAAGGATATCGTGTGCCCCTGCATTGGCTAATGGGGAGCATGATGGGGAGAGGAATAACTCCACACTTGATGTTTTTTATTAACTCAGAACATGCATATATATATAAGAGGAAGTGGCTAGTCACTTCACATACGGACTATTGATTTGCCCCAAGTTTGTTTATTTCACCTACCTTTGAATTATGTACAATTATGATACAAAAATAATAACCTTGAAGGATTATGTGTCTAACATTCTGCCCTTAAGCCAAAGGGGTGTTTGTGAGTTCGACCGTCATTCAAAACTTTTCAAAGTTTTCTCTTCCAGGCGTTTTGGTGAATATGTCCACAATTGGCTCTTTTTGTGTAACAATGTGTCAAATGAATAGTGTTGGTGTCTACATGATTCAAATTAGATGATGCCAAAAAATGTTACCAATCGAATCGACAATGTTGCTAAGGTCCTGGCAATTTGTTTGATAGACACACAGAGGGCAGGGACCCACTATCACCTTGGCCCAAACCCCTGCTATTTAAGCCCAACTCCTCCTAAATAGCCAAGGGAGGAGAACCTAATATCCCCAAACCACTCCAGTGCACGACCAGTGCTTTACATGGAGTCAATTGGGTGGTGTTTTCGTTGTACCTGCTTGGTAGCTGTAAATTTGTCACTGTAGTACCAGAATTCTACACAGTAGATATCAATAGCCATAATTCAAATAAAATATAGCATATATCCTATGGATTTTGTTCTACTCGGAAAATCCTAAGTTCCTAACCCAATATATTATTATTATTCAATTTTGGTGCCTAGTTAGAAAGATGTGGCTCAGAACAGCTTGCTGTCCTTTATAATTGACTGTAAAACCTGGTAAATTGTAGTAACAAAAATCAATAGCACATATCTTTTTATACAAACATGAAATCGTAAGTCCCATATGATTTGTCGCTTGTAGGCTCATGACATTGACTGCAACCCTTGAATCTATCATGCAGTTGTGAAGGATCCATTAAGTTAGAATTAATGATACCAAGAAAGGTTCACTCAATGGGTTATTGCTAGGACTACTGAATATTGCAGATCTGAGAAACACAGGAAGGTCCTCACTTTGTTCTATACTTACAGGTTTATATCTGACCACCTCCTAGACTTTCGGTTGCTCAAAACCTAAAACCTTTCCTATCTAACTTCTAAAGGTGGGGAATGTGACAACCTCCGTCAGGGGAATAGGTACTTTAACATTGCTAACCCTACAAGAGATGTTCACTTCCGTTTCCTTAGAGTCCAAAGACTTTGGTTGATCAACTGCCCTCTGGGATGAAGTGGATGTTTGACCAGAGGTTTGGCTTGGATAAGATGCTTCCTTGACTTTCTATTGATATGTATTCCCTTTAAAGTGTTGAAAGAAGTTGTCATTGATGTCAAAGGCTGTCCAAATGAAAGGGTAAGTTACATATTCAAATAACATATTTCAAAACGTTGCTTCTGGATTTTTGATGCCCCATTTGGATACCCTATATTTGAATGCATTTTTACTCCATTTACCTAGCTCAAATGGAGGCATAACATATATGGTTGGAAAACTTATTCCAAGATTTTTCCAACGGTATATGGTACTTCCTCTAACTCCTCACGGTTGAGGAGAAATGATTTTTCGAATATTCACTATACATTCTGCCAGCTGCACAAGCCAATTCAGCCAATGGACAAGTCGGCCAAGTCTAGATCCCGAATGCACTATAAAAACAGGCACAAGGAGCATTTCAAGTCAATTCGCTCGAGTAAGTTTGGATTTGTTCAAACAAGCAAATAAAAGAGAGATCTCTAAGGTTCATACCTCATGAACCAAAAGTGAAGAGGAGCTGATTTGGAGAGACTTTCTGGGAAGGCTTTTTGGCACAGTTTTGAAAGTTTTTTTGGCTTATTTTGGAAGGATTTTTGGCACACCTTTTGAAGGTTTCTGGCCCTGGATAGAAGGCTAATTGCAGACTTGTTCTTGAAGGACAAATTTCACCCCCTTTGAAGGACGAAGTTTAGATCTGTGTAGAGGGCCGAATTCTAGTGTGAAAGGCTAAATTTCAGGCCTATATTGAGAGCAGTGACTTGTCCCTGTTGAGTCTGAATTTCAAGACTGAAGTTCTGGTACAAAGAAGGCCAAACTCAAGCCTTTTTTGAAGGCTAAATCCTGGTTTGTTTGAAGGTGAGTTTCAGGCCTGTTTTGAAGATCTAACTTTGCCCTCTGTTGAGGAGGCCAAACCCTGTGGAGGAGGTAGAGTTCTAGAGGCCGAGTTCAAAGATCATTTGTTGAGGGAAGTTCTGTTGCTAAGAAGGCCGTGTTTAGGAAGCGGAGTCTTGAGAAATCTAGGGCAGCTAGATTAGGGTGATTTCTCTTACTTTGATAACTACTTGTGATGTTCTTTTACTTAACTTTATGTACTTATAGTTAACTTCTTCTTATGTTGATTATTATAGTGTTCTTTTATGAAACAATGAAAATCAATGAGACAAGAGGACACAAAATGTAAGCTGCTAGCCAAGGCCAAAACCTCTCCTCTTGAGAGCAAAACCCACAAGAATTCTTCTCTTCTTATAGAATCTTCAAATGACGAATTCCAAGATCTTGGACCCTTGACCAAGACTCCTCCAAGACCAAGTCAATCCTCTTCTTGACAAACTTGCTTCTTCACTAAGTCAACCCAAGTCAAACTGCTCCAAAACTTCCTCAGCTTCACAAATTTGGATCTGCACTTCCTTGATTGCAATTTCGGCTCTTACTACAAAAACCCTAGCTTGCACGTGCGAGGGAAATATGGTAGAATAGGTGTAACGACCCATTCCCCTGTTATTCCCAAAACAATATTAGCGTGTGAACGATATAGGCATTTGATAGCTACACCTGCCTATACCGTCCACATCGCACTAGTACGCCCACCTAATATCAAGATTACAAAGATTGGGGACTTACTATTAAGATTTCAGACTTTATATCAAATTCAACCAAGTATAAAATTTTATGAAACAAGGTAATAAAGGAAATGAAGTAATAAAGTTAAAATCCTTAAAAGTTAATGAATCTTTAAGTTAAAATGAGTATGCGATATTAAAGATTTATATTAAAGGTACTTAAATAAAATCCCACCTTTATAAATATGTATACGTAAGCACATTAATGGGATCACCCACCATAACAACATTTAATATAAATTTAAGGCTGGGTAAAGCCTCGGGAAGTTTGAGGCGGTGGAGAAAGATTGTTTACATTATATTCATATCCAAACATAATGAAAAGGATACCACCATAAATACATAAAATATCATCATTAATGAGGATAAGACTTCGGGAAGTTAGAGGCGGTGGAAGGAGATTATTTAAAGGAGGTGGCATGGAGGAGAAGGGGGGAATGTTTTTCTGGGAGGAGGAGAAATGGTTCTGCTGAAAGGAGAAGGAAGGAAATGCCGGCTTGCAGTGTTTGGGAAGGAGTCTCTTGTTCTTGGAAATCTGGGCACGGGGGACAGAGGGGACACCCTCTGGGTCTGGGATTAGTCCCGGATTTGGCTGGGAGGATTCGATTGCCCCAATAATCTGTCTGTTCTGTTCACGACATCACCAGCAAATTTTCAGCCGCTTCAGGATTCGTAAGTAGTGCTGAATTTCAGGTATTCTTCTACATATAGTTTAATTATGCAAGCTGAAATTTCAATTTATATCCTTTCAATGTCTTGTTAGATCTGTTTTACTTAAACAAAAGTTCAAATAGGTACAAATTCTAGAGCTCTGGGAGCCGGGTTATTACAATAGGTCTCTTTTCTCCTTTGCTAGAAGATCTCCTTTCTCCTTAACAATTCAACCTTCAAACTAATTCTCTTGAGCCTCAAACTTTGGATACTTAAGGTGTCTGCAATTTCTGTTCTTACTGCAATAAGATAGATGCCCTAATTTCACATGTGTAAGAGATTCAACATTGAAAACAATCCTTTTAATCCTTTACTTTTCCTTCCTTTGTTTCTCTTCTTTCTCGTTGGCTATTCCTTGTCTTTCTTGTGCTTCAACAAACTTCTTGGATGTGTCTTCAAATGAGGTTGAGTATTTCTTATATATAGGCTTCCCTTGGAGTTCAAACAACCCTTCATGAGGCCAATTTGTCTCTGCTTAGGCCAACTTCACTTATGCAGGCCGACTTGGTCTTGGAGGAGGACATCTGACTCTTTTTGACTTACATAAATTTCTGTTACATGCTACAAAGTGCCCAATAGCGTCTTTCATATATGGCAATGACTCAATTGACTTCTTGACTCCATGCCAAACCTTAAAAGCACTCAATGGGTGCTTGATCTACAAATAAAATTGACCTTGAGCATGAAACCCACGCTACAAAAATAATAGTAATTCCTTTCTTTTACAATATACAAGAATGAAGAGTACATTGCATATTTATGAAGACCGAACCTAGTTACATACTTCAACACTCCCTCTTAACTAGGGAGCTATTCATAAAACATACAAGGTACTTGGACATTCTCATAAGAAGAGCCAGATTGGTAAGCCATCTCACAGGCTATTTATTCAGTTTATATCAATCCATCTCATGATTCATCATATCAACCAACATTGTCATATATCAAGGCCTTGACTAACAACTCTATCTCTCCACTAGATAAGAGCACAATGCTGGGGAAACAAATGATTGTAGACACCTTCATCATTGTCTCTCAAGGCACATACCCCATTCGGATGTTCATAAGGTATGTCCTTTTAGGATCATTCCCATCTTGGATTAACATATCCTCATGGAATTTCCTCTTCAACTACTCTTATCTATTGGATCAGGTACTTACTCAATCCTCCATTCTTTTTTCATATCATGAAGACAAGAATGATGTTTCTGTCTCTCCCTCTCAACTAGGGAGGATCTACTCATTCTTATAAAAGGAATATACCCAAGCTCCCTCTTAACTAGGGACTTGTTTCCAACAACAAATATCTGCTCTTCGGTGGAGATCATACTACTTCAGCTGCTTGTAGGGCTTCTCCTTTCGACATCATGTCATGAACTTTAACTTCTTCATCATGGAGCCTTCTTCTTCATAGGGCATCGACCATCTTCTCCATCACTTCCCTTCAATGAAACATTGTGTTGAACCAATTGTCATGCCATCCTTTTCTTCATCGGGAAGTGACCTTCTAGTCCACAGCTGGTTATCCTTCATACAACTACCTCTACCAATTCATGTTTCTTTCAGGATCTTTCATCCAATCTCATGAGTACTAGTTGTAGGTGACTTTCTACAACCCTCTTTCGGTAGACCTGTTTCAACCCAACCAGATGCTTGCTAAAAAATCAAAATGAACATTAAATCAAAGTTACCTCTTTATGATGGCCTTTCACCATGACATCAACTTCTTGCAACATCAACATCCTTTCACACACGTATGAATCCATCTCCAAGACATTCATTACCAAGGTTCTTTTTTTCCAGCATACATATCAGGGTCTTCATACCTTCTTCATGAGGCTGTCATAACTAATCCTTCTTGATATTAGATGTTGATCACTTATCTTACGTGACTATATATACATCTTTCACAAACTCTTCCTTCAACTTCTTCACATATTCTTTTCTCAGGATCTTATATACATGGTTCTTTCATCATAGGAACCATGATTGTCAATCACCTCATATTCTATATGAGGTCATATTATGTTGATTTCATCTTGTCAATATATAGAAGAGTTCAAGGAACATTGTCTACATGCCTTCATGCATCCTTCTCATGGAAGAGTTTCTTCTTTCATCATACTCATGAGATGGAGCATTTTAATCATTTTATCTACAACCATATGATGACATGACTTTATCTATCTATTACCAAATATATACATACCTCTTCCTTTATGTGGTCATCTAGACTTGTTGGCAGCTTCCTTTTCTTTCATGAAGATGAAAGATGGTTCAATCAACTTGATTCTTCTAACCAGTGGATCCCACATAAGGTGGAATGTAGACTATTAGCAAGACACTTGCTTCTTCTAAGTAGAGGTGAATCTTCTAACAAAGATTCCAATGGAGGATCTTGATGATCCTAATTCTGCAAATGCTTCTTCCTAATGATGATGTATGATGATTTATCTTTTGTCTTTGCTAGATGACTTTAGTTAAATAAACTGCTACTATGATTATACTTATATGCTTCCAATGAAGATGTTATGAGCTACTTCCTTTCTATCATGTACTATGATGCTTCAAGCATATAGACTTCTATTTCAGCTATCCTTCCATGCCTCTATGATGATTTCATCTCAATCTTTGCTATATTGCATCCTATCATACTTGTGATGCTTTCCATCACGACTGATAACTTCTGTATGCTTAAGTGTGTGAGAGACCTTCTAATAGTGGAGGTCCAACACTTCTTCCTTCTTTGACTTATTATTTTCTTGTTCTTCCACTTCTTTGGTGACATGGGCCTCATTTCTTTTCTTTCTCTTCTTGTTGTCCTTTTTGAGTTTAGGACAATTCCTTAAATGCCCATATTCATTACATTCATAGCATTGAATCTTTGACATGTCGATCTTCTTTTGAAACTTCTTTTGAGGCTCAAACTTTACAAATTTCCCTTTCTTCCTTGCCATAGCTGCAAATGTTTGAGTTTGTTCATTTGATCCAACATTGTTCTTCGCCTTCAATCTAGTTTCTTCAATTTTGCATAATGACCATAGATCATTGAATGGGGTAGTTTCCTTCTTTCCATAGATACTTGACACAAAGTTGCCCCATTCATCTGGTAGTGCTTTGAGAAAAATAGTGGTTATTTCTCAATTAGACATTACTTCTCCTAGATCTTATAGTAGGTCTTTTATTTGAGATACCCTCATAAGGTATCAAGCTACCCCTTCTTCCTTTGATACCTTCATCTTGTATAGTTCGGTTCTTAACGATATAATTTCTCTTGTAGTGCTTACATAGAATAATTCCATCATTTTTTCATAGATTTCTTTCGCTGTCATCAACTTTGCTACATACAGAATGAGGGAATACTTGATTGACTCAAATAAGGATTCTTTGAGCTCTCACTTCTCCTTTCATGTACATTGATAGTGCTTGAGATTGATCTTGAGAAGGTTTGGTGATAGAGCCCATGACATATTCACTAATTTCATTTTCTTTGAGGATTGAATCCATTCTCTTCTTCCATGCAAGGTAATTTGATTACCCAACAAGTTTTTTGTTCTCCTTGCAGAGAGAAGTCATTGTAGATTGCGACATAAAATATGGAATACTTGTCAAGTGAAGATGCTCCTTGATGATGATATCTTCAACTTGATGCCTTCTCGATGATGTGGACAATTGAAGATGCCTCCTTGATGAAGATATCTTCCTTTAAGTATGCTTGAGATGTGATCCTTTCTTCAATGAGAGGGAGATCGCGTTGATTTCTTTGGTGATGATTGAGTGCTTCTTCTTGCTTCCTTTGGATGTAGAATGTAGAATATGTAATGGTATTTTTTGTAGCATCAGATGTGTTCTAGCCACAAAATTTTGCGGATAGGCTAGAATACATGAGTTCTCCAAAACCCAGAAATCATTTATGGAATTTCCACCTAGAAGTGTCTCAATTAGATTATTAACCAATTTTTAAATATTTCTAGGTCTAAACTTAGGGAATATGGTTAATTAATCAATATTAATTGAGATAAGGTGAGAACTATCTAGAAACTCACATGGATCGACAGGGAATTAATCTGAGCCATTGATTATGTTTTAATATTGGCCGTTGGTGCTCCAACATAAGATTATAAGATGAAGTTTATGGGTAGATGGAGAACACACTAGTGCAGTTACTCATTTTCCTAGGCAGTTCAATTTTCTCGGTGGTTGTGATTCAACAGAGAAGATAGAGCTAAAGGGTGAGTAGTAGGTGAGAGAGGGGAGCAACAAAATTCCAAGAGAAATATTTCCAGCTTCTAGAAGAGGCAGAGTGAGGAAGGGCGAATTCCACAGTAGCTCTGCGTAGAGAGTGACACAAAGGGTCCAATGTGAGGATAAAGGGTCCATCTTGGGGGCAAAAATTTGCAGTGGAGTGTGAGAAAATTCTCACAAAAATTCTCAGTATTTTCCTCAGATTAGATTGCCAGTAGAATTTCTAAAATTTTTGTACTCAGATTTGCTGTTGAAGAATAATAAGAAAACCCTCATCTACTGCACTGATTTTCCCACATTGGGTTTTTCCAGAGACATTTGTCCAAAAATAACTGTGTTAATATTTTTGTGTCTATGCTAGAATTTCGCAGTTTCCAGTATTTTATTTTCCACAGTAATTTTATTGTGAAAATTGCAGTTGTGATTTTATTCGTTGTTTGCCGTAGCAAATAAACTGCATAAATAAATTTAAGGTTACAATAATAATTTCCAGTTGCTGTAATAGATGGAATTTTCACATGGTATCAGAGCACAAATAATCAGTGGGAGAGCTCAATAGCGAAAACAGAAGGAGTTTCATTGTTCAGTGAGAGCAGCAGATCGAAACCCCATGAGGCAGTGCAGTCACTTGAGGAGAATCGATTTTTTTTGAGAGAGCGACAAAAAAATTCGATCTCTCCAGATCGAGTAGCTCTAGAGGCATAGGGAGCAACCCCGTATTGTTCGTAGAGAAGATCTCTAGCTGGCCGCAATATTTTTGCAGCAGGTTGATAGAGAAAAATCAACACCGGGAGGAAAGAGGAGTAACACATTAAATTCTTCAGCATGACGATGGACATAATTAATAGTCAGGAAGCTTCAAATTTGTCTTCCAGGTTGGAGGACAAATTTTCTGGTATATAGATAGTGGAGCATCAACTCATATGCCAGGGGTTAGAGAATATTTCTCTAGCTACAAGGAGTAGATGGACTTCCATATTACTTAGTATGGGCAACAAAACAAAATGTACTCCAGTAGCGAGAGGTACCATAGATTTTCAGAGGGACTCAGGAGCCAGCACCAACGCGACAAATGTATTACATGTGCCAGGATTGGGTATGAACCTGATTTCAGTATCCCAGTTGCAGGACAAGGGGTATGATGTCCACTCCGTGGGGAAGAAAGTGCATGTCAAACACTCAAGCTAGAAGAAGGTAAAACAAATTGGAGCTCGAAGCAACAAATTGTACAGGTTGTAGCTCGACTCTCCAATGGCACTAATAGGCAGTAACAGTAGCAATGGGAAGGAATTAAATGAGTTATGGCATAGGATAATGGGACATCTACACCATGGAGTACTCAAGATGCTCAGAGAAACTGTAACGGGGTTTTTAGAACTTAGTACGAAACACGATGATGTGTGCAGAGGATGTGTACTTGGGAAGTATGCTAAGGGATCATTCCCAAGAAGTGACAACAGAGCAAATCGTGTGTTAGGACTTTTATACATTAAGATATTTGTGGCTTGATGTCCACTAGATCTCTTAGTGGTGGCGAATACTTCGTCACCTTTATTGATGATCATTCCAGAAAAACCTGGATCTACTTCTTAAAGACCAAAGATGAGGTCTTTGATCGGTTCAAAGAGTTTAAAGCTCTTGTGGGGAATGCGACAGGGAAGAAGATCAAGGTACTTTGCTCAGATAATGGTGGAGAATATATTGATAAAAACTTCATAGACTTTTGCACGAAGGAAGGGATCAAAAGAGAGTGGACAACTCCATATAATCCTCTGCAGAATGGGGTAACGGGGTGGAAGAACAAAACTATAGTTGGAGCTGCAAAGGCCATGTTATATGACCAGGATTTACCTAGATTTTTGAGGCCAGAGGCATGTAACACGACGATGTATATTTAGAACAGAACTCCTCATAGAGCATTGGGAAGAAAATGCCAAAAGGAGTCTTCACAGGGAGGAAGTCGGAAGTTAGTCACTTGCCGATTTTTGGTAGTGTGGCTTATTGCAAGGTGCCAGATGAAAAACGTACCAAATTGGATCAGACTGTAGAGAAGGGGTTTCTCATCGGGTATAGCGAGACCTAAAAGGCATACAAGATCTACATTCCTAGCAGTAGGAAGATTGTAGTGAGACGAGACGTAAATTTCATGGAGGGCTGAGCTTTTAGGAGATCTCAAGAGATGCCTGCAGGTGATCAGAATCAATCAGCAAAAGCTCCTTTAGTCCAGCAGCAGCGACAACGAGTGGGACCGACAGGAGGACAACCACAAGGATCGAGTACAGTGACTAGTACCAGTATTTCCTCAGGGGTAGGAGATCCAGAGAGTTCTCAACAGACCGAGTAGTAGGGACAGGAGGAGGAGTAGTTGGTTGAAACTCCCACCACCATTGGAGGAGACAACAAAGAAGTTTGTTAGACATTGATGCAGAGGAGTTTATTAGAACTCCTAGGACGGACAAAAGACAATGCAGCCAGCTTGACAGGTATCAAGCTTTGGTAGCTTAGGTTGCAAAACCTTCCAGCTTTCAGGAAGCCGCATAACATCAGCTGTGGGTAGATGCCATGGTAGAAGAGTATAGCTCTATCATGACAAACGATGTTTGGGAGGTAGTGCCAAGGTTGGAAGACAAATCAGTGGTAGGTTCTAGATGGATCTACTAGATCAAGTACGCTGCAAATGGAAGTGTGGCAAAGTACAAGGCTAGGTTCATAGCAAAGGGGTATGCACAAAAAGAAGGAATAGGTTACAAGGAGACTTTCGCCCCTGTTGCCAGATACACTTCTATCAGTTCAGTTATATCCCTAGCAGCTCAGATGGGATGGAAAATTCACTAGATGGACGTCAAGACAATGTTCTTGAACGGGATGATAGAAGAAGAGGTGTACATAGAACAACTAGAGGGCTTCGAAACTCATGAGAGGCGCACTCATGTGTGCAGATTGAAGGAAGCTCTATACGGGCTCAAACAGTCTCCTAGGGCCTGGTATGGTCGGATTGACAGTTACTTGCAACATATGGGATTCGTCAAGAGTGATGCAGATCCCAACCTCTACTATTTGATGGTAGAAGGCGAACCACTCATTCTAGTTTTGTATGTGGATGATCTCTTTTTGATAGAATCATCAGGGTTCATTAGAAGACTGCAAGAGGAACTTGGCAACAAAGTTCGACATGAAGGATCTGGGGTTGATGCATTATTTTCTAGGATTGGAAGTATGGCAGAAGAAGAGGTTCAGAATGTAGGATTGCAGACCCATGACTACGCCCATGATCACAATTTGGAAGAAGATAGGTGCATCAGATGACAAGGATGTCGACCCCACCTTATATAGATAGTTCATTGGGTCTCTCATGTATTTGGTCAACACTAGGCCAGACATTTGCTTTGCAGTCAATACCCTAAGTCAGCTCATGGTAGAGTCAAAGAGAGTACATTGGGCAGCAACGAGGCACATTCTGAGGTATGTGCGCTGCACAATCGAGTATGGGTTAAGGTATACTCAAGGGGATGGCATCAGACTATGTGGGATCACAGATGCAGATTGGGCAGACAATTCACTAGACAGGAAAGTACCTCTGGGTACTGCTTCAGTGTTGGATTAGGGATGGTTTCTTGGTGTAGCAGGGAGCAAAAGTCAGTAGCACTAAGCTGTGCAGAAGCAGAGTATATGGCAGCCAACATAGCTACGTATGAAGCTATATGACTTAGGAAGATGTTAGAAAGTTTGTTCAGGTAGAGGATGGAAGCGACCAACGTTTACTGTGATAATTAGAGTTGCATAAAGCTTTCTGAGAATCCAGTGTTTCATGACAGGTCGACGCACATAGATATTAAATGCCATTTCATCAGGGATTGTGTACAGCGTGGGGCAGTCCAACTACAATATGTTCCCACAAAAGAGTAGGTGGTAGACATACTCATGAAAGCTCTAGGGAGAGCTAAGTTAGTCGAGTTCAGGGAACAAGTTGGTATGGTGTAGAACCCGTTTCAGTAGCAGGGAAAAGTTACTTTAGATGATTCTTAGTTGCAGATGTTGCAATTGCAACAACAACAGATGAGAGGGAGTTGCACTATAGATGCAGTGTTGGCAGCAATTCAACAGGGTTAACAACAACGCAGATGCAACTCATATTAGAGTTGCGCAGTGGTTGGTGGGAAATAGTAGCTAGACGTCAACAACTTGACAAGAGATGATGCAGAGACAGGGTGTTGTGGCAGTAGGTGCAACACTAGAACACATTCCTCACTAAGAGGGAGTGTTAGTTTTTGTAGCATCGAATGTGTTCTAGCCACAAAATTTTGTGGAGAGGCTAGAATACATGAGTTCTCCAAAACCCAGAAATCGTTTATGGAAATTCCACCTAGAAGTGTCTCAATTAGATTATTAACCAAATTTTAAATATTTCCTAAGTCTAAACTTAGGGAATATGGTTAATTAATCAGTATTAATTGAGATAAGGTGAGAACCATCTAGAAACTCACATGGATCGACATGGAATTAATCTGGGCCATCGATTATGTTTTAATTTTGGTCATTGGTGCTCCAACAAAATATTGTAAGAAGAAGTCGATGGGTAGATGGAGAACACACTAGTGAAATTACTCAGTTTCCCAAGCAGTGATTTTCTCAGTGGATGTGATTCAACAAAGAAAGAGCCAGAGGGTGAGTAGCAGGTGAGAGAGGGTAGCAACATAATCCAGGAGGAGGATTTCCAGCTTCTGGAAGAGGCAGAGTGAGGAAGGGAAAATTCCACAGTAGCTTTGCGCAGTCGCTGTGTAGAGAGTGACATAGAGGGTTTAGCGTGAGGATAGAGGGTCCATCTCGGGGGGAGAAATTTTCAGTGGAGTGTGAAAAAATTCTCACAAAAATTATCTCAGTATTTTCCTCAGATTAGATTGCCAGTAAAGCATTTAAAATTTTTGTACTCAGATTTGTTGTTGAAGAATAATAAGAAAACCCTCATCTACTGCACCGGTTTTCCTGCATTGGGTTTTTCCAGGGACATCTGTCCAACAATAACTGTGTTAATATTCTTGTGTGTGTGCTAGAGTTTCTCAATTTCCAGCATTTTATTTTTCGCAGTAATTTTATTGTGAAAATTGCAGTTGTGATTTTATTCATAGTTTGCTGTAGCAAATAAACTGCATAATTAAATTTACAGTGAGAAGAATAATTTCCAGTTGCTTCAATAGATGGAATTTTCACATGTAAGCTTCCAAAGAGTGCTTCAAGAGTAGGGTCCTTGGAATTGAGGTAGGCTCTTTGAGGGATTCTTCTTTTTCAAAGTGTTGATTCTTGTAGATGATATGGTTCTTGTGATGTGATGGATTTTCCTTCTTGATGCTTCTTAGTTCTCGTTGATGATCTACTTGTGCTCGACCCTTATGTATTCTTCTTCAATTGGAGTGATTTTCAAGCTGCCTTTCCTTGTTGTTTGTCACCTTAGCTCTGATACCATGTTGAGAAACCTAGGGCAACTAGATTAGGGTGATTTCTCTTACTTTGATAACTTCTTATGTTGTTCTTTTACTTTACTTGATGTACTTGTAGTTAACTTCTTATCTTGATTATTATAGTGTTCTTTTATCATCAAATAACTACCAAACAATGAAGATCACTGATACAAAAGGACATGAAATGTAGGCTGCTAGCTAGGGCCAAAACCTCTCCTCTTGAGAGGAAAACCCACAAGAATTCTTCTCTTCTTATAGAATCTTCAAATGACGAATTCCAAGACATACCCTTGACCAAGACTCCTCAAAGACCAAGTCAAAACTCTTCTTGATGAACTTGCTTCTGCACTAAGTCAACCCAAGTCAAATTGATCCAAAATTGCCTCAGCTTCACAAATTCGGACCTGCACTTCCTTGACTACAATTTCGACGCTGTAGAAACCCTAGCTTGCACGTGTGAGGGAAATATGGTAGAATAGGTCTCTTTTCTCCTTCGCTAGAAGATCTCCTTTCTCCTTAACAATTCAGGCTTCAGAGTAATTGTTTTGAGCTCCAAACTTCATATACTTAAGGTGTCTGCAATTTTTGTTCTTGCTACAATAAGATTGATGCCCTAATTTCACACATGTGGGAGATTTAGCCCATAAAACAGTCTCTTTAATCCTTCACTTTTCCTTCCTTTGTTTCTCTTCTTTCTCGCTGGCTATTCCTTGTCTTTCTTGTGCTTCAACAAACTTCTTGGATGTGTCTTCAAATGAGGTCGAGTATTTCTTATATATAGGGTACCATTGGAGTTTGAACAACTCTTTATGAGGCTAACTTGTCTCTGCTTAGGCTGACTTCTCTTATGCAAGCCAACTTGGTCTTGGAGGGGGGCATTTGTCTCTTTTTTACTTACATAAATTTCTTTTACAAGATACAAAGTGCCCAATAAGGTCTTTCATATATGACATTGACTCATTTGACTGCTTGACTCTATGACAAACCCTAGAAGCACTTAATGGGTGCTTGATCTATAAATAAAATTGACCTTGAGTGTAACGACCAAAAGTCCTATATGCAGCGGAAATATTTAAAATACTTCGAAGACAAAGACATCCATTGTAGGATAGTAAGCGTAAATTGTATAGTGTATAAAAGAATTGATGTAGGATGATTACAAATGAGAATGAGGGCATGCTTATATACCCTAGGCAACTGCCCTTTCATGAGCGGTCATGTCTCTAAGACATGCCTCTTCATTACTAACTAACTAACCTTTAGTTGATTACTTATTAATTATTATTATATTTATATTTATATTTGTTATTTATTTTTATATGAATATTTTTCATAACATTGCCTCTCTTTTCAAGAAGCTTTGTCCTCAAAGCTTACTGAGAACATCTTCTCGTCTCATAACTTTCATCTTCGTCAATACAAGACGATATGATACTCTGAGTGATAGACAAAATTCTCGTACTGAGAATGGATCAAACCATCCTAGATTGATCTTCTGTTGAATCAAATTTTGTGATGAACAATTATCGTGGGACTGGGCTCTGCAAACTTCAATATTCCTGGAAACGTAAACTTGTTGTTTATTTTCTAAGTGATACTAGTACATAGATTGATTGGAAAGTTTTCTCTTGTGATTTGGATGTCGATCCATAGTTCTTTTGGTTGGATTCTCCCTTATAATGTTAATGGTTGTATCCTGATTTCCTTAAGGTGCTGTTGTTGATGAGTTGGTGATTGAATCATCATTTGAAATGTCCATCGTTTGAACTGCAACTTCTGCATGCGTCTTCACTTCAATAGGATTTGGATTTCCCTGAACTGTGATATTAGTGGAATCGGTGTTTGTTTCTTCCTTCCCGACTTGGACTACTACATCTAGCGATTTTGATGCTTCTGTTGCGACAATTTCTTGAAACCTATTTGTCAATGATTTCTTATCATCCTTAAGTTTTTTAATCCGTTTGAGCAGGTTTTGGTTATGATTTTTGAGACATAAGCATTCCTCATCTCCCGATTCAACTTTATTTTGGCCTTCAAGCTTCTCGTCTTTTAAACACTTGATATGTTCTAATAAATTTTTGTTAAGGTCTTTTAAGCATAAATTTTCCTCTTCCTTCTCTGATAGAGTTTCGTTGAATTTCTTGTCAAAGCTTTCTTTTTCTTGTTCTAACTTGTGCTTCTTAGTTTTATACTATTTGACTTGTGCAAGAAGTTTATGGATATGATCTTTTAAACGAAATTTTTTTTCATTTTTATTGGATATAACCTCAAGCTCCTTTTGCTTCTCCGATATTGAGTTTTGATTCCTTTGAGGTATTAATTTCGTAACATCTTTAAAGTCTTATGATGAGGACATTATCGATTTTGAATCCATTGTCATGTCTTGAAATGTGATCATCTTTAAGAAAACATAAAAAAAATTTCTCTATGTTTAACATGAACGTACTCAATTCTCTAAACCAAGGTTGACGAAGAATTATGTCAACCGTTGTGTCATACTTTTTTACAACACTAAATTGGGATATGTACTCATAATGATTTACTGTTATTTGTATATCATTAATTTCATATTTCCTTCCAAAAAGATCTGTTGTTTCGCCTACATTGGCATCTGAGACTAATAGTCGATTCACTAGATTAATATTTATGTAATTTTCGTTATTGCTTGTACTAATAGCAATATTAACTTCTTCTTTTTTCCCTTGGATAGTTCCTCTTAATGTAATTAACTTGCATTGTGTGATTAAAATACCCTTATAGGAAAATCGTCCTTCCTTCATCATTTTCGAATTAGGCTTCATTTTTTTCTCTTCACTGGTTGACTCCATTTTTTCCTTTCGTCAAAATTATAATCCTTTCTCAATCACTTACACTTTTCTTTTATTATTTCTTTATAATTCTCCCACTTTATAAGACCTCCTTCTAAAATAATACTCTATTTTATCTCTCTATATATATTTTAGTTTATTATTGCTTATATACACTACCTTATAATTTCTTTTTCTTCCACACTTATAACCCTTTCATACTTCAAACTCTTATATATATATATATATATATATATATTGGCAATTGATCCTTTTTACTTTAAAACTTTTAAATACTTGTATTTAAATAACTTTAGTACTTCCTTACGAATCAAAGTCCTTAGAAAGAATAATCTCTTTAAAATAACCTTGGTTATTATAATTTACATTATAATAACCTTCTAACAATTTGAATAAAGGACTTATGCTTTATTCCTCTTGTAATGGTTTTCTTAGTCAAACTTTGAAATGTGGTGATTGTCTTGATGGGTCATGTTTCCTGCAATGACTTGAATTGTTCAATCGAAACAATGTTGTCTCACCTTCTTTAACTTCAATGGCATGTACAGTAGATGAGAGGAAATAAAATATTCAGCGGTGGTAGGAAACATTATCGATGAGAGATGGTTGGAACAATGGGTTAATATGGCGTCTCTTGCTTTAGGCGGTGGTGGTGAGCGTGTGCGTGCTGTGGAGGGCACAACAATGTCGGTTCGGAAAATCCAATTATGGGTTATGTCGACAGTGACTCTTGTGGTGGACGGAAGGCTCAACGATGGTAGCAGATGTGAGTTTGTGTAGCGGTGGCAGGGTGTGGTGTCGAGTTTGTGAAATTTTTTTTGGCGGGGGTTTTGGTGGCTTTGTTGGATGTTGCGGAGCTGTAGTGGGACAGATGGAATTCTGGCGGTATAGGTTCGCTGCGGAAACTGACGGATGATTGTTCCACAATTCGAGGGATGGAAGGTGGCTCGAGAGGTGGTGTATGGTCCAACGTCGTGGCCTTCGCTATGTGATTGGAGGCTGGAACGATGGCAACAGTTCGACGAATAACAGTTTGGACGACGAGGTTGTAGGGGGTTGTGCGGTGTGCTGGGGGTTGACTTCATCGGTTGCAATGGTGACGAGCGGTTGGCGGCCAGGTAATGTTTTTTTTTTTTATTATATATATATATATATATATATTTTTTTTTTTTTTTTTGCTATAACTTCTTTTTTTTAATTTGAATTTTCAATATTTTTTTTCAATGTAATTTTTTTTTCTATATATTTTTTATAACCTTTACATACATACATACATACATACACACACACACACACACACACATATATATATATTTTAAATTTATTTTTATATTGCGAAAAGCCTAGTAGTGACTAGCGGAATGGAGAACCTCCTTCGTAGCGAACACTTGATTGACGACAACAATGTTGATGAAGATTGATGGCCAAAGGCCAGAACCAGATGTGGCTCTGATACCAATGTAACGACTAAAAGTCGTATGCGCAACAGAAATATTTAAAATACTTTGAAGACAAAGGCATCCATTGTAGGACAATAATTGTAAATTGTATATTGTACAAAAGAATTGATGTAGGATGATTACAAATGAGAATGAGGGCCTGCTTATATACCCTAGGCAGGTGCCATTTCATGAACGGTCATGTCTCTAAGGCATGCCTCTTCATTACTAACTAACTAACCATTAGTTAATTACTTATTATTTATTATTATATTTATATTTATATTTATTATTTATTTTTATATGAATTATATTCATAACATTGAGCATAAAACTCATGCTACAAAATTAATAATATTAATTTTCTCTTTGTGAAGACCGAACCTAGTTACATACTTCAACACCGAGTTCTTGTGTGAAGGACAAAGGAGCAACGACCAAAAAGGAAAACTTGCTTTGACTAATATTGACTCTTGTACAAGCTTTGATGTTGATACATCAGGGAGTTGGTGCTTCCTTTCAGTTGGTGTTGATAAATCAGGGAGTTGGTGCTTCCTTTCAGCTATTGGTGATAAACTAGGGAGTTGGTGCTGAAATATTTTAATGTACTCGTTATATATTAAGAAAAACATTTCATGGGTTTCATGTAAAAATCTCTTTGTTTTGTGTATTTATGTGCTTTTCTTTATACATGTAGATGCAATTACAAGTTTTTAACATCTAAAAAATTGTTAATACTGATTCACCCCCCTCCCCCCTCTCATTATTGTTGAATATTCCAACAATTGGTTTCAGAGTGGGTTCCTTCAAAAGTAGTTTGACCTTTTGAAGGTAGATATTAGTGATACTCATGGACAAGCAAGCAAAATACACCAAACATGGTCTGCCATTGTTTGATGAACAAAATTATGCCTTTTGGAGCATAAGGATGAGATTGTTCTTACAAGCACAAGGAGTTGATGTTTGACAAGTTTTTCTAAACGAATACAGGGTAACAACCTCTACTCCAATAGATTTTGTTGGAAGAAGACTCTATGAAAGTAATTCAAAGGCTATGTATGCAATTATAAGAGGGTTGGAAGGATCATAATTTGTCAAGGTTATGCATTGTGAATTAGTAAAGGAAATTTGGGACAAGCTCATGAATGTGTATGGACATGAAAAGATCAAAGGGGCAAAGCTTCAAACTTATAGAGGACAACTTGAACACCTGAAGATGAAGGAAGATGAAGACATTGTAGCGTACTTTCTTTAGGTCGATGAGATTGTGAATACTATGAGAGGACTGGGAGAGAAGATCATAGGTATAGTCATCGTTCAAAAGATACTAAAATATCTCCTAATGAGATTTTATTCTAAAATATTGGCTTTAGAAGAAAGACAAGATCTAGCTACGTTGAGTATGGATGAGCTACATGGAATTCTTACAACATATGAAATGAGGACAAAACATGAAAATCCTGTTGGAAAAGTAACTAGGTTAGGTCTTCATATTTATCTTTGTACTTGTACCAATTTGTATTTTATGTAAAATAAAAAAAGAATTTTATTTAAGCTTGGGTTTCATACTCAAGTCTAGGTCAAGCATGTTCTTCATGCTGCTAGGGTTTAATGAGTCAAAAGAGTCTCTGCCATATGTATAAGACCAATTTGGGTAATTTGTACAAGAAAGAAAAAATATTCTTTATATTAGAAAGTCAATTTTGTCTCCCGAGTCCAAAGACCAAATCGACCCTTCCAGAGAGTCGGCCTAGGAGAGCCCTATTCGACCCTTGAGAAGGGTATATATTGGAAGAGACTTCGACCTATTTGGAGATTAACTCACAATCTCTACACCAAGAAAGGAAGAAAAACAAAGCGAAGGACAAGGAAGGAGGAGCAAGTCAAAGAGAAGAAGGAAAATATGATTTTTTTGATCATTTTTTCTCACACGTGTGAAGATCCTAGGGTTTCTACAACTGTTGTAGGGCCAATTATTGCAAGACGAATTGCAGACCTGAGGAAGAGGGACGAGATTCTGAATTGGAACTGAATTTGTGGAGGTTGACCATATTTGACTTGGAGAACCTTGATTGAGAAATAATTTTGGAGGGATAACTTTGTGCTTGGAGAAGGTCTTGGTCTTTGGGTCTTGAAGGTCTCATTTTAATCTGATTCTATATGAAGAGGATTAGTCGGGTTTTACCCAATTGTGGGTTTTTTCCCTGGCTTGGAGCCTATATATTGTGTTCTTTGTGTCTCTGTGATCTTCATGTTTTGGTAATTGCTTGATGAAGAAAGCTAAATATTAAAAAGCCAACAAATATCACAAGTAATTATCAAGTAAGGAGAATGAACATTAATCTACAAATACCTTGATTTTCCAACATGGTATTAGAGCAAAGGTCAGTAAAAGGAGGCTTGAAGATCACTCTTGTTGGCATAATTGAAGATATCTCTACAATAGTTCCACCATCGAAGGCTAGAAGAAGACCTTAACATCTTGGAAGCAACTCTCTTAACAAGTCTTGACAAATGCGAAGTTCTGTGAGAATAAATGCAGTAGTATGAAATTTTGTGGAGGCAAGTTTCACTGTGGAGTAATACCAATGATGTTGGACACAAGTCCAAGTTCTTCTTCTAGACATAAATTCGAGTTTTGCTGTTACAAGTAATCCGAGTTATGCAAGAATTAACATACAAGGTATGATCCACAGTATGTTACTGTTGCCAAGATTATAAGTATGTTTGGTCATAGTATGTATATATCATACGAGTAAGCTTCATGAGGTATTTAATCAAAACTACTACAATCATCTATAATGACAATATGACAAGTGGCAACAACTTGACAAGAAGTGATATATAAGCCCTGAGACGATATGTTTGATAGAATAATAGTGATCCATGAACAACAACACCAATGGTAGAAATAAAGAAGGTCCTTCCTTAACATGACAACAATATGCATGATACGGTGGCATTGAATTCGTTAAATCACAATGGCATGATCTCATATGGTAGATAGGTAACCCTATCTCTATAGTAACATGTGTTGTCTCTCCCAAAGGCAATGCATGATTATGATACAATGCTACTCTAACTATGATGCAAATTCAAATTGGAGATCCAAATTGCTTTCTCTGAGCAAGACTATGACGGTTATCTGTGGGTTAAGCTTGAATAGATGGACTGTTAAGGAGGCCGTAATCTGACCCATCCAACAAGTGCAATCTTTTCTTAAGGAAAGACCTCACATACCTCTCTAGATCGGGCTTGAAAGGGAGCAAGAGTAGTTTGTATTTTGTTTATGTTCTTGCAATAGGTACATTGGAGGAAAAATAACCAAGTTTGAGAGCCTTGCAGTTGGAGTAGAAGCCCAGTTTGTAATCTCCGTTTTGTAGCAAAGAAAAGTCTTTTAGGATTGAGTATTAAATCACACCTATCTATGATCTGTGGATGAAAATAGGGTCGAATAATCTAAAGTTGCTTGTGTAGGACCAAGACACCGAGTGCTTGTTGCAAGGGCTGTTACACCTAAAGTGAATGCGAATTAGCAAGATGAGTACATCCATGGAAAAGGCGAGGTAAAACGTGAAGGAATAAGGGTTCTGTTTTACGTGTTAGGGCTGCCTTAGTCTGAGGTTCGAACTTGTGAATTCACAAGAATTTCAGAGAAGGCCGAAAGTGTGTAGGAAGGTAGAAAAGAGGGTTGCAAGGGTGCGAAAGTTGTGGAGAAGGATTGCTAGGTTGGAAGGTGGTTCTAAAGGACATTTGGATGAAGTCTAGAGGGCGGTTTTAGAGCAAAATGAGTAGGATTCTCACTGTCAAGTAGGAAATAAGCTTCTGTGTAATTACAAGTTAAAAGAAGGGCTTGTTTTGGAGGCCGAGTTGCCTAGTAGGCCTTCCAAAACAAGGTCACAACTCCCTGTGGCAACGACGCAAGAAGAGGGACCTTTGGTGTGGGGTTTTCTGTTGTGTTTTGCGGGTACTAGGAAGCCCTAGACAAGGTTGAATGGTGCAAGATCAGATATGAGATTGTTTAGAGAGTAGACTTGAAGAAGCTCTTTATACAGTGAGTGCAAGAGTTGGTTCACTAACCCTAAGGACAGTGAAGTAGTGGACATTCACTTTAATGTGGGTTATGCTTGTAAGACCTTATGATAGTAATCTTGGAGCAGCTAGGTCACTATTAAAAGGCAGTTTGATTGGTGCCCTAAGGATTGTCAATTTGAAGCAACAATAGGACAGTTAAAGTGATAAGGACATTCATCTAAAAGGTAGCTAGAAGACCGACGAGAAGGTTTATTTGAATATCCTGAGAGTTGGCTATTTTGGAAAGATGAGAATAACAATTAGAAAGCAGAATTATTTAAGTCTATGAAATTGCATTACTTGATAGAGACTGATCGGAAATGTCAGTCAAGTCGTGTTCAAAGTTGACAGAACAATAGATTGGCTAACCTTGTTCTGTGATAATCAATTAGTTGAAGGAGCTGTATGATGGACTCTCTTCAAGGAAGGAAGTAGTGTTGGAAAATATTCAGGATGCAGTTGGTGAAGACCTCAAGTACAGGATCGTGGATTGTTAGGAGGCAGATTTGGAGCCTTGGTTCAAGAAGTTGCAAGGTGAGGAAACTCAGTGATATGAGGGCTGGTTGAGGAAGCACCAATAATAACAGGTAGTTGATCTAAGGGAAGTATGAGTACTTCTGACACAAGCTGAGGCTTGTTGATGCACTCTCCCTTTTGAGAGGGAGTGAGCATGGATTTCTCCTCTTAGGTTGAGAGGGAGTAAGGTTGAACACTGGTTCTCCTCGTGTCATGTACTAGGCTAGGACTAATCGCCGCAAGTCTAGTGCATGAATGATGAATTGGGAGAATGGTGGATTGGATAAGCATCTTGGAGAAACATTCTTGAGTCATCTACTGTGATGGATTAGGATGGAGATCCTAAGTCAAGTACATGGACTTGGATAAAGAATGGTCTGGTGGACAAACATTTCCTTTAAGGAAACGATTCAGTGGAGGACATACTCCGGGTATCCTAGGTGGAGTATGTACCTCGGTGAGGCAGTGTGGTGTCCCATGGAATGGCTCCCAACATTGTGCTCTGATCTTCTGAGAGATAAAGTGTACTTGTCAAGGCCTTGGTAATGTGACATTGCTAGCTATAATGATATTATCATCATTGATGCTTATCAATCCAAATCTCTTCTTATGAGAATATTTCAACTTGAGATAGACCTGTTGAGTCACTATGAATACCGCCCTAGTTAAGAGGGAGTGTTGGAAAAGTAACTAGGTTCAATCTTCATATTTATCTTTGTACTTGTATCATTTTGTATTTTATGTAAAAGAAAAATAATTTTATTTACGCATGGGTTTCATGCTCAAGTCTAGGTCAAGCATGTTCTTCATGCTCTTAGGGTTTAATGAGTCAAAAGAGCCTTTGTCATATGTATAAGACCTAGTTCTGCAAATTTGTAACAAGAAAGAAAAAATTTTTTTTATTTTAGAAAGTCAATTTTGTCTCCTAAGACCAAGTCGGCTCTGCTAGAGAAAGTTGGCCTAGGAGAGGGCTATTCGACCCCTTGAGAAGGGTATATATTGGAAGAGACTTCGACCTATTTGGAGATTTACTCAAATATTTAATCCAAGAAAAGAAGAATAAAAAGCGAAGGATAAGGAAGGAGGAGCAAGTCAAAGAAAAGAAGGAAAATTTGATTTTCTGATCATTTTCTCTCGCATGTGGGAAAATCCTAAGGTTTCTGCAGCTGTTGCAGGGATGAAGATTGCATGCCAAATTACAGACCTCAAGAAGAGGGACGAGATTCTAACTTGGAACTGAATTTGTGGAGGCCGACCATATATGACATGGAGAACCTTGACTTGATTGAGAAAAATTTTTGGAGGGGCGACTTGGTGCTTTGAGAAGGTCTTGGTCTTTGGGTCTTGATGGTCTCATTTTGATCTGATTCTATAAGAAGAGGATTGTTCGGGTTTTCCCCAATTGTGGGGTTTTGCCCTAGCTTGGAGCTTATATCTTGTGTTCTTTGTGTCTCTATAATCTCCATGTTTTGGTAATTGCCTGATGGAGAAGTAAAACTAAATAATAAAAAGCCAACAAATATCACAAGAAATTATCAACTAAGGAGAATCAAAATTAATCTACAAATACCTAGATTTTCCAACAAATCCATCCAAAAAGGAAGTAGCTTTCAAGGTCTCCAGGAAGACAAGGAAGAACGAGCAAAAGTCAAAAGCAAGTTCTAGCTGTAATGATGATTCAAATGATGAAGCCTGTAATATCCCCAACGGGAAATAAACAATAATATACAACAAAATAACAAGCAGCTATATAGAGCAAAATGTCGGAGAATATGGAACAAATACACATAAAAATACCAGAACGCTAAGCCATTTTGTTAATCTGAGAATACATGTATATGAGTACAAGAGATAATCAGAATGAGTGCACCTATCCTTGCTCTAGGCAAGTGGAGACCCTCTCAGAATAAGGAATGGCTACAACAGAGACTGCGTCCTAGCTGCTGGAGAAAACTGTCGTAGAAAACTGCTGCTGCAATGTATTGGAACTAGGGGCTGATCCCCACACCGGAATGAGCTGAAAATCGAAAGGCTAGCTGTACTCAACCCTCCGGACAAAACCCAGAAACCGTGAAGCAAATGCTCCACCTCCGAAAATCCACCAAATAACCCCTCCTCAGTGAAAACGCTGTCTCTCCCAGGAACAGCGCAGAAGCCCAAGAAAACGCTGGAAAAAGGGGCTCAAACTCTCCTGCAAAACCTCCGGCTGAAACAACAACCTCCTAATGCTGAAAAACGCTAAAAGCACCACCAAATCACCTCACCACAACGCTGCACAACAATGACTGCGTCCTCCCTGCTGAAACTGCGTCCTCTCTCCTAGACTGCGCAGTCACTCAAGGGGCAGCTCCTCTGCAAAACGTCCACCAGAAATCCACTGCAACGCCCCCCCCCCCCGAAACCGAAGGACAAAAACCTCACTCGAGCAGCACTCGAAGTCCCCCGGAGGGCGCGATCTCCGAATGGAGACACCGCCGCACTAAAAGAAGGTTGCATCGACTAAACAACCGGTGTGCTGAAGTAGACAGAAGTCTAGCTCTCAATATCAATATCATATCAACAATGCCAAATGGAGTGAAAACCCCACCTTTTATAGTGCTAGCTCCCTCAAGAACCCTAACTGCGTCCTTGACCTGCGCAGTTACCTTAGGGTCAGCGTGAGGCCTCCCCTCATGTGTGTGTGGAACCCCAAGGCCACCCCTTTAAGTCACAACGTTCATCAACTAGGAAAGCACTTTATTTTATTAAAGTGAGTTGACCCTATAATTCTCACTTTATTTATTAATTTAACTAAAGGCGGCAAAACTATACAAAAATGAAATATTCCAATTAGCAGTGCTAATTAGGAATATTACAAAGCCAATTTTGTGAAAAAATTAAAAAGAAGAATTGGTGAATATAAAGGTAAGTTTCCTTTAAAGTGTTTTGAATGTGGTAGAATTGGTCTTTATGATTCTAAATGTCCTTTTGCAAAGAGGTCAGATAATGATGAAGGATAATGTTTTAAGAAAGAAGAGAAATATCAGAAAAGAAACAAAGGAAAGAAGGGAAAATTCTTCAAGAAGAAATTGTTGAAATGTAACTAGTGTCCGTCTTCATAATTATGATGTCATGACTTGATGTAATCATTGTAATTTTCAAAGAAAAGAAAAGAAAAATATTTGTTTTATAAAAGAAAAATATTATTTATACATGGGTTTCTTGCCCATGGTTTTTGTCCTAGGTTTGCACCCATTGTGTGCTCTAGAGGGTCAAAGTCAAAATCATAATGTGAAACCCCTAGAAGGGCTCTTATATCAATGTAAAGAAAAATATTTCATGTCATGGAAATGTCTAGAAAATGTCCATGAGATCAGGTCAGCTAGCCCTAAGGGTCGACCTAGAAGAGGCTTAAGGACCCACACAAATGACTATATATTGGAGAGGAATTCGTCCTCCAAAGACATAATTGGGCATTCGATTTTCTAAAGAAGATCCGAGGTAAAACAAAAGTATGAAGAGGAGGATGAAGGACAAAAAATTTGCAAAATTGTTTTGGGTATTGATTTATCTCTCTCTCTGGCAGTCAAATTCTCTGGGAAGGGCAAACTACTTCTGATCCGAATTTGTGAAGACAGGAGCAAACTTTGTTTGGGTGGATGGCTTGATCTCTTGGAGGATCTAGAGTTTTGGTCTTGGAAGTCTTCATTGAAAATTCTATAAGAAAGAGTTCTCTGGGTTTTCTCATTTGGAGGGGTTTTCCCTGGCTTAGAGCCTAATTTTCTAGTGTTCTTGTCTGCATTGTGATATTCTTTATTGGCATTATCTTGATGATGATAAACACATAATGATAATAATGATGAGCTAAACTAATATCACAAGAAATGTCAATGTAATACGATAAAACAAGTAAAAGAATCGTAATTAAATTTGCCCTAGTTTTCTCAACAGAAACGTCTCTATTCAATAGAAGATGGTAGCTCATCTGATGAAGATGATAATGGTGACCATGATTCCGATAGAGTGCTCTTCATGGCATTGGATTCTTAGAATGGAATTCCTGAAAAGTATGAAGGCAACCATGAAGAAGGAGAAGTGGATCTTGAGACATAATTGATTAGTGCCTTAAGCAATCTTAAAAGAAAAAGGAAGAAAATCTCATACTCAAGGAAGAGGTAAAAAAAGTAAAATAATGTTTACAAAGTCCTAGCAGGAACTCTGAAGAGACCTAGCAGACTATCATAAATCTAAAAGTACAATTAGAAGAAGCTTGAGTGATTGAAGAAACACTCCAAAGACAGTTGGAAGGGAAGGGGAGAATAATTGGGAATCTAGAAGCAAAGATAGTCTCCTTGAGGAGGGAAGTATGGAAGAAGGATATCTTGTAGAACTTTGAAAACAATACCAAAATTTGGATAAAATCATCAACAACCAGAAACCATTCAATGACAGGCATGGACTTGGATATAAACAAAATAATACACTTATATGTTGATTTTTCATATAATAGAAACTAATTTCTAATCTGATAATTACATTCCAATGATTTCCAAAAAAGTTATCTTATGTCACATATATCATTAAGCAATTTTACATAGAAAATCTCAACAGTAATGCAATGATAACAATAGAATCATAGAGAGACAACTAAGCACAAGAGAGACAAATTTACCTTGGGAAAATCCCAATAAACTTTTCTTCTAAGGTGAAATTGTTCTTCAACAATAATTACAATTCTAGGAATATTCTGGAAATATGTGCCAAAACCAAGTTCAAGACACCAATCAAACCTAGTCAAATACCAACTAGTGTAGACTGGTCAAACCCTCCAAAAAATGCAGAAAAGTCAATGTTGGTCAACTATCAAAATTCAACCGAAGGTCAAAATTCAGCCTAAAGTCAAAGCTACTGTAAACGTCTGTAGTGAGGTCAATTCATTGGTCAAACAATCCCTTCTTTCAGTCAAACTTGCTCAGATTTTCAGTCAAACAAGGCCATAATTTTGGTCAACCAGAACAAGATCAGAAATTGGTCAAATGGCAACTTCAAATACTAGCTCAACCTTCAATTTTTTGTCCTCTTTGACTTCACATGTGTGAACAGAAGAGTAGAAGAAGTGTGATGCACTACGAATTAGTTCAAATGTGGGTTTTGGCCAAGGGTCACACCCTTTTATGGTGGGGCCAACTTGATGATTTGGAGCCTCCTTGAACCCCAAAGGTTACAATTTTAATTTAATTTTTCATAATTTTCTTTGGCTGATTTGGTAGGCCTATTTGGCATGCGGGAATACCTCCCAATGCTACAAAAAATCAAGACTCCCTCTTAGTGAGGGAGGTATTGTCCTTGGTTGCAAAATTTTTTTCTTTGCTGCAATTTATCCTTAATAAGAAAAGTACACGAGCTTATCATGTTGATGCTGTTGATTTCTATAGCATCGGAAAGTGTTCTAAGTCTCATTTTTGGTAGAGAGGCTTAGACATCAGTGATCCAGAGAACCTAGAAATCGTTTGTTGAAATTCCACTCGGATATGACTTTATTAAAATAATCAATTATTTTAATGCAGACCCTAAGTATAAACTTAGGGAAATTAAATAATTAAAGGGCATTAATAGAGCAGAGTGTGAATCTTCTAGAAGATGAAGATCAAGTCATCTTTTAATCTGAGCCATTGATTAACGATATAATCTTGGCTGTTGATTCATCAACGAGAAGACTATAAGAAGAGACTTGAGGGTCATTTGGAAATCAAGCTCGGGACATTCTCAGTACCTGAAGGAAATCAATTCTGAAGCAAAAGAATTCGATTTCAATGGGTGAGTTTGTAGAGGCTGGGTTGCGGAAGCAGAAGGAGGAGGGAGGAGTCAGTTATCGGGAAGCAGAACTCAGGAAGGTGAAGGGAAGGGTGAGTTGATCAGCAGCAAGAACCCCTCCACGCAGAATCACGCAGTCCAGAGAGGGATTGCGTAGAGGATTCACGCTGGATGACACAGAGGGTGAAGACATCTGTGTTCATATGGTTATTTCTATTGTGCTACTAGTGTAAATTATCTTTCTGTTCTTATGCTCTTAACGATAATGAAGATCTGCAAATGTGTTTATTTCAGAATTTACTGAAGCATCTGTAAATAACTTATCTCATAAGTAGGAGAAATAAACCAAGTATTGCAGAAATATTTTCCTCTTGAAAATTTCACATGGTATCAGAGCAAAGGGCTAAAAATAGGAAGGGAGGATCTGCCATGGACCAAAGGAAGGGTTCACGCAGTCCTCTAGAGCATGCATAAATGCAAAGAAAACACGACATGAAGGTGCTGGCATCCAGACTAGAGGAGGATCTCAAGCACAACTCCTCCAAGTGTTTGGTATATTGACAGTGGAGTGTTTTCTCATATGACGGGGGTTCGAGAATGTTTTTCGTGCTATCAAGAAGAACAAATGAATTTCCAAATAACTATGGGAAATAAGGCAAAATGTACCCCCATCGGGAGAGGTATCGTAACATTTCAGACTGAGGATGGCAACAAGATTCGAGCCACGAACGTTCTGCATGTACCAGGGTTGGGGATGAATTTACTCTCTGTGTCTCAACTTCAGAACAAGGGCTATGATGTATACTTTATTGAAGATAAGGTGTATGTCAAACACCTTAACTGGAGCAAAAAGGCACAAATTGGAGTAAGGAGTCATAAGTTGTATAATCTCCAACTTAAATCTCCAGTGGCCCTGATCGGCAGTACAGACGACAAAGATCTGAATGAATTATGGCACAGAAGGATGGGGCATCTACATCATGGAGCCTTGGAGATTCTCAAAAATACTGTCATAGGGGCTCCTGAACTTAGCACGAAGAAAGACGAAGTTTGCAGGGGATGCGTACTAGGGAAGTACGCTAAGGCAGCATTTCCAAGAAGTCGCAACAGAGCCAAAGGTACATTAGAGTTAATACACTCTGACATTTGTGGTCTGATGTCCACAACAACTCTCAGTGTGGCAAAATATTTTTCCACCTTCATTGATGATTATTCCAGGAAAACTTGGATCTATTTTTTGAAGACCAAAGATGAAGTCTTTAATCAGTTTAAATATTTCAAAGCATTGGTGGAGAACACTACAGGGAAGAAGATCAAGAAGTTGCGGTCAGATAACGGTGGAGAATATATCCATAAAGACTTCAGAAATTTCTATGCACAAGAAGGTATCAAGAGAGAATGGACAACTCCATACAATCTAGAGCAAAATGGAGTTGCGGAACGGAAGAATCGGACCATAATAGAAGCTGCAAGGGCAATGTTGTACGACCAAGAGATGCTCAAATTCTTATGGGCAAAGGCCTGCAACACAGTAGTTTGTATTCAGAACAGAGTTCCCAATAGAGCTTTGGGGAAGGTTACTCCCGAGAGTGTGTTCACAGGAAGCAAGCCAGAAGTGAGCCACATCAAGATATTCGGCAGCATAGCATACTGCCACATTCTAGATGAAAAGAGGAAGAAGCTGGATCAAACTGTAGAAAAGGGTTTTTTGATGGGCTATAGTGAGATGCAAAGGCATACCGCGTCTATATTCCAGAGAGCAGGAAAGTCGTGGTAAGAAGGGATGTAAAATTCCTGGAGGAGAGAGCCTTTAGGAAATCTCAAGAGATGGCCACAGATACGCAGATTGAGGAAGATCCACTGGTACAGCCTCAATGACCTATTGAGGAGAGGTTCAGTGCCTCTCCAAGGCACAATATTTCTGAGGGAAGCTCCTCCGACGAAGAATAGGAGGAAGAACAAGTGAGACTGCCCACCAGTGATGGGAGACCGAGAAGAGAACTCCAACAGATTCTTAGGGATGCAGAAGAATTTGTTGGAGCCCCTAGAGAAGGAAAGAGGATAAGGAAACAACCTGACAGATATCAGGCGCTGGTAGCTCAGGTTGGAGAGCCTTCTACCCTTTGGGGAAGTAGCTCAGCATTAGGTATGGGTGGATGCCATGGTGGAGGAGTATAGCTCCATCATGACAAATGATGTCTGGGAAGTAGTCCCTAGACCACAGGATATATCTGTTGTAGGATCCAGATGGATCTACAAGATCAAATATGCTGTAGATGGCAGCATAGAGAAATTCAAGGTAAGATTTGTAGCAAAGGGATATGCCCAAAAGGAAGGCATTGACTATGAAGAAACTTTTTCTCTAGTAGCGCGATACAATTCTCTCAGATCCATCATCTCTCTGGCAGCGCAGATGGGATGGGAGATTCACTAGATGGATGTCAAGACTGCGTTCTTTAACGGTGTGATAGAGGAGGAAGTGTACATAGAGCAGCCAGAGGGCTTCGAGACACATGAGCAGAAGACTCATGTTTGTAGACTTAAGAAAGCCTTGTATGGCTTAAAACGAGCCCCCAGGGCATGGTATGGTCGAATTGATGGCTACTTGCAGAAGATGGGGTTTGTCAAGAGTGACGTAGATCCAAATTTATACTAAAGAGTAGGAGATGAGCCGCTTATTCTTGTTCTTTATGTGGATGACCTGTTTTTGACCGAGTCACCCAAGCTCATCAAAGACTGCAAGGAGAATCTGGCAACAGAATTCGACATGAAGGACCTGGGGCAGATGCACTATTTTCTTGGCTTAGAAGTCTAGCAACAGAAAGGGGAAATCTTCCTAGGACAAGGAAGATACACGATAGAAATCTTGAAGAGATTGCAGATGGAAGACTGTAGACCCATGGCCATGCCAATGATTACTAATTGGAAGAAGATAGACACATCAGAGGATGATAAGGTTGATCCCACATTGTACATACAGCTCATCGAATCATTGATGTATCTGGTCAACACGAGACCAGACGTCTATTATGCAGTGAATACCCTTAGTCAGTGCATGGTGGAATCAAGGAGGGTTCACTAGGCAGCAGCCAAACATATTTTCAGATACTTGAGAGGGACAGTCGAGTATGGGCTAAAGTACACCAAGGGTAATGAGATCTAGTTGAGTGGGTTCACAGATGCAGACTGGGTTGGAAGCACAGTAGATCGGAAAAGTACTAGTGGGTATTGTTTCAGTCTCGGATCAGGAATGACCTCCTGGTGCAACAGGAAACAGAAGTTCATAGCACTGAGCTCAGCCGAGGCAGAGTACATGGCAGCAAGCACAGCTTCGTGCGAAGCCATATGGCTCCACAAGTTGCTCTTGAACCTACTCAAGAAGCGGATAGAACTGACCGAGATTATGTGCGATAATCAGAGTTGCATTAAGCTCTCTGAAAATCCTGTGTTCCATGACCGATCGAAACACATTGACATTCGGTATCACTTTATCAGGGACTATGTCCAGAGGGGAGCAGTACCGTTGCGATACACTCCTATAGGAGAACAGGTGGTAGATATCCTCACAAAGGCTTTAAGTAAGATCAAGTTCACTTACTTCAGAGAGAAGATGGGGATGGTCGAGAACCCCTTCCACTAGAGGAAAGGGTGTTCTTCAGAAGAAGAGGGAGCTGCAGTACGGATGCTGCAATGGCAGGGCAACAGTACAAGAAGCAGTAGTGTAGAGATGAGGGGCAGCAGCCAGGACATCATCAACGCAACAAATGATGTAGAGTCAGAGCAGTACAATGGTATCTTGCTTAAACAGTTTCCTTGCTAAGAGGGAGTGTTGATTTCTATAGCATCGGAAAGTGTTCTAAGTCTCATTTTTGGTATAGAGGCTTAGACATCAGTTATCCAGAGAATCCATAAATCGTTTGTGGAAATTCCACTCGGATATGACTTTATTAAAATAATTAATTATTTTAATATAGACCCTAAGTATAAACTTAGGAAAATTAAATAATTAAAGGGTATTAATAGAGTAGAGTGTGAATCTTCTAGAAGACGAAGATCAAGTCATATTTTAATCTGAGCCATTGATTAACGATATAATCTTGGCCATTGATTCATCAGCGAGAAGACTATAAGAAGAGACTTGAGGGTCATTTGGAAGTCAAGTCGAGGACATTCTCAGTACCCGAAGGAAATCAATTCTGAAGAAAGAGAATTCAATTTCAGTGGGTGAGTTTGTAGAGGTTGGGTTGCGGAAGCAGGAGGAGGAGGGAGGAGTTAGTTATCGAGAAGCAGAACTCAGGAAGGTGAAGGGAAGGGTGAGATGATCAGCAGCAAGAACCCCTCCATTCAGAATCACGCAGTCCAGAGAGGGAATGCATAGAGGATTCACGCTGGATGACGCAGAGGGTGAAGGAGTTCACCCCGAGGGTCTGAAATTTGTCTGGAAGGTCTAGAAAATTCAGCCAGGTGTTTGCTTATTTTTCTCTGCTCATCAGACTCCTATAAATGTAATTTCCATTTCCGAAGATAAATATAAAACCCTCATTTGCTACACCGGTTTTCCCACATTGGGTTTTTCTGGGGACAATTGTCCAAAAACATTTGTGTTCATATGGTTATTTCTGTTATGCTATTGGTGTAAATTATCTTTTTATTCTTATGCTCTTAACGATAGTGAAGATCTGCAAATGTGTTTATTTCAGAATTTACTGAAGCATCTATAAATAACTTATCTCATAAATAGGAGAAATAAACCAAGTATTGCAGAACTATTTTCCTCTTGAAAATTTCACAGATGCATGTCTATAAAATAACTCCATCCTAGAATGGGCAATGTAACTCCTCATATATCTAGGGTTGGCCAAAGTCCTTTATGCCTCATGCAAATTGTATCAATCTCCTGTGGTCATGACCTAGCTTAGGCATCTAAATTTTTAGCTTATTTGGAGGGAATTTTCCTTTGGACCATTCACCTTTTTTGGTGAAAGTCCTTTATGACCTAGGCAAGTCCTTTTGGCAACCAAGTCCTTTTGGCTTCAAAGGTGAACTACATTTATCTCCAAGCCCTCTCCAATGTGTAAAATTTAGCAAAATTACGGATTTGATTAGATTTGGAGTTGAGACCAGTGCCTGATGGAGTCAAAATTTATTTCTTATTAGAAATTAAAGGCAAGTAACTAGATGGACAACTGTCGCTTATATGATAAACTAACCTATATGAAATGCAAATCCTAAGACCTAGGTGAAATGCAAGGATCTTGTTTATTTTAAGTTAAATTCCTAATCTAAGTTGGACCTTCCCCTTAACTGTTTTGAGAAAAAATTTTCAGAGTAGGTTGTGGGATGGAAACCAACGGGAAGCAGGCAGTGGCCTGATTAACGATACCTCCCCTGTGTTCCAACCACCCAGTGCCTCTAGCGCTGCAGAGACTGTGGCTCTGGCGACTGCAAGGTCATTGTGTTAAACACTAAGAAAAGTTGAATCCCTTAAGCTAATTGAGAAAGGATTGTCCTAGGAGTCTATCAACCAAGCTTATGTGTTAGGGTCTTGTTGACCACACTTTGTCAACGACCCCATAGCAATACACCCCCATTTTTTCAGATGGGATTCATCATGTTCGACGTGTTCACGCCATTCAGATTTCATCATCGGTCAACAGTTTTATAAATGATGTAAACACATTCTGCATGTTTATGATGTAAATGATCTAAGACCACCATGTATGTAACAACCTAGGTAAGCCTAGTATGTTGGTGATGATTTCTATCCTAGGAGGTTTTTTGTCTCACTGATTCATTTGTGTTTCTCGACACAAGTGATCGGAAGAGTTTTCCCCTCCAACTTCACCTCAAAGCTAGGGTGAATTTTGTCATCAAGATGCTAAGCAAGTCCTAGTGTTTTCTATTGCATCTTTGTAAAAGTAGTTTGGGAATGATCCTAGCTAATTGACTAGATTATTTTATTACAAGCTACTGGGTCTACTAGATCATGTTTTGAGTCGCAGAATTGGGTAGCTACTTGAGGGTCTATACGAATGGGTATTCCCCCTTTATGTGTCTAAATGTATTTATCTTATGTAAAGAGGGTTGGAAAAAATAATTAAATCCCCTCTCAGTCAAGTAATTAAATTTTCTGGCCAAATTAATTAAAAAATCCAAAGCCAGAAATTTAATTAATTTTAAGTCCTAGGTGAGTTAAAATTATACAAAGGAAAAATTTGTGGGTCTTTAAAAAATAAATTTTTATAAGTCCCAGGCCAAGGGAATATTGAGAATTTCAAGAAATTTTGGACCCTTGGGCCTTGGTGGTTAAGTCAAAATTTTGAAGTAATTAACTCAAAAATATTATTTTTGAGTTAATTAAAATGGAATTAAATGATAAATTCGAATTTCCTCAAAATTATAATTTCGACGGGTCAGATTAAAAGATAATTAAATCTTTTCGACGGTTGAGATTATTTTGACAAGGATCAACTGAACTAGCCATTGGAGATTTTATCTTATAAATTAGAGGTCTTTGTCAGTCTTTCAGTCATCCGATCTCTGGATCGTGCACTTGCTCTTGAAGCTCTTCTGTAATATTTTCTGGAATAATACAAACGAAGACTTTGGGGTTTTATTTTGATGGTGGTGTTCCTCTTCAACATTTTATGGTAAACTTGTTCTTAAAATTCTGGTGATTATTTAATGGATTGTTGATTAATGGCTCTTTTAGAGAAATCTAATGCACATGTATCTTGCTTAGGTTACTGGATCTAGGGTAAAAATATTAATTGGATCGAGTTAACAGTTATCTCTAGCTCATGAAAATGTTATGGTTTATCACTATTTCTCTATTAATTTAACAGTTTAACTTTAAGTATGCAGAAATCTTCCGGATTTAGATTGGGCGTTAAGGGAAGACCTAGTTTGGACGAGCTGACTCCCAAGGAAATAAGATTTGAAGAGCCCTCCGGATTTAATTCCTTGGGCTTATCTTAAATTCCATTTTTTACAGGGTTCTTTTTAGGGCTTGTGCCTCTCTCTTAATTTATATTGTTAAAAAAAATTGTGTTGAATTATTTAAATCTGGCCATCAGGGCTTTGAGCTGTAAAATAACAGTGTAGATTTGTCAATATCGTTATTTTTAATTCACTGGGGTTTTCTGTGCATATTTCTAGTTTTTTGGGTTTCTGGTTTTGTGCAGGTTCTATTGGGGGATTCTCATAATTTTTGGATCTAAGCCAGATCTAGGCCCTGAAGGGTAAGATCTGGCCTCAGGATCATTTCTGCCTGCAGATCTGGGCGTGATCTTGCCTCAAAGTGTAAATCGCAAGTGCATTTAAATCTATATTTTTTGAATTTGAGTTATACTGGTAAAATTATTGCTGGGTGAAGGATTTTTTTTTGTGCACTGGTTGTGCCTGAATGATCTGTTGCGGCATTCCTATCCTTCCCTTAAATATCATTTTTCGCTGCAGCGCTTTTCTCCACGCTGCCATTGTCCCCCTGCGTTTACTTATCAGTGGCTTCCATTCCTCACTGCTGAACCAAAAACACACTGTCCGTACGCATCCATTCCCTTCTTTCTGCACGTGCATCCCATCTCCAACTCCCTTCTCGCACTGCCTTTTCCCTACCGGTTTCTCCTTCGCTGGCTGCCGTCCTCAGCATTCACGTCCTTTTTCACTTCACGCTGTAGCCTCTTTTCAATCCGCTGCCATCCTTCCCACGCTATTTTCTGTTACTCTTCGTCCGTACGCAGCTTCAGCTCCATCCCTGCATTCCTCACGCTGTCTGCTCAACAACCCTCCATCCTCTACGTTGTCGGCTCCTCTTGCGGTCTCCCTCCTCGAGCTTTCTTTCATCCGTCGCTGCTACCTGCTCGCTGCTCCTCCCTGCTGTCCATACGATATTCGTACACTTGCACAAACCGAACTCATAAAACATTAGCATAGCTTTTAAACTTTTATGTTTTACGATTTTTTATTTTGATTTTTATGGTTTGACATTTGAAAGTTTAAAAGAAATAAAAAGAAATAAAACATTTTAACTTTAGATTTTAAATTGTTAAGTTTAGATTAGTTTTGTTTTATTTCTTTAAAAGTTTAGTTTTAGATGCTGATGTAGCATTAACGTTTATTTTTTTTAGGATTGACTTTTTTAATATTTAGACCTTAGGAAAAATTCTAAAAAAAATAAAATATATATAACACTTTTTTAACTTTTTTGGATTTTGTATTTTATTACTTTCATTAACTTTAGATTTTAGACTTTATCTTTTTGGGTTTCTAAACTTTAGTTTTAGATTAATTTTAGATTTATATTTGTTGAGAAAATATAAAAAAAATAAAAAATAAAAATTTAAAAAATTATTTTTTTTTTAAATCTTTTAACTTTTTAACTTAGGGAAATTTTGTATGATAGTGGTCTTGGGTCGAAAAGAAAGGAAAAGTTTGAATTATTCCATAGTCAAAGGAGAAATTTTAATTTTAATATCTAAAATTTGACTATAGGAAAATTTTAATTTCTGGATTGGAATTGCTTAGAATATCTTTTTTAATTTGGAATTGTTGGAAATATTTAATATTTGAATTCGATGTTTTTCATGATAATATTTTTCGGAATTTGAACTATTTAAATCTCGCATCTGGTTAAAATATTTTTTAAGCATCTATGGAATTGAAGGTCATATAATGAGCTTTAATTATGGTTTTAAATTGCTTGAAATCGATGATTAATTGCTTAGTCAACTTTAAGAATATTTCAAGTGATGATAAATTGCATGTATTTATTTCCTAGTTGATGCATGATTATGAAAGTGTTTTATTGAATGTTGAATCACATTATTAAAAAGGGCTTATCTTTCAGTTTGATTAATTGAGCACTTAATTGAATATTATTCTGATTGATTGACATTTTGATAGTGAGATATTTGTCTTTAGCAGAAGCTACCTATCAATTACTTGATTTTTTTAATTTCATAACGAGATATTTTGACTCCACTGGGCACTGGTTTTAAACTTCAAATCTAGTTGGATCTGTAAAATCTCGTTAATCTTAACAAGTACTTGGTCATTTAACTGTGTCTCCTGAATTGGTTGGTTTCCAACCAGTTCTCCTTCTTCATTTTCGTTAGCGTCTACCTCCCTTAGTCTGCAAGGAGACAACTTAGATAGAGAGATTGGGGATCAAGGTGACAACCCCCGATCTGAGCTGTTGTTGCGGTGCCTAGACATTTTGTGTGACAACAGGTCCAACCCTAACCCCTTTATTTATGTAATAAGCCCATAAGGGCCTAGTTCGAGTCATAGTTAGTTGGTTGAGTCAATAAAAAGGCCATAAGCGGTTATCCGCATTAATAATAATTGTAAGTGATTAACCTACATTCTAGAAAAGGGACCATAATTAGTTATAAACCAGCCTTAGTTATTAAATAAGGTGGTTAACCCATGATTATGTTAGGGACCACGAGTAGTTAGGGTTTTGGATGTCATTAGTCTATAAATAGCATTAGATAGAAGGAAAAAGCATTGTGTCGTATTGTAGTTGAGTTCTGCTCTGTTGGAGGTTTCCCCCTCGAAGAGGCAAGTGAACATTGTATCTTGTTTTTGCATAATGAAATATCTTTGTCGCTTGTCTACTTTCTGGTGATATCTATATGGCTCGACTATTTTGTTTCGTATTTCTTGTGTTCTGGCTCGTCTAACAGGTCAAGTGCATAACAAGTGGTATCAGAGCTCATTCTAGGGCCAGCGGGACTTCCAGTATTCGCATAATTTGTTTTAGGCTAGAGACGTGTTCTGGCATCTTTAAACCACAGGATCTATTGTTGAGCACATTAATCTGTGGATTTGGGGAAGCATGCACGCAGGAACTACAAGAGGTGGTCATGTTTGTTGGACTCCCTTGTAACCCCTGTGGGTACCCCTTCGAGTAGTAGCGCATTAGACAGAACTGCGCATGGACTGCACTTCCACATACCCTTGGGTATATAGGAAGCCCCCAGGAAACCCTGAAACCTAACCATAGTTCAGCCATTAGCCATCTTGCTGCTATAGTACACTGAGAACAACACTTCGGGAGATTACTCGCACGTACAATAGGGTAGTTGGGTAGTATGACTAAGGGTACTGTCGATCCTCCTTAGTTGGTGCCTTGAAAGATTGGGCCGAGTACTATTGTTGGACCCCTGTGTATATTGAGATCTGTAGCACCTGACACTCCTTGTGACCATAGTTTCCCCATATATCTGAAGCTCGCTTCTATTCTCTATCCTGCTCAGATCCACCAGTTTTGATCCATCGATGTTGTCCATCTAGCTTTTAGGGTATTCGCAACAGAGATTTGACTCAGAGTACAGTAAGGGTTTTTGCTGCCATCGCCCAGATCTAATTCTTGTGGCACAGTTGACGATAACCAGACATCCAGGTCCAGCTAGTCCAGTCCAAGCCTGATTTTTGCAGGACATTTGGTAGTATCAAGCTTTTGGGTATTTGGCCACTGTAGTATTGATCAGCGGGGAGTAAAACTCCATTTGGAGTAAGTCTGAAGCCATTTTGGGATGCTTTCTAGAGACCTATCCCATAAGACTCAGGACGAAAAGCTGATCACAGTGGTACCATTCACTTACGAACCCACATTTTTCAGGCGATCCCAAATCTAGACTAGTGCATGTACGGAACGCGCTCGCAAGTCATGGCTGCAGAGACGGTGAATGACAGACTAGACAGCCTTGAGACCCAAATTTCTACACTTTCTGGCCACATCAAGGACGTTCTGTCTCTATGGACATCACGTAGCAAGGAAGACATACACGGTGAAGCATACGAAGAAGGTGAATCCAGCCATCACCTTCACTTCCATGGAGGGTCCCACTTTTCGGGTCAACGGGTGCCCAAGCTAGACATGTACAAATTTGACGGTTTGAACCTGACTGTATGGTTGGCTCAAATGGCCCAACACTTCCTCGTTAATAATATCCATGACGAAGACACTAAACTATCTGTCTCTATGGACATCACGTAGCAAGGAAGACACACACGGTGAAGCATGCAAAGAAGGTGAATCTAGCCATCACCTTCACTTCCATGGAGGGTCCCACTTTTCGGGTCAATGCGTGCCCAAGATAGACATGTACAAATTTGATGGCTCGAACCTGGTCGTATGGTTGGCTCAAATGGCCCAATACTTCCTTGTTAATAATATCCATGACAAAGACACTAAACTAAAAGTGGGAGCACGTTACTTGGACCAAGAAAGATGGCAATGGTGGCAATGGCATTAGAAATGTTACCCACATTTGATCACTTGGAACGTCTTTTCAAAAGCCCTTTGTGAGCATTTTGATCGGGATTTTAATTTCCTGGGACGAATCACTAAGCTCTTTCAAATGGGTACCATAAAGAATTGAAGGCTACTCAGATGCCTTTTATTTGGAGTGTTTTGTCAGTGGCCTGAAGGAAGCAATCCAAGCCCATGTCTGGATGCACCAACCCCCTACTTGGTTGGACGCATGTCAAAAAGCCTTAGAGGTGGAAGTTGCCTTACATGCTTAGTCTAATTGCCCGACTTTTGTCGCAAAGCCACGTCCTACCTAGGCCATGGGCGCCACACAAACACTGAAGGTTGAGAAGGTGTCTCCGACAGAAATGGCCGAGCGAAGGAAACAAGGACTCTGCTACTACTGTGATGATAAGTACGCCCCAGGGCATAAATGCAAGGAAACAAAATTCTTCCAAATCGATGCCACTGCCAACAGTACACCAGAGGAAGCCTCCAATGCTGACATGGATGAGGAAGAAGCGGGTGACACTCAAATAGAACCAAACCAGGATCTTGCAGCGTCGCCAGATGAGCCAGTTATATCACTACATGCCTTGGTTGTAATTTCTTCACCCCAAACTCTTAAAATCCGTGACTTCATTAAACATAGGCCTTGTGGTGTTGATTGATAGCGGAAGTACTCATAACTTTGTCCATAAGAGGGTAGCGGAAGCATCCCATTGTTTTATAAGAGCTGTCTCTAATTTCCAGGTACTGATCGCTGATGGGAGGACCATGAAATGTAAGGGCCGCTGTGAAATCATTAAGCTTCAAATGGGGGATTATCATCTTAAGGTACATATGTTTGCCATTGAAATGGGTGGTTGCGACATTGTCCTAGGTGCAGAATGGCTTTGCACACTCAGCCCTATCACAATGGATTTCCAAGAGTTATATATGAGCTTTAAGAAGGATGGCCACACTCATACATTGAGGGGACTCCAGGCGGGTGCTCCTACTATCATCAACTCGAATAGATTGGAGAAGCTTTTAAAAAAAATCCATCATGGGGTCGTAGCCCAATTTAATTCCATCCAAGCAATTGACTCCACCCCTCCCCAAATTCATCTAGATATGCAACAGGTCTTAGATCGCCATCAGCGGGTTTTTGACAAACCACAGGAACTTCCCCCTTCTTTGAGGGAGCATGATCATAGAATACCTCTTATCCCAGGAGCTCAACCACCAAATGTTCGTCCATATTGCTATCCTTTTGCCCAAAAGAATGAAATTGAAAAAATCATCAAGGAGCTTCTAGAAGCAGGGGTTATTCGTCCAGTACGAGCCCTTATTCATCTCCTGTAGTCATGGTTTTAAAGAAGGATGGCGAATGGCGCATGTGTCGTGACTTTAGGGCCCTTAACATGCTTACTATCAAGGACAAATTCCCTATTCCCGTGGTGGATGATTTGCTTGATGAACCCCATGGTGCTAAATTCTTTACCAAGCTTGACCTCCGCTATGGCTATCATCAAATACGCATGAAGGAAGTTGACATCCCCAAAACAGCTTTTCGGAATCCGAACTCATGAAGGCTTCCGTGGCTCTCAAACAAGCCATGTGCTCCACTCCAATTTTGGCTCTACCTGATTTCACCAAATCTTTTTTGATTGAATGTGATGCTTCCGGTATGGGCATTGGTGCAGTCTTAATGCAGGAAGGTAGACCATTGGCCTTCACTAGTCAATAACTCAATGGCAAACATATGGGACAATCCACATATGAGAAAGAAATGATGGTCATCTTACATGTAGTTGACACTTGGTGCCCATACTTATTGGGGAGACGATTCCAAATCCGTACTGACCATCATTGTTTAAAATATTTTCTAGAGCAACGTCTATCATCACTACAACAAAATAAATGCTTGGCAAAAATGTTGGGATATGATTATGAAATCATTTACAAAAAGGGACGTGACAATGTAGTAGCTGATGCCTTATTGCTAGAATTTGAGGATGAAAGCACCCTTTTATCACTCTCTTTACCCCGATCAGATTGGATTGAAGATGCTCGTCGGGAATGGTTCGCCCATCCCGCCTTGTCCCAACTCATTAATAACTTGAGAGACGATCCCAATGCCTCCTTTGACTACTCTTGGCAGGATGAGGTTCTTCGTTACAGGGATCAAATAGTGCTCTCCCCAACCTCAGATTTCAAACCTCGCATATTGGCCGAATTGCACTCTTCTCCAATGGTTGGACATTCAGGATTTCAGAAGACTTATGCGCGTGCCCGCTGCTCCTTCTTTTGGACTGGCATGAAAATTGACATTCTTACTTTTGTCTCTGAATGTGATGTATGTTAGCGCAATAAAGGGGAAACAATCAAGCAATTGGGAACCTTACAACCTTTACCCCTCCCTGCCTCAGTATGGACAAACATCTCCATGGATTTCATTATTGGCCTCCCAAAGTCCGGAAACAAATCCATTATCATGGTGGTTGTTGATAGGCTTTCCAAATATGCCCATTTTTGTGCTCTACCCCACCCTTTTACCCCAACATTGGTGGCGCAAATTTTCATGGACCAAATATTCAAACTACATGGCATGTTGACTTCTATTGTGTTTGACGGTGACCCCACCTTCACAAACAAATTTTGGCAGGAACTTTTCAAGCTCCATGGCACGCAACTCCAACTCAGTACAACTTATCATCCTCAAACCGATGGTCAAACCATAGTTTTCAAAATCAGTTGTCCAGGCTCGGAACTGGCCGAGTTGACCGAGCCAAAGGGATGGCCGGTCCGACTCGGTGGTAAAACTTGTTCGGTGGCCGGTTTGTGACCGAGCCGAAGCTAGCTCGGCTGGTCAGCTCCTAGCCGGCTGCGGGCCCCAAAAACTCCCAAAAAACGGACTTCAAACTTGGTTTAAACTTGCTGTTAGGTTTTGGTTTATCTATCTAACCCCTCCCCATCCTATTTAACCTACCCAACCCCTCTCAATACCTCGCATCTATCTCATTGAATTTGCTTGAGCATTTGTGAGGAATTTGTGAAGAGTTGTGGAGTTGGTTTTGGAGCAGCATTGAGGAGTCTTTTGGGCAAGCTTTGGAGCGGTAGTGAGGAGCTTATTGGGCAAGCTTTGGAGCAACATTGAGAAGTTGGTTTGTTGGAGCTGCATTGGGGAGGCTAGAGGCTAGAGGTATTTATTTTTTCTCTTCTAAAATCCACCTTTGCTTGTTTTATTTATTTTGCAAATCTTAAAATGGTAAACGTAGTTTTTGGTGAAAGAAATGAACATAGAATGAATAGTCTTTTTTTGCTTTCATTTTCAGATTTAAACCTTTTCTTTCCAAGTCAAAAACTTAGTCGAAAATGGCCCCTAGAGTGAAAGACGTTGCTTGGGCATATGCTGAAATGGTTGATGATCAAATGCATTGCAAATTTTGTAAGAGAAAAATTAAGGGGGGTGGAGGGGGCATTCATAGACTGAAACTACATTTGGCTGGTCTTAGAGGCCAAATTACTCCATGTGAAGCACAAAACATTGGGGAAATTAAGGAGTTGAAAGAGAAATTTCATAAGTTTGAGGAAGACAAAATTAGGCAAAAAGAAATAGAGGCTGAAATTGGGAGGAAGAGAAATCTACAACACATGATGGCTTCCAACCCAAGTTTTGATTATGAGGGTTCTTCATCTATCCCTTGCACTGATGCATCAAACCCCTTTCGCTATGTTCCTCCTTCTATGGAGTCTATTTCTGAAAAGGGTAAGGGTGCAATGAGAAATAAGGGTATATCAAAAGTTTTTTCATGCCCTCTTCTCCCCCTGATAGTGCACATGGTCCTAGTCCTCCAAGTAGAGGTCAAGTGCAACCCACTTTAGCTGCTCATTGGAAAAAAGAATTGAGAGATGTTGTTTGTGATTACATTGCTAGATGGTGGTATGAGGCTGATATTCCCTTCAATGCTACTCGTTCACCATATTATGAACCTATTTTTGATGCCATATATGCTGCTGGAAAGGGCTTCAAAGGCCCTACTATGCATGAGTTAAGAGGATCTCTTTTGCAAAAAGTGTTTATGTCCATTGATGATTATTTGAAAGAGTTCAAAAACTCATGGGCACATACAAGATGTACCATCATGTCAGATGGATGGACTGATCAGAGGAACTGTACCATCATAAACTTTCTTGTCTTCTGCCCACGGGGAACCATGTTTCTAAAATCAGTTGATGCATTAGATAGGGTGAAAGATGCACATTTGTTGTTTCATCTTTTGGATGAGGTTGTTGAAGAGATGGGGGTGGCAAATGTTGTTCAAATCATCACATATAATGCCTCTAACTATGTTCTTGCTGGTAAATTGTTAGAGGAAAAACACCCAACCATCTTTTGGACCCCATGTGCTGCACATTGCATAGACCTCATGCTTGAGGATATTGGCAAAATAGACTGGATCAAGAACACTATGTTGGGCAAGGAAATTATTAGGCTTGCCATCACTAGATTTGCAACACATTTTTTGACATTGCAATCTATGCTTGCCCAACATAGAAACTTGCAAAAGTTGTTTTCTAGTGATTAATGGAATGAATGTCAGTGGGCTCGCAAACAGGATGGCAAAGATGTGAAAAGGAAAGTCAATGAAGAAATATTTTGGAAAAAGGTAGCAAAGATTGTGAAACTTGCTGAGCCACTGGTTAAGGTGTTGCGCTTGGTGGATGGGGAAAGATTGGCTATGGGCTTCATTTATGAGGCTATGGATCAAGCAAAGAAGCAAATAAGGATAGCATACAAGGACAGAGCGGCTAAGTATGGGCCCATTTGGGCAATCATTGATCAGAGATGGAACAATCAACTCCATCACCTTATACATGCAGCTGGGTATTTTCTGAACCCAAGGTATCATTATAAAGCTCAGGAAGCAAGAGCTTTGAATGGGGAGGTTAGAGATGGATTGATTGACTGCATTGATCGCATGATCCCCACAGAGAGTGAGCAGTTGAAGATACACAATCAAATCATTGTGTTCAGCCAAGCCACAGGTACCTTTAGCAAGAACCTTGCAAGGATTGCAAGGGAATCAGATGAGCCAGGTAAACAAGGAATTTCATTTTTCAAATTCATATTTTATTATTTTGTATAATTTTGTATAATTTCAATTTCAAAGTTGGATATAATTTGTTGAGCTAAACGAAACTCATTTTTTGCAGCACAATGGTGGGAGGCATTTGGTAGCCATTATCCTGAATTGCAGAGGTTTGCAATCCGCATTTTGAGTCAAACTTGCAATGCTTTTGGGTGTGAGCGCAATTGGTCTGTCTTTGAGAGGATTCACACAAAGAAGAGAAACCAAACGGTTAAATGATCTAGTGTATGTCCAGTACAACCTCCGACTAAGACACAAGCAATTGTTGAACAAAAGACCTGATTTAGATCCCATTGTTGGAGGATATTGATCCAACATCAGATTGGGTAGTGGAGATTTGTCCAACAGAGTTTGAATCTGATGATGATATTGGTGTGGGGATTGACTTCGATATACAGGTAGAGGCTGTGCTCAATGCAGATCCACTAGTAGTAGACCCAGTCCCAAGCCCTCCAGTTGCAGGCACAGACACTTCCTGTAGTCAGCCACGACGGAGGCGCATAACTTGTCTATCTTAGGGTGGTAAAGGCAAGGCTATAGTTCCAGTTGAGGATGATGATTTAGAGGAGGAGCGAGCGGTTTCTCCCTCTGGTCCAGAGTTTGAGAAAGAGGACATTGGCTTGTTAGATGTCTAGCAGTAGTGATTATTCATGTTTTGTTGTGGAGGCCATTTAGAACCTCCTTGTTTATGTTTTTTGTTATGATCTCTATCTCATCATCATGTATTGGACAATGCACTGGGTGAAATTTTGATATAATGGATATATTCATGAGCCTACTTTGATCATATGTTGTATATTGTAATGCTTTGTGTTTGGAAACATGAATAAAAATCTTTAAAATCATGTTTTTTTACAAAAAAATTAATATTTAATGTATTTTTTACAAAAACTGAGTCATTGAAACTAAACTGGCCGAGTCGATACTGAGTCAGAGTCGGAGTTGGAGCCGACCCTCGGCTGAATCGGAATTCGAGTTCTATTTTTAAAACACTGGGTCAGACAGAGGAAGTCAACAAATGCTTGGAAACCTATCTACGTTGTTTCACTTCTGACAAGCAACATCAATGGGTCCAATGGCTACCTCTAGTTGAATGGTGGTACAACACTAACTATCATGAAGCCATCGAGATGACACTTTATGAGGTTGTATATGGACAACTTCCACGATCACCAGTGTCTTACCTCCTCGGTTGTTCCAAAGTGCATGTAGTTGATCAACTCTTATAGAATCGTGCCGTCATGATCGCTCATCTCAAAGATAATCTACATCAGACTCAGAATAGAATGAAGCAACAGGCCGATCAACATCGATCAGAACGATCATTTCAAGTAGGTGACCAGGGTCCAGGTATTTCTATGACTCCAACCATATAAGTACATCTCTCTCAAAGAAAAAGGATGCTAGAAACTAGTACCAAAATTCTATGGGCCTTATCAGGTACTTCAACGTATAGGAGCTGTCGCCTACAAACTAGATTTACCAACCACTTCACGAATCCACCCAGTATTTCATGTCTCGTGCCTCGAGAAAGTGGTGGGGAACAATTGCAGGGTTCAAATAAGTTTGTCAGAATTAAATGAGGAAGGTTCACTTTGGCTCCAACCAGAACAGGGCCTCGATACTTGCAAACGTCATCTTCGTGGCCGCACAATCAAGGAAGTACTAATCAAGTGGAAAGACACCTCTCCAAAAGATGCCACATGGGAACCTGCCACTATTCTTCAGCAACTTCAGCCTTGAGGACAAGGTTGCTTTTGATGGGGGAGGGCATGTTAGGGTCCAACCCTAACCCCTTTATTTATGTAATAAGCCCATAAGGGCCTCGTCTGAGTCATAGTTACTTGGTTGAGTCAATAAAGCCCGTAAGCGGTTATCCGTATTAATAATAATTGTAAGTGGTTAACCCACATTCTAGAAAAGGGACTACAATTAGTTATAAACAAGCCTTGGTTAATAAATAAGGTGGTTAACCCATGATTATGTCAGTGACCACTAGTTGTTAGGGTTTTGGATGTCATTAGGCTATAAATAACATTAGATAGAAGGAAAAAGCATTGTGTCATATTGTAATTGAGCTCTGCTTTGTTGGAGGTTGCCCTCTCGAAGAGGCAAGTGAACATTGTATCTTGTTTTTGCATCATGAAATATCTCTGTCACTTGTCTATTTTCTGGTGATATCTATATGTCTCGGCTATTTTGTTTTGTATTTCTTGTGTTCTGGCTCGTCTAATAGGTCAAGTGCATAACATTATGCTTGGAGGTAAGTTATTAGTGCAACTAGCCTTAGGATGCATATGCAAGATAAACTAAGTTGCACGAAACAGGGAAACGGAAATGAGTTTTCGAAATTGGTAAGGGTACAAAACGAGACCTCCCCAAATTTTGGAAACGAGGAAACACGATATATATATATATTATTAGAATTTAGGACATTTAAGAAATGTTATGTGAAATCGTAAAACATACATGATAAATTATAATTTATTACATTCAAAGCATAAACTATTACATCACATTTACTCATGAATGATAATAGATACATAATGAAAATAGCAATATCAGAATATCCAAAACCAACCTTTATTATATATCAAAATCTCAAAATCAGCCTTTATTATGTATATGAGGTTGCAAGTACAATAAAGACTATGAGACTGCAAGTACTATAAAGTCAAAAGACTAATACTCATTATCAAATTCCTCATAAAAAATAGTAGCAGAAGCATGCTCAACAGTGGATGGTGTAGCTGAAGAAGATGATTGACTAGTTCCACTTCTATGCTCCTGGTCCTCAATATTCATGGCAGCAAGAGAGAGCTCCAAATCAGGATTTTTTGGATCCACGTCCCATTCTTTAGAAGGACCATTGCCATATTCTGGACCCCTACGAGATGCAAGACGAAGGTTCGAGTGCGCATAAACAAGATCCTTTGTCTTCTATGAGCCCAACTTGTTACACTTCACAGAATGAATAAAACCATAGGTGCTCCAATTCCTTGCTATTGATGTAGAGCTTGCCACTTGTGAATGGATGTGAATGGCAAGGTTTTGCAAATGTACACCATTTGCTCCATGAAAAATCCACCACCTAACTGGATTCATGGTGCTTCTCTCCTCCAAAGATGATATATCTGAATAATTATCTATTCCTACATCAAAATTGGAAAATTCATCCTTCACCTCCCTGTGTAGATGAGTTGGAAAAATTCTCATAAGGGATTTTTTCACTCGATTAGCCACCTCTCTATCCTTATGGGGTGCCTTCCTTTTCCCATTGCTTTGAGCAATAAGCTACTCATCATAAAATTTGGGGTTCAAGGCATGTGCTAAAGTGTGTAATGGAGTGTTGAAATTGTTCCACCTATCAACAATGATTTTCTTGATTAATTCAGCAAAATGATCATCTACAAACAAAAGATGTGAAGACTCTTGTGAAATGATTTCTATAGTTTTCTCAACCATGGAATCCATGCCATCATATACATCTCCTAAGAAAGGTTGGTCAGTGTCAACATTCCAAAGAAGCTCAAATGTAGGGGTTGTGAACATTAGCAAGAAATCTATCTTGCTCCACCAATCCTCATCAAGGCACAATCTACACACCATATATTCTGCTTTGAGTCTGCTTGTCTCCACTTAGCCCAAAGTTAACTCACCGCCATAGACACTAATGCTTGTTTAACCTCAACAAGGCAACGCAACATTATGAAGTTTGAGGCATATCTTGTCTCGGCGACTTTTAAGAACTCCAATTTGGAGTACTCTTGAAATATTGCTTGAGATTGGTGGTGGTTGGTGATGAATTTAACATTCTCCCTTGCTTCCCCTGTGAGTTCCTTTATCCATGGGACTTTATTGTTGATCTCCTCTAAGATCAGATTCAGATTATGGACAATGCAGGGTGTCCAAAAGATGTGGTCATACCGCCCCTCAATAATTAAACTTGCAACTTTGCATACTGGTGCATTATCCGTGATAACTTGCACCACCCTGTTAAGACCTACTTGTTCAATAAATTTTATAATAACATCAACAATGAATTGTGCATCTTTTACCTCTCCCGAGTAGTCTTCTGCCTTTAAAAACATTGCTCCTTTTGGTGGTGTGGCAAATGATATTTTTCAATGGTCTACGCCTTGGTGTCCATCCATCTGAGACTATGGTAACCCCAGAGCTACTCCAAGAAGAACGAATTGGTGATAAGACATCCTCCATAAGATCCTTCTCATTTTTGAGAAGCTAAGTTCTAACTTTCTCATAGTTGGGCCCCTTGTACCCTTGAGGAGCTTTGTTAACTACCCTTATCATATCTTGCCAGTAAGGAGAGTGAACAACATTGAATGGGATACCACATGCATAGATGCACCTAGCCACTCTGGAATCAACTTCTTCTCTTGCTTGCACATTCACCAATTTAGTAATTCTGCTATCTTGAATTGTACCGAACGCCCCACTGGATAGTGGTTGTTTTGGTTGTTGAGTGGCTCTCCTCTTCCTTGCTTCATCTACAATCCTTGGCTCAATGTTTGTTGGAGCTTTAGTAGTAGCTTGACTAAGCTCATCATGCCTTCTTTTAATTCCATCCTCTTGATCTTGCTCTCTTTGATATTCCCTCCTTGCCATAGGGTTTGATGTTTTTGTGCAACCTGCAGTCCCCTGTCCTCCTCCATGCAAAAGATGTGCCTTCACTCTTGGGTAAGAGCCCTTGTAAGAATTACCGCAAAGATTACATCGCCATTCCCCTGAGCCACAACCTCCACATCTTTGATGCTTTTGAACATGTGTCCAAAGAGGATAATATTCAGCTCTTGGGTTGGACTTGGGGCTTGAACTTGAACCTTGGATGGAAGCCATTGCTGCAAAAGAAAAAAGAAAAAATATCTGCAAATAAAAAACGTTTTTCATAATTTTGGTAGCATAAACCCTCAAAAAATAGAAGAAACAACGGGAAAAAACCAAGAAATTGAATGCTTCTTACCCAATTAATTTTGTGTAGCTGAAGCCTGAAACTACCCAAAAATGCCACAAAAGACGATAAATATGGTTGTAGTTGAGCCAAAAACCAAGAATGCCGTAGCTGGAAACTTAGTACTCCAAATCTGCTTTTGAAATCTCTTTCCCTTGCTGCTGAAATCTCCTCTGCTCATTGGTGAAAACACCCTAGCTGAAACACTACTCTCTTCCTCTTTTCTCCTTGCTAAAATCGCCCTTCTCCAAGTGAAACGACTTGTTCAATTCGTGTGATGAGAGAATGAGGTGAGAGTCTTTTTATAAGTTGAGATAGGCATCTAAAAGCATCCAAAACACTTTCCATAATTAAAAAAATATTAAAACAAACAAAAACTAAAAAAAAGAAGTTAAAGCAGTGGAAACGCGGTCGTACGGCCTAGAAACGCGTTTTTGGCCATACTAGGAACGTTTCCCCAACGAGAAACGGCCTAGTACGGTGAAATGCATTTCTGTTTCACTTCTGGGCCGAAACGGAGGTTGGACCCACATCTCCTACAACATAGAAGATAAATGAGTAAAATTTTCTTAATTAGAGATTATCGTAAGTGTTCAAGTACTTTAAGTTATGATGCACTCTTAACGACCAAAGTACTTGTCAATGATTTATATGCAATCTCACAACCAAGAAAAGTGCCAGTCAACTTAGTGCCAAAATAAACCAATTCACAAAATACTAACCAATGATACAATTGAAAGAACTTAAAGCACATATCCACCAATGAACACAAGATTCCAATAACAATTACCCAAAATTTATTAATATCACAATGCCAATTAGATGTTCAATGAGATTCACATTATGCCGAAAATGATTAAACCATCAACAAATTAGAGTTTATATGTGTGAGTGCTTAGTGGAAGTTTTTGATAGATCTTTATAGCCTAGGACAAGACACTTCAGAAATTTCAGCAATTTTTATCCTATGACAGCAGTAATAAAATTAATTTAGATCCAAGAGATGACAAGAATATGGCAACTAGATATGATCACTGAAATGCCCAACACTTGCCAATGTAAATTACAAGTTTTTGCCCACTTTAAGATGCAATATTCAGAATTGGATCAGTTCTGATATAACTTATTACAGCAACAGGTAGATCAGAGAATTAGTGAGCTATTGATGCTACAACAAATGCCAGAATATACCCAATACTTGGAAAAAAATTCCGAAACTGGAAATTTTAAAATTTTGAGCCTTTGAGGTGTATTACTCAGAAAATTTCAAATCTGATATGCTCAGTTATGTAGTAAATTCCAACAAGCAAAATTTCTAGATCTAAGCTAGATCTTCAATGCGTGGCCAAAATTTAGGAAAATTTAAATTTTGCAATTTTAGATTATTTTGACCAACTTAATGTGATTTTAGGGCTTATGTATCATTGTTATAATGATGAAATTACAGTAGTAGCAAAACAATGAGAAAACTAGGGTTTAGAGAGTAAACCTAAAGCCCAAGGCCTTGTAGATCCCTTTGTCCAAATTCGTTAAAATTTTAGGATGAAGTAGCCACCTGAAATTCAAAAATTTTGAGGCCAAAAATTTGCAAAACCACCAAGTATTCAGTCCCAAAAATTTCAGAAATATGCAGAGGCCAAAATAGGGCAAACTAGGGCCAAAGTGGGCCAATGCTGTGCCCAATAGGGCTAGCGTTGAGGTCTAGAGGCTGAAGGAAGACTGAAAAGGTCAACTACTAGGGTGGAGAAAGGAAATGGAGGAAGAAAAAGCCCTAAAAGGCTGGACGCTGTGGCTAGAGGGCAATTTAGGGGTAAGGGAGGGGGCTGAGGCCTCCTTGGCCCACGATCTAAAAGGGCCTTAAAACCCTAACGCAGGGCCTTCAAGGGGGAGGTCGAGGCCCCTAGAAGGTACGACCATCATACCACCATCTAGCAATGCATTCATATGCAATTTCCGTCTCTAGCTTATTCCATTTAGCATCAAGGGTGGGTTGAAAACCAGGGGTGGTGCGGGGTACAAAGGAGTCAATCCCTTTACGGGGTGTTGTCCTCTTCAATTTTAAAGCATTTGAACCAGGGCTAGAAGTACCCTCTCCAACTCTAGCAGGGAAACTACAAGAATCTTCAAAATTGGGCATATATTCTTCAAAATCAAGGTCACTAGGAACAACATCATCCTTTTGACTTCTGCCTATATATTTTTTAATTGTCTCGTTTTTCCCCTTTTCTTCGTTGTAGGCTTCAATTAGACTTAGCATCTCTGCTTTAAGATGGTCAGAAATGTTGTCACAAGGTTTTACTTGCCCTCTCCAATGTGCTAAGTGTTCCTTAATTCTATGGATCCCCACACCCTTAACTTTGTTCCCACAATAGTTGCAGATTTTTATCCCTTGTTCAATTAAATGACAATGAACCCAAGTTGGATCATTCTTGATTTTGGGGGCCATGACAACTTCTACAGGAAGAAATGAAAATTTGCATAGAAAACCATAAGGCTTTTAAAAATCTAAGGCAATTTATTTTTAGAGAAAAAAAGGAAATAGAAGCCATGAAATACCTGAAGAAGATCTGTAAATTTTGAGAAGAGAAGAAGCTCCTACAAATCAGAAAATAAATTCTTCAATCAACTCCAAAATCTCCCTCACAAATTTTCCAACTAAGTCCTTCAAAGTAACCTTGCAAAACAACAATTGTTGAGAAAAAAATAGAAGAAGATAGTGGCCATAAGAAATTTTGCAAATAAAAGTTACAAATTTGCATAAAATACTAGGGTTTTTAAATTTTTAGGGAAAATAAGAACATATTTTTGCAGAAAAATAGAACAATATTAGATGGCAAAGAATACCTTGACTCGCCCTCTAAATTTTCTAATGAAAATCAGCTCCAAAATCCTCCCAAATGAGCTCTGTAGCAGCCCCCAGAAAAATAAAAAAATGCCCCTTCAACCAGCTCCAAAAACCACTCAACATTGGGAAAAAAAAAATCCTTGAAGCAACTCAAAAATCTCTCTTAGTAATCATCCCAAAAACTCTTCAAGATTACAATCAACTCTTCAAATCTGCAAAAAAAACTCCCTTAGAACAACCTTGCAAAAAACTCTCAAAATTCTCCTCACCAGACTCAGCTCAAGAATGTCAAGAGACTCAAATGAATAGTGTGAGCGAAATATAGGGGGTGGGTGTGTTTAAATAAGTTTGGGGGGAGGGGGGAGGGGCTAGGGGAAAATTAGAAACTAGGAAACCAAAAATAAATAAATAAATAAGTTTTTTTTTCCTCGACCGCAGGGGTACTGGCTACACGAACTAGTCTGGAAACGACCGGTTTGGTGGAATAAGTTGGTGTGGTACCGAACCGGCCTAATCCGGTTCTAAGAACCGGTTTAGACCGGTTTTGGGCAAAAAATGGCCGGATCGGCCGGTTCCATCCATTCCGGTCTGATTCTGATAACATTGATTCTTTTCCCATCATTTCTCATTGCCATTGAAAAGAAGCTCAAGCGAGTTTGAGTCTTGAGGGTTTCAAGTGAAATCCTCACACTAGTTTCGATGAGTCTCTTGCCACCCTAGCTAGTATCTCTCCTCCTTCGGTGGACATTATTGCCACCCTAGTTGGATTATCTTCCTATGTTTATTTTTGAAAATCTAATTGAGTTTATTTGCAGAGAAACTATAGTATTGTGGAGAAAATTGTCATTGCAAGAAGCCGAAATTCTCATTGCTAAAAAGGTTAAGTTCTCCCAGGGTTATATTGTTCTTAAAGGGTCCGATTTGATCACTCAAAAGAGGCCGAATACCAATTAACTAGAGGGCCGAATTCTGATGTGAATTTCCTTTGGCAAGGCCGAGTTGTATTAAAAATTGAAGAGGGTCGAAACCCCCATCCAAACCAAGGTTGAAATTGATTCATTTGAAGGGGTCGAAATGTTTTCTCCTAAGGCCGATTTTCCTCATCCATCAAAGACCGAGATCTGAAGCAAAATTTTATTCTTTTTAGGAGGACGAATTGTGCTAAAGTTTACCCTCAAGATTTCAGAGGCCGAGTTGATTTGTTGGATGCTATTGCCATTCTTTGGCAGTCAACAAATTTCCAGATTGTTAGCATGGCCAGATTAGCAGAGTTCGAGTGGGTTTGTGGAGCATTTTGCTCAGCTTGTCCAACACAATTATTCCAAAGCTTTGGATAAAAAAGAAAGGGATGAAATCTTGAGAGAATAATTATTATTTGAGGCAGAATCATTACTATTTTATGTTAGTTTCTGGTAGCATCGTATGTGTTCTAGCCTCGAGATTTTGCAGAGAGGTTAAAATACATGAGTACTCCAATACTAAGAAATTGTTTCTGGAAATTCCATCTAGAGATGACTTAATTAAAATAATTAATCAATTTTTTAATATTTCCTAAGTCTAAACTTAGGAAGTATGATTAATTAAAAGGTATTAATTATGTCAGATGAGAATCTTCTAGAAAAAGGCATGGATTGAGTCCTACTTAATCTTAGCCATTGATTAAGTTTTAATCGTGGCCATTTATGTCTCAATGAGAGATTATAGGAAGGAACTCGATGGGACTTGGAGGACATACTTGCAGAGATCGAATTCACTGGTAGATCGATTTCTTGAGTAGCAGCGCTGAGCTGCCGAAGAGAGACATAGTGAGCTCGTTGCAGTGAGAGAGGGGTAGGGATAGTAAGGTCGCAGGAATATTTTCCAAATCCGGTGAGTGCATAGCAGAGAGGCAGTGAGTGCCATAGAGAGGCAGCGTAGAGGCAACACAATGCTTCAAAGGAGATTCTGTTTTTGCTGGGAGACAGAGTTGATTCAGTGCTAGAAGCTGGAGAGAGTTTCAAGAGGCCAGGAGGGTCCAGTTTCCAGACATCAACTGATCAATTAGCGAGAGAGACATTGTTCCGACCTGTGGGACGCAGTACTGCGTAGGCTGATGCAGTGATTGTGCAGAGCAGCTCATCTTGAGTGAAGGTTAGTGTTGGATCACTAGTGGGAGTGAGATTTTTCTCACAAGACTCATTTGTCAGATTTTCTCTTTATGGTTTGCTAGATTTAAAGCAACCATAAATTTGTACTAAGATTTACTACTGCTTAATATACAAACCCTCAGCTGCCGCATTGATTTTCCCAAGTTCAGTTTTTCCAGGGACTTAATCCAAAAATAACAGTGTTATTTGTGTGTGTGTGCATCTATCTTTCCATCGTTATTTTTATTTCGACAGTGTTTATTTTGTGAAGGTTGCAGCGTATTGGTTTCGATATTTACCATATAACACAGTAAATAATTTGTTCAGTTAATTAACAAATAGAAGAAACTTAATCATTTGCTTTAGTAGGATTCCAATTTGTGGAATTTTCACATTTTAAAGAGGCTGAATTCTGGGTTTATAATTATCCTATGTGTAATGTTCCAAAATAGGAAAAACGATGCTATTGTAGAAAATAATAAATTTGCACCATAGAAATTTTAAACAATGCAGTAAATACCCATAACAATCAAATTCATGGAAGCAATTGAGCCATTTTATTATAGAAATGGGAAAGAGTACAAATATATAGAAGAAATGCACCCGAGCTTGCCTTTTTGGCAAGTGGAGCAAAACCCAGGTAGGACAATGATAAACTATAAACTGCCTAGTGAAGGCTTTGCGCTGTCCCAACAATTCTGCACTAGCTGCTATAAAGGAATGACCGAAAACCCCACCTCCAGTGCTTAGAAAATTTTGCAAAATTATTTTTGAGGTACTTGTCAAAAACCCAAAAAACCCCAGAAATGGTTGGGCCTGGTTTTGACCTTCCAAAATTGACCTCCAAAATTCCTAACAAATCTGCAATGTCTGCTGCAAAGATATGGCTGAAAACCCCATCTCCAGTGCTCAAAAAATTCTGTGAAATTATTTCTGAGGTCCTTGTCAATAACCCAGAAAAAGCCAAAGATGGTTTGGCTTGGCTTTGACCTTTCAAAATCGACCTCCAAAAAGCCCTATGCTCCCCAATGACTGCTGAAGCACGCAATCTGCAAAATCACCAGAAAAATACTCCACAATCACTCCAAGAATGCAACAGATCTCTCCACCAACACTTCCCTTATATCTCCTAGCAAACAACGGTCCCAAATTGCTGAGGCACTCTCCCACAAATATTCCCTACTTTTCCTCCTCTGCGCTAGTCTGGTGATTGCCACGTTGCTCCTGAGATACACTATCAATCTCAACCTTCGAGGTTCGCCTATAGCTTAACAGGCTAATGAACCTAGGTTCGCCTATAGCTTAACAAGCTAATGAACCTTTCTCCACCAAATATTCTCCCGTCAATCAACCCCCAGAATACCACTGCGTCCTCCATAAATATGCACTGCTGGGGAAAATAAATGCAAATGCTGAAGATATCACAATGAAGCTCTCTCAGATGATAATGGAAAACCAATCTAGGGTGGCACTCGAAGTCCCCCGAAGAATGGGTGAGTTCTTCGCTCGGAAAACTCATGCTAAACAACAAGTGACCCGGCTAAGCAACTTGAGCAACTGAGATCAAAATCGATAATCCAATAATGCAAAATGAAGTGAGCTTCCTTTCTTTTATAATCTTTGTTGTGCCTTTTTCCCTCCATACCCTGTTCACAAACATGCTTTTCAAACTATCTATTAAGGGTATGTGTATTTCATGAGTGGGTGGTCCCCATTCACTACTAATAAAATAACATAACATAAAGTTACTAACTTCTAACTCCTAAGTCTTCTAATGAAAAATCAAATCGGCTCTGTCTTAACCAAAATTGGCCCATAAAATATAGAAATAAATCTCGTTCCAAAATAATTTAGGAAGGGACATTATAGTCCTCCCCACCAAAAATTGTTTTTCCTCAAGCAATTCTTGAATAACTACCCTCTCTGATTGTTGATCACCATTGTAACCACCAATAATACCAGGGTCCCAAATGTACCTTTGAGTCATCCCTAATCTCAACACTATACTGACTTGAAGGAATCCCTTGATACCAGGATCCCAAGCCATGCTAATGAATGTGAAGCACACCTTTCTCCACTCGCTATCCAACCAGATACAGGTACCAGAAGCCCTCTGCATACTAGCAATAAGTAGAGCATCATGATAATGTAGGACTCTGTCCAACTCCCCATGAAATTTCCCTACTAAGTAGTCCATCTCATGAACTACAAGAGTAAACTCTTGAAGATGCAATCCAATCCTGGTGGGATTGAACCCTCGTCTACCCGAGCCTCCCTTGATCTCTTCCTGTCGATCACCCTGCCACACTGGTGAAGTAACAGACACTATCAACGAATCACTAAAACCAAATGGAAGATCTAGATGGTCCTCCCCTGTAGAAACCAACTCACCTCTATGGGTAGCTAATTTCTCAACCCTGTTATGCCAAGATACCTTGCCCGTCGCAGAAGGAACCAATCCTGCTGACATCGTGACCAAGGTTACTTGGAAGCGGGAGCGAAGCGCGGAGCGCCATTTTTAAAAGTTTCCGGGTCCAGAGCGTTTTCGGGAGCGTTTATATATATATACACTCCGGTCATGACTCACTGCCTTACATGCTCATACCAGAGCCTCCTCTCCCATAACTCTCGACCATAATCTATGCGATGATCGAGGCTAGGCCAATCTTGCCAAAGCGACTCAACAGTGCTAGCGCCTATCACTCCATGGCTGGCACCAATCTTGAGCAACAATCGGCCTCGTCCTATGGTGAGGGCTTCGATGATCCCCCATGTGTCTGCCTGTGAATGAAACAACCCACCTGTCATCTCGACCATGCTCAATGAGGAGTGGAGTATCCCACCAATCCACTGGATCCATGGATCCCATAACCATACTAGAGGTCCATAACCCCCAATCCTCTCTGCCTGCAGCTGTGATATGCTACTAGTTGTTGGGACCCCTTTGCGCCCTGGCTCTATGAAAATTTCTGAATGTTACTTTATGCAAAAACCTACTGTTAGATTTGGTTATGCTCCTCCTACTTAATTAAGTTATTAAGCTAAAAAATTCAGATTAATATCAAAGAAAAACACATAACAAACTTTCACCAATTCAGATCTAGAAAAAGTACATGCACACATAGACAAAGTGACACAGTGATTCTCTAGACAATAGTCCCCGAAAAAACCCAATGCGGGAAAACCAGTCTCTAGCTGTTGGAGGGTTTTATTATTAAGAGTTTTTTGAATATAGCAAATCTGGGTTCCAGATCTGGAAAACCCGATAGAGAAAATATAGATTTGCAGCTCATTGGCTATTCTGAAGCCAAAAAATTGATTGATCCACACCCTCAAATGGGATTTACAGGTCTCAGCCAAATCTAGGCTGTAGAAACCCCAGCGCTGCCCCTGAAGCCCTTGCGTCAGCCTCTACAGCCTTTGCGTCCCTCAGTGCTGGCTTGGAAAGGGCTGCGTTACCCCAGACTGGGTGACGCAATCCCTACGCTGCCCCTAAGGGTCTTTGTGTAACCTCCGAGGGTTTCCAGCTGCCTTACGCTGCCCTGGGAGAGACCGCGCAACACCTGCGTAGCTGAAGCTGCCCCTGTGCTGCGCAGCTACGGCCCTCTTCCTGCTGATGCCCCTGCTTCTCTGTGCTGCCTTTGAAGCTGCTCTCTTTCTCTTGCTGATTCTAGACACTGGGATTAGATCATCCCCTTTGTCTAAACTCCCCTCTCTGTAGCTGAAACACTTCTGAGAATTCTTAGCAAACCCTGCCCTAGAATCTCAGATTAGCTTGAGTGCTCTGCCTCTATGTGTTTACAAATGACCCCAAGCTTTTCCTTTATACTTTTCTCATTGGGAAACCAACGACCATGATCAGATCTTGAATCAATGGCTAAGATTAAAAGAAAGCTTGATCCGTGTGACTTGAGACAATTTCATCACATGTTTAATTTAATCAACTTTAATTATTTCATTTTCCTAAGTTTAGACTTAGGAATACATTAAAATAATTAATTAATTAAATATCTCCCAAACTACATGAAGTTTCCTGAATCCCTTTCTGGGTCTTGTAGATCAAGTTTACTCTAGTCCCTCCACAAATTTTGGGAGCTAGAGCACATTCGATGCTACACCAACTACACAGAATTTCAACAGTCTCTGCCTCCTGTAGGTACCCAATATGTAGGCACCGAGCATTAAGAACCTGTGTCGCGAATGTCCAACAGCTTTGTGCCTGCTAAATCACATAGCAAGATTTGCTATCCCAGTTCCTAATGATGTGCCCGGGTACTGCCAGAAGCCTAGGCATCATCCTACCAACAAGGATTACCGTCCTCCGCACCTCATGCTCACTTAACGCCTCGAGTTGTCTAGTTGAAAGAGCACCATGTAACTCCCTCTCGGTCATCTCCCCAAGTGTGAGCCTAGGGGTGGAACATATGCTACCTTGACAATCAACCATGCCATCTCTAAGCCTGTAAATGTCAACTCATGCACCTACCAAGTGTCTCAACTGGCGAGTCTCCTCTCGGCCCATGACACGCAGTGTCTCCTCCAACTGCCTAGGGTGAGCCTCCCATGCCTTGTTGCCTGAATGGAAAGTGTCAAAGGGCTACAACCAAACCCTCTGTGACTGTAAGCAACACTGGATGATGATGGGTGGGCATGTCCCAAAGAGTATGATCAAGAGTCTGTCATAATGCTTAAGAATAATCCTACGGATGACCCCCTCTCCGCCTCGGATCTGCTGATAACCCGCTCGAGGCCTTGCCTCCACTAAACATGGTGTCCCCAGATGCTCAACAATGTCATCATCGATCCTAGGTGAGTTGCAGCAATTTAATCCCGATTCCGATTTTTTCCACATTGCCCGCATGTCCTCAATGTGATGCGAGTCACTCCTCCTACCCCATAGTATAAACCGACATGCTGTGGTATACCACCATGCATCTCCATGCTTCTCTACAGGCCACTGCTTCTCACTGCATAGCCCTGCACACCACTAGGTGCTATGGCCCAGAATTGGGTCTGTATGCATCAGGCCACATCCCTCTATATAATACTGGAATCTACGACATATCTCTATGCACCCCTGGGTACCACTACCTACTGTCGTACTACCTTGTATCATATGTCGTTCCACATGTGCCAATGCATCCACCACTCTGCTAGTAATCCCTCCACGATGTGATCTATATTTCCTCATCTCCCAGATAGACTTGAGCGACGTAACTCCTCACTTGCTAATGTGATTGACACTACTAATCCTATCCTTAGTAGCTCCTGTGTCCAATATACCAGTGAGGGAGCATGGTCTCCATACAATACCCTGTCTGGTGGCCTACCGATGCCACCTCCTCTTGTTAACTTTTGCCATAGTAGGCTAGTCATCCTACAATCCCATGTTCGCCTAACATGCAATGACAACTCATGAACTCTGCTTCCTCCCCTGTCAATCCATGCTATCACTAGTGCTGTCAGGAACTCTAAAAGGGATATGAAAAGGTGTGTGCACCCAACCATCGAGTCCATCATGCAACTACTACCATCACCTACCGACTCCACGATGTGATGGAGAATCCCACCTTGATCCCAACAACAGTCTGGCCCTCGAGCCCCTTTGGTAATTCATGGCCTTTGCTGAAATTTGGCCATGGATGTATCCCACCGCTTAGCTTGCTCGATCGAGTACCAACTCAGTACCTCTTGCCATCCAATCCCAAAGGAGGGATCCAATGTACAGTCCCCTGTGGAAGGAACAAGCCCTCCAAGTTGATGCAGTATCATACTTAACTCATGTCGCTCAGGCCTGCTAACTTGGCCATCCCCTCTGGTATGTCTAGAAAACTCTGCCTCTCTCAATCCAACGCGTAGGGGTGGGCTAATAACGTTGTAGGTCTCGTCAACGTGCCTCTGAAGAAAACTATGCTGACATCCCAACATGTGCTCTCTATGGCTAGCCCAAAGGATGGATGCACATCCTTCTCCATCATGGGCTCAACATGAGCCTCCAACTACTCCTCCATAGATAACCCAACATGCAAGACATGCTCACCAGTCAGTCCTAGGTGGCTGTCGTCCTGAAACTCTGTCACAGACTTGGATGCCTCATCAATGGATCCCTCAACAATGGATGCCCCCTCATCAACGATGGACACTCTTGTGCCTCCTGACACCTCATAATCGAGTGTATGCTCAACTGTCTCCACCAATGTGTCAACTGGGGCTACCAAAGGAAACTCCAACAAGGGTGACCCATGTGTCACACTAGGTGTATCCACATGCTCCTCCTGCGTGCCATTAGCCTCATGCTCAACTGGATGGAGTGTATCTAGATAAAATCCCTCCTCGATGGGTGTGTCTTCTCTTATCTCATCACTTTCTTCACCTTCAATCTTTGTTATTGTAGTATTGATATTGGCATTTTGTTCAATAATCATGCTCCTCTCATTTTCTTCATGTGCAGGTCTGCAACTGCTTTTTCTTCTTGCTGCCCTTGTTGATGCCCACTCTTTGAGCTGCTCCACTAGTTCCTTGAGGTTCCTAATATAATTTTCAAATTTCTCAAGGAATTTCTCCTACTGAGACATTTTTGGGCACAAGTTAAATTTGAAGAATAATGTTGGGCTAGTGTTTCAGCCTCTAGAATTTTAACTCAACAATAGCAAATTGGGCATTACCATGATTTAAACACACAACTGGCCAAAATCATGGCTCTAATACCACTGTAATGTTCCAAAATAGGAAAAACAATGCTATTGTAGAAAATAATAAATTTGCACCATACAAATTTTAAACAATGCAGTAATACCCAAAACAATCAAATTCATGGAAGCAACTAAGCCATTTTATTATAGAAATGGGCAAGTGTTATGTATATTTTATTAATTATTAGTTAGATATAGTTATATTAGGTTTTATTAAGTGAAAGGGCATGATCAAAGATCATGCCTCTTCACCAAGGGACACCATGAGGCTATATTTAAAGCCTCGGTGATTCCCCATTGTAATCATATCTCATATCTCATCTTTATCAATAATAACATATACTTATTCAAGTTTACTAGAGTTTTTACACTCCAGCAAGAGTACAAATATATAGAAGAAATGCACTTGGGCTTGTTTTTTTGGCAAGCGGAGCAAAACCCAGGTAAAACAATGATAAACTAGAAACTGTCTAGTGAAGGCTCTGTGTTGTCCCAACAATTTTGCACTAGCCGTTGCAAAGGAACGATGAAAACCCCACCACTGGTGCTCAAAAAATTCTGCAAAATAATTTGAGGTCCTTGTCAAAAACCCAGAAATGGTTGGGCCTGGTTTTGACCTTCCAAAATCGACCTCCAAAAGCCCTAGCAAATATCCACTGTCTGCTGCAAAGATATTGCTGAAAACCCCATCTTCAGTGCTCATAAAATTTTGCAAAATTATTTCTGAGGTCCTTGTCAAAAACCCGGAAATGGTTTGGCCTGGTTTTAACCTTCCAAAATCGACCTCCAAAAGGCCCTATGCCCTTGTGATTGCTGAAGCACACAATCTGCAAAATTACTAGCAAAATACTCCACAATCACTCCAAGAATGCAACAAACATCTCCACCAATACTTCTCTTATTTCTCTTGACAAACAATGGTCCCAAATGGCTGAGGCACTCTCCTACAAATTGTGACTATTTCTTAATCTAAGATATCCTACTATTAATTCTCGATTTACTTCTCCTACTTGATTAAATACACAGATTATAAATCTGAATATTCAGAATATCATCGAAGTAAATACAAATAACAGCCTACACATACAAATCATTTATTGAATAGCACGCTCATATGACAAAGTGACATAGATTTTTCGGACAAATGTCTCCGGAAAAACCCAATGCGAGAAAACCTGTACAGCTAGCTCTGGAGGGGTTTTATTATTAAGCAGATTCTGAATACAACATTTTCTAGGCACTAGACATGGTTGGCCCTATTGAGAAAAAACACGGCAACAATACCTCTTTCACTCGGAGACAAAAAATATGGCTGATCCACACCCTCAAACGGGATTTACAGAACTCGAGCCCTTTTTGGCCCACCAGAAACCCCAACGCTGTCTCTCAGCCCTCTGCCTTAGCCTTCCTGGCCTGCATCAGCCTTTGCGCTGCTTTGGAAGGGTCTGTGTTACCCATCAAGGGCTTACATTGCCCCTGCGCTGCCCTCACTGGGCTTGCGTCAGCCCTGCGTGGCCCCTGCTGCCTCTGCGCTACCTCTACGTGGCCTCTGCTGGACTGCGTGGCTTTGGAATGCCTCTGCGTTGCTCGGTATGCTGCCTCTCTACCACTGTTGTACTCTTGGCCTGGGATCAGATCATCCCCTTGCCAATATCGCCCCTCGCTGCGCTGCAAACTCCTCCTGAGATTCTTAGCAAACCACGCCCTAGAATTTCAGCTTAGCTTCAGTGCTTCGCCAATGTGTGTGGTCTCCAACTGACCCCAAACCCTTCTCTTATACTTTTCTTGTTGGGAAACCAACAACCGTGATCTAATCTCTAATCGACGGCTAAGATTAGAAGTTGCTTGATCCGCGTCACTTAAGTCATTCTCATCACATGTTTAATTTAATTCATTTTAATCTTTTAATTTTCCTAAGTTAGACTTAGGGTCCTTAATTAAAAAGATTAACCTGATGGAATTCTTCCAAATTCTTTTTCGGTCTTGGAGATCTCATGTACTTCAGCTCCTCCATAAAGTTTGGGAGCTAGAGCACATTTGATGCTACCCCAAAATCTCAACACAAATGTGCCCAACTTTTCCTCATCTGTGCTGGTCCAGTGACTGCCACACTGCTCCTGAGATACGCTATCAATCTCAACCTCTGAGTTTTGCCTATAGCTTAACAAGCTAATGAACCTTTCTCCGCCAAATATTATCCTGTCAATCAACCCTCAGAATAAAACTGCGTCCTCCAGAATTATGCACTGCTGGGGAAACTAAATGCAAATGCCGACGATATCACAATGAAGATCTCTCGGATGATAATGGAAAACCAATCTAGGGTGGCACTCGAAGTCTCCCAAAGAATGGGTGAGTTCTCTGCTTAGAAAACTCGTGCTAAACAACAAGTGACTCGGCTAAGTAGCTCGAGCAACTGAGATCAAAATCGATAATCCAATAATGCCAAATGAAGTGAGCTTCCTTTCTTTTATACTCTTCATTGGGCCTTTTTCTTGCCTTTTCCCTCCATACCCTGTTCACACACATGCTTTTCGAACCGGCTATTAAGGGTATGCGTATTTCATGTGTGGGTGGTCCCTATTCACCGCTAATAAAATAACATAACATAAAATTACTAACTTCTAACTCCTAAGTCTTCTAATGAAAAATCAAAAGGGCCCCGTCTTCACCAATATTGGCCCCCAAAATATCAATGTTATTAGACTCAGAATCGACAATAAATTGACAAGGAAAAAGAGCGAAGAGTTTTAATCGGATTGGGAAAAATTGGGAAAAAAACGGTGAATACAATAAATAAAGATACACACATATATTGAATTAAAAAAAAAAAAATTCACTAATATTCAATAAAGCCATGTCCAAACATTACATAATATCAACAGATGTCGAAAAAATCATGAGGACAATGTGTATACTTCAAGTATAAAATATATTTAGTATTGAAAAACATTCAAAAATAGGTACAAACAAGTCGAGGAACTTCCAAGTTATTATCAACCAACACCACGGACTTGCTAAAATCTTACTTAGGGTTACAGTAGCATGACTTCTAAATTGGGTTAGGTTTGGATTGGCAATGCGTTATACCCATTGGTAGATCACTTATACACTCGACAACAACAAATGAATTTAAGGAATTGTTTCATTATGATAGGTCCTTGTAAAGTTCCAACATTCTGCAATGATTTGCTTTTATTCAAAACAATATAGAACGTTAACACACTACAACCAGTTTCGTTTATTCAAAATGATATTTTTAAAGGAAAAAAACGTTGCTTGACCATTAGGGAGTAGCCACAAATATGTACGTATACCAGCCAAGTCAATAGCTATTGGCATGAGCACTGGGGCAATTAGTTCGTTTTTGGTAAGCAGACGTGAAGTTCAGTTAGGTGACTCTTTAGGAGGGGTGAGGGTGTCGTGGCTGGACCTACGGCATAGAAAACCCGGAAGCCAGCATAGTTTGGTAAGACAGCGAGCTAACCAATGCGAAAGCCGCTACCTCATACATGAGGTTGACTGCCTAATACTATATACATGAAGTCAACCAACAAAACCCATTGCGACCTTGACAAATTAGAGAAAAAATTTCGGTTTATCGAAGCCAAAGTGCACACTGCACACAGTGAGGGAAGAATGTGACAATGGTGTCGTTTGATCCACGACGTCTCCGGATAGGCGAGCGACAAGAAGAAATGAAAGCGAACTCTGAGCACACCGGGCGGCAAGAAGTGAAAGTGAATCCACAAAATAAAACCTTGCGGACTTTTATCCTATGAATCTGAGTGGCTCCTCGAGTCCTCTACAAATCGCTGAAATCCCAAGTCAAACTCATGTTGACCACGAGTCAAACTTGGTAAACTCTGCTATTTACTGGAGCATGTTGGAGTGTTGGAGCAGACTTACACATTGTCTAGAAGGCCAAGTTAATTCTCCAAACATTGTATTGTCAGCCTACCTGAAGATTATATACTTATCAGCCGAAGCAAGAATCAGGTTCTGACTTGTAATCATTGAAGATTATTTCCAATAAAAAGCAGGTTTTGCCTCAAATCATTGGCTGAAGTTATTTATTTGAATTTGTGCTTGAACTGTTTGACGAAAGTTCTGAGTTGTTTGCTAAAGGTATTTTCCAGCATTTGCATCGTAATTGTTTATAGAAAGACGTCAAAGAAAAAAGTTCAAAGTGTGGAAAAATCTTGCTTGAATTTTTTCCTTGGTACTTTACAAGAGCTCACAGGTGTTAGCGCAATTTGGATAAGTGATCTCTGCCTAGTCCAGAAAAGTGGGCCCCTCAAATTACCCTAGGCATAAGGCCTTGGGAGAAATTGGGGGGGGGGGTGTTGTAGCAGCCAAGCACTTCTACATATAGACATGTTTATGAAGTTGTGGTTACAGGTCAGCCAAGGAGACAAATTTTAGGATTGATTACAAATTATTATTGTCAACTTGTTAAAATGCATCATGTTTTCTGGACAAGTTTTTTAAAAATACATTATCCAAGTATGATGATATGTTGGCCACTTCGATGGGTATATGAGAAGTGGAACATGATGTGTGTGATGCATTTAGGATTACGGTTGAAAGGATCAAAGATTGTGAAATAAAAAATTTAAGAACTTTTTAATGTAGTAGTATGATAAGTGTCTCTTGAGGAGGCAAGGTAGAAATATGCCAATTTTTTTTATAAAGCTTGGCATTGTTATGGGCAATAAGTTCTCCATCGTGGACGTGTTGGAACCAGTGTTGCAGGAACCGTCCCCCCGGCAAGATCAGAAAGCGGAATCGCATCCCGTACAGATCCACCATTTTTTGGTGTTTCCTAGAAAATCAGATCCATAGGGACCCGATCCGCGGATCTGGAAAAAATCGGGCGCGGATTCGTGGAGGTTTGGGTGTGTATCCACTGTGGATTGCCAGCGGATTCGAGAGATGGTGGACGGTTCAACGAGTTTTTTTTTGTTTTTCTTTTGGAAATTTTGAACTGTTATGTGAGGAACTACGCTTTCCGAATACTCCCAAGGTGTCCCTTTATGCTCCCTAGACTCTTCCTAGATGCTCTCTAATGGTAATGTTAAATTCTTAAAGTAAAAGTGACATTCTCCTTTATCTTTCATTTCCATCATTTTACTTAAATTTGTAACATTACCATAAAATGACTCGGGATGTTTGAGAGTGGTTCCAACCTCATCAGAGTTCATATGGAGAAAATAAAATTTCATATACCATTCAAAATTTAGCAGACTTAATAGATTTTAGGATCAATGGGATTGTGGCGTTTCATTGGATTATATCATGTATGAGGGCATGCAATTGACATTTAATCAAGAGCACTGAGCCCTATATGTACCCTAGTGTTGGTGTCGTTGATAGTTGAACACCTTTGTCATGGCTTGAGCAAAAATGTACCCTTCACTCAAGTCAATCATTGATCAGGCATGTTAAGCTTTCTCTACCATATTATAAGGCTTGGATTAGGTTGTTTGACCAAAATTGGGCAATGTTGACTAATATCCCTAGAGAATCGAAGTAGAGGCAAAGGCTAGACAAGAGAAGAGGAATCTAGATTCTAGATGGTTGATGTTTGAATAATTAATCATTGATGTACAATGGATTCCATGTCTATCTTGATTTATGTAAAAATATGCATGTTTTCATGTCTTCTACAACTAATTTGGTATTTTGGATGTTTCTTTTGAATATAAATGCAAATATATATATATATAGAGTAAACGCTTCCGAGACGCTTCGCCTCCTAGATTTTTGGGAAATGATGCTTCCGCATCCCCGCTTCGTGCAACGTTGGTTGGAACTGAGAACTTTGTGCAGAAAAAATAAATTAATTGATGTGTGATAGCTAAGTTCTTCATATTTGGACATATGTTGTAGACTAGAACTATGTTTACAAAAACATTAATTGATGTGTACTAGCAAATATTGTGTGTCGAATAATTAATAAAGGTTTTGATTAAAAATGATGGAGATTTTCTCAAGTTAAAGAGTCCCTTGTTTGGACATCATTGATAAAGTTGATGTCCCCTTATTGGGGGGCATGCTATTACAAGTTCACATTTGTTGTATCCCATTAGATGACAGTTTGGAAAGGAAGGTGTCCAAATAATAATAATAATAACTAACGTTAAGGTCATAGCCTAGCCAGATGCGAAATATTGACATGAGACCCCTTTGTTGTGGGGAAAGGATCCCCTCCATGCAGTAATTTGACTTCCTAGTCTACAGAGGTGTACTGCCCCACCCCCACTTGCAGGTTTCAAACATGTGACCTCCAAGGAAGAAACACATTTGCTTAAGCAGGCCAACTCAAGCAGTATATGCCCCTAATTCTCGCATTTCATCTTTTATTCATTTGTGCATGTTGAGCGAGAGGAAAGGTTGTACCTTTTATGACTAATTGAACTAGCTTCCATAATATCTACAACAAATTCCATTTTGAGCAAAATCCTGGCAAGAGGGCGCCATTCGCATCTTAATGTACACCACGTGTATAATATATATGAGGTGTTAGATTGTGCAACAACCTTGGTTTCTTGGGGTTTTCAATTGTACTCTACTATGGGGAGCCTTTTACAGTTCCATCGTCCAAATTCAGCTATAATTTCTGGACTGTGGACTATATTTGTTGGGACTTTAGATAATAGCCTATTAGTTTTTAGGGTCAGATTTGAAGCAAACCTGCACATAAGGATTTTCAAGTTGACCTAGAGCAGTGAACTAAACTCAAACCATAACTTTGCTATTTTTATTGCATTTTTACATGTTTTTAGCCCTTTTGATAGGTGTCACATGATTATTCCTGTTCTTTTGGGGATTGTATAATGTTATTTTCCAAAGAAACAATCTCATTCCACCCTGACTCAAAACGTAACTTCGCTATTTTTATTGCATTTCAATATATATTTAGCCCTTCTGATTGGTGTCCCA